>CM019694.1:43748555-44166055 GCA_009760885.1 Achatina immaculata
GGCTTTTCCTGGCCCATCCTGTATTAAGAAAAAACGGTAAGAACTGCAAGCTCCAGGACAAACAACAACAAGCCCTGAATAAAACTCAGTAAACAGCGATCAAAACTGTCTGGCCATGTCATGTCAAGATGACCTGATCATCAAACGGGATAAGAGAAAACAAGAGACGGAGAGAAGAATATCTGGACAAGCTGACCAACAGAATAGGAAAAAGAAGACGGGCAAAGATTTGCCCGAGAAATAGAGAAGCACGATCACTGATACCTGTAGGCGTGGCACATAATGTTTGAATAGGTTCTTGTCTAATCAGATGAAACAACTGAAATAGTTTGGTTTTTTTTTTACAATGTATACAGTTGTTGCACAATCAGCAACTACAAAATATGTTGTACATCACAAATTTGGCTACAGCACATGTGCTAGATCTAAGATCACAAACTAGCTACAGCTGAAGAGTTTGCTGAATGTTACAACCTCAGCTATGCTAGTCACAAACTTACCTAGCTACAGCTGAAGAGTTTGTTGAATGTTACAACCTCAGCCATGCTAGTCACAAACTTACCTAGCTTCAGCTGAAGAGTTTGTTGAATGTTACAACCTCAGCCACGCTAGTCACAAACTTACCTAGCTACAGCTGAAGAGCTTGTTGAATGTTACAACCTCAGCTATGCTAGTCACAAACTTACCACTTACCTAGATACAGCTGAAGAGTTTGCTGAGTGTTACAACCTTAGCTATACTAGTCACAAACTCACCTGGCTTCAGATCTTGAGCAGGTGTACTCAAACCACATGACATGTGGAATCAATGTTGAGTCTCGGACCATCAAGATCTCACCAACAGGACTAGGATACAGAGAAAACGCAGAACAGTGAACTTAGCATCACATTACAACCCCTCTACCCCAACTATAATCACATATTTCACCTTCTCCTGGCTAGTTTACCACTGTATCACTCTCTCTCCCCTCCAAGGTTTTCACACCCACCACACTCAGTTACAACCCACCTATCACACATCCCAAATCTCCATTTAAATACTCTCTACACTCCACCATGTGCATTTCTGAGACACGGCGTCGGACAAGCCACAGCTTCTTACATGTTACAGCTAAGTGCTATATTCATTTTATTTGATTTTTTTTTAACACAGCATTCACGTGAATTTATATTTTATCTCTTCTCTATATTTTTTCATTTCTTCATCCTGTATGTTTTTGTATGATTAAAGCTCACGTTGAAACGTCACAACTTTGTACTCGTTAAGTAATAAAGTTGTTCCTACTTTTTTCCCTAGTTTTATACATTTTGGTATCACAGCTTTACTGCAGTGGCTCCATGTATAGTTATATACTTATACACTAATTATTGTGTGTTACATCATGTCACTCACCTGCCAGCACACACCGTGTCACTCACATGCCACTACAAACCATGTCATTCACCTGCCACCACAAACCATGTCATTCACCTGCCAGCACACACCGTGTCACTCACCTGCCACCACAAACCATGTCATTCACCTTTCAACACACACCATGTCACTCACCTGCCACAACAAACCATGTCATTCACATGTCAACACACACCATGTCACTCACCTGCCACCACACATCATGTCACTCACTTATCATCACACATCATGTCACTCACTTATCACAACACATCATGTCATTCACTTATCACCACACACCATGTCACTCACTTATCACCACACATCATGTCACTCACTTACCACACATCATGTCACTCACTTATCACACATCATGTCACTCACCTGCCAGCACACACCATGTCACTCACCTGCCACCACACACCATGTCACTCACCTGCCACCACACATCATTTCACTCACCTGCCAGCACACACCATGTCACTCACCTGCCACCACACACCATGTCACTCACCTGCCACCACACATCATTTCACTCACCTGCCAGCACACACCATGTCACTCACCTGCCACCACACATCATGTCACTCACTTATCACCACACATCATGCCACTCACCTGTCAGCACACATCATGCTACTCACCTGCCAGCACACATCATGTCACTCACCTGCCTGCTATATATGGAAAGAATGGCGTCAGAACACAATGTACTGCAACAAACCACAGTGCTCCAAGTACACAACCTAGAATAGCTCCAAGTATTACCTGACTGAATGTGTGGTACTGCAAGTAAATCCTGACAGAGAAACAAAAGGGGACCAATGATTTGTGGAAACTCACAACATTGTTTCACAAAATAGTTTTTTATTTTTGTCTGGCTAGGTGTGCAGCTGATATATGTATCAATGAGGAAAAACTGGAAGAAGTGGAGAGTTTTGAATATCTTGGATCACTGCTAACTAATAATGGAGATACAATGAGGGAAATTAAAAGGAGGACATCTATCGCTCTTCAGAAAGTAAAACAAAAAATCTGTGGAGAGGAACAGACAGAACTACAAAAATAAGATTTTTAAGGGCATGCATCTTTCCCATCACAACATATGCCTGTGAGACCTGGACACTTAACAAAACAGCTGAGAAACACATAAATGCCTTTGAATGTAAATGCTACATTAGAGTTCTTCAAATATCATGGACACAAAAAAAAAAGAACAAATATACCCATACTACAAGAACTTAATATTGAAGAAGGCTGTATAGTAATGAGGATTAAAGAGAGAAAACTTAAATATTTTGGGCACATTAAATGTCATGATAATCTAGAGAAGACCGCCTTGGAAGGGTACATAATGGGAAAAAGAAAGAGAGGAAGACCAAGGTGAAGATGGCTGCAAGACATCATTGATGATCTGCAAATGGATCCATCAGCAGCAGGCCATCTTGCTCACAACCGAGAGGCCTACAGGAGTGCTGTTAGGGAGGCAAAGTTCCTCAAGGGACATACAAATGAATGAATGAGGTGTTCTGCATGATTGATGCTGTGAGTATGTTGAAACATTTGTGTTGGTAGTGTATTAGAAAGGCATGCTTGAAGAAATGGATCAAACCCATGATCTGAGCCTCATGGCACAACCCCAGCATCATGTGGCAGATCCTACCTCATTAGCCTGGGTTACTTCAACCTGTCAGTCAATAAGACCACCACTGATATGTGGGACAAGGTCCTAGCAACATCTGCCTCATTCCCCTGATACATGTACTGTCACAGTCACCCATGCTCCCTACCTTACATAGCCAGGGTTCTTGCTCTGTACACAGGCACTATGTTAGATCTGGGATAAGCAAACAAGAAACAACTTTCTATATTTCCCAGAATGGACCTAACATGCTGGCTTCTGAGTGAGCTCAGCCACTAAAGGACTGTTTAGTCTACACAACACGTCGATCCCTACCCCACTGGCCGACAGCAGTCAGTATATGTAGAACCAGACCAGAATGAAATAAGACAGCAGTCAATATATGTAGAACCAGACCAGAATGAAATAAGACAGCAGTCAATATATATAGAACAAGACCAGAATGAAATAAGACAGCAGTCAATATATGTAGAACCAGACCAGAATGAAATAAGACAGCAGTCAATATATACTACAAGAACTTAATATTGAAGAAGGCTGTATAGTAATGAGGATTAAAGAGAGAAAACTTAAATATTTTGGGCACATTAAATGTCATGATAATCTAGAGAAGACCGCCTTGGAAGGGTACATAATGGGAAAAAGAAAGAGAGGAAGACCAAGGTGAAGATGGCTGCAAGACATCATTGATGATCTGCAAATGGATCCATCAGCAGCAGGCCATCTTGCTCACAACCGAGAGGCCTACAGGAGTGCTGTTAGGGAGGCAAAGTTCCTCAAGGGACATACAAATGAATGAATGAGGTGTTCTGCATGATTGATGCTGTGAGTATGTTGAAACATTTGTGTTGGTAGTGTATTAGAAAGGCATGCTTGAAGAAATGGATCAAACCCATGATCTGAGCCTCATGGCACAACCCCAGCATCATGTGGCAGATCCTACCTCATTAGCCTGGGTTACTTCAACCTGTCAGTCAATAAGACCACCACTGATATGTGGGACAAGGTCCTAGCAACATCTGCCTCATTCCCCTGATACATGTACTGTCACAGTCACCCATGCTCCCTACCTTACATAGCCAGGGTTCTTGCTCTGTACACAGGCACTATGTTAGATCTGGGATAAGCAAACAAGAAACAACTTTCTATATTTCCCAGAATGGACCTAACATGCTGGCTTCTGAGTGAGCTCAGCCACTAAAGGACTGTTTAGTCTACACAACACGTCGATCCCTACCCCACTGGCCGACAGCAGTCAGTATATGTAGAACCAGACCAGAATGAAATAAGACAGCAGTCAATATATGTAGAACCAGACCAGAATGAAATAAGACAGCAGTCAATATATATAGAACAAGACCAGAATGAAATAAGACAGCAGTCAATATATGTAGAACCAGACCAGAATGAAATAAGACAGCAGTCAATATATATAGAACAAGACCAGAATGAAATAAGACAGCAGTCAATATATGTAGAACTGGACCAGAATGAAATAAGACAGCAGTCAATATATATAGAACAAGACCAGAATGAAATAAGACAGCAGTCAATATATATAGAACAAGACCAGAATGAAATAAGACAGCAGTCAATATATGTAGAACCAGACCAGAATGAAATAAGACAGCAGTCAATATATGTAGAACCAGGCAAGAATGAAATAAGACAGCAGCCAATATATGTAGAACCAGACCAGAATGAAACAAGACAGCAGCCAATATATGTAGAACCTGATCAGAATGAAACAAGACAGCAGCCAATATATGTAGAAAAAGGCCAGAATGAAACAAGACAGCAGCCAATATATGTAGAACTGGGCCAGAATGAAACAAGACAGCAGCCAATATATGTAGAAAAAGGCCAGAATGAAACAAGACAGCAGCCAATATATGTAGAACTGGGCCAGAATGAAACAAGACAGCAGCCAATATATGTAGAACAAGGCCAGAATGAAACAAAACAACAGCCAATATACGTAGAACAAGGCCAGAATGAAACAAGACAGCAGTCAATATATGTAGAACCAGACCAGAATGAAATAAGACACCAGTCAATATATGTAGAACCAGGCAAGAATGAAATAAGACAGCAGCCAATATATGTAGAACCAGACCAGAATGAAACAAGACAGCAGCCAATATATGTAGAACCTGATCAGAATGAAACAAGACAGCAGTCAATATATGTAGAAAAAGGCCAGAATGAAACAAGACAGCAGCCAATATATGTAGAAAAAGGCCAGAATGAAACAAGACAGCAGCCAATATATGTAGAACTGGGCCAGAATGAAACAAGACAGCAGCCAATATATGTAGAACAAGGCCAGAATGAAACAAGACAGCAGCAAATATCTGTAGAACCGGGCCAGAATGAAACAAGACAGCAGCAAATATGTGTAGAACTGGGCCAGAATGAAACAAGACAGCAGCAAATATGTGTAGAACTGGGCCAGAATGAAACAAGACAGCAGCAAATATGTGTAGAACCGGGCCAGAATGAAACAAGACAGCAGCCAATATATGCAGAACCGGGCCAGAATGAAACAAGACAGCAGCAAATATGTGCAGAACCGGGCCAGAATGAAACAAGACAGCAGCAAATATGTGCAGAACCGGGCCAGAATGAAACAAGACAGCAGCAAATATGTGTAGAACCGGGCCAGAATGAAACAAGACAGCAGCAAATATGTGTAGAACCGGGCCAGAATGAAACAAGACAGCAGCAAATATGTGTAGAACCGGGCCAGAATGAAACAAGACAGCAGCAAATATGTGTAGAACCGGGCCAGAATGAAACAAGACAGCAGCAAATATATGTGTGAATCAAACAATGCAGGAAAAGATTTTGGACAATGGATGTCAGTTTTAATATATATGTGTATATCATCTCTCTAATGGATGTCAGTCTTAATATATATGTGTATATCATCTTTCTAAAAACAAACTAATATTTGGTCTTTCCATTATCAAAACATATGTAAGTGTGACAGTGATGTACCAAATATCCAATTTGAATTCATATTTGCTGGAATAATGATGAAATTCAAATATTTGGTTTTTTTTTTAAACAAATACAAATAGAAAGTTTGGAATATTTAAACAAGTCCTCATATCAGAATTTCAAAATAAAAACTCATGTTCTGAGTCATCACAAGTAGTTATATCTGATATCTGACATAAAACACAGCCACTATAATCTACAAATTATTAGATTTTCCTTTCTAATGCAACAAAGAAATGGGGACTGAACATTAAGCCAGCCCCATCCTATCAATGAAATTTTATTTAACAAATAGCAGAGAGAAATGAGACTGTGCAACAAATAATAGAGAGAAATGAGACTGTGCAACAAATAATAGAGAGAAATGAGAATGTGCAACAAATAACAGAGAGAAATGAGAATGTGCAACAAATAACAGAGAGAAATGAGAATGTGCAACAAATAACAGAGAGAAATGAGACTGTGCAACAAATAACAGAGAGAAATGAGACTGTGCAACAAATAACAGAGAGAAATGAGAATGTGCAACAAATAACAGAGAGAAATGAGACTGTGCAACAAATAACAGAGAGAAATGAGACTGTTTGAAGTTTGTCACATACATGACACTTATATTTAACACTGAGATGATGTAAAGATGGAGTGCTAGGGTCACATACATCACACTTGTGGGTGTAACAACTCACATATTAGTCAGTATCATTACTGATAGAGTTAAGAGTTAACATTACATTTAGATTACAAACTTAGTGTGCTATCTATACATTACATTTAGATTTGAAGCACATTTATCTGAACACTACATTAGATTACAAAACATAGAATGTCATCTCAATATTATATTTAAATTAGAAACATGACACTATATTACAAACACAGCATTACCTACTCCAAGACACTAGTATAGCAGAGAGAACACTCAATGCTGCACATACACACTTCCAAAGATCATCCACCACCGACTGGTTTCTGTACAACCTGAAACAACCAACAGACAAATACTTATGACAGAACCATACAGAAGCACTTCATGGTAAATGTTTCTGTTTCTCCGGGTAACACCAATCTACAAGTCTGGGAGCAAAGTCAAATGTACTAGAGTCTACAAGTCTGGGAGCAAAGATAAATGTACTAGAGTCTACAAGTCTGGGAGCAAAGGTAAAGGTACTAGAGTCTACAAGTCTGAGAGCAAAGGTAAAGGTACTAGAGTCTACAAGTCTGAGAGCAAAGGTAAAGGTACTAGAGTCTACAAGTCTGAGAGCAAAGGTAAAGGTACTAGAGTCTACAAGTCTGAGAGCAAAGGTAAAGGTACTAGAGCCTACAAGTCTGGAAGCAAAGGTAAAGGTACTAGAGTCTACAAGTCTGAGAGCAAAAGGTAAAGGTACTAGAGTCTACAAGTCTGAGAGCAAAGGTAAAGGTACTAGAGTCTACAAGTCTGAGAGCAAAGGTAAAGGTACTAGAGTCTACAAGTCTGAGAGCAAAGGTAAAGGTACTAGAGTCTACAAGTCTGAGAGCAAAGGTAAAGGTACTAGAGTCTACAAGTCTGAGAGCAAAGGTAAAGGTACTAGAGTCTACAAGTCTGAGAGCAAAGGTACTAGAGATGAGACAAGGTCACAGAGCCTGGAGAAGCCCAGCTGGTGAGACATATACCACTTCCCCATGTTGTTTCCAGTAACAGGGTGCTATTCTGGTTGATGGAGTAAGGCTCGCCATGGTCTTCTTGGAACAAGTTTGCTGAACATCATTTCTCAGATCAATTTTGGATCTTGAAGACAGCCATCATAAGCCACGCCTTATCTACTATGATGCCTACGCTACATCATCATCACAATGTCCGTTGAAGAGAAAAGGATGATCCAGGACTGTTCCATCTATCCGTGTCCTTGGTCAGCAACTGGCTAAGCAATCACGGTCCCTTATGCCCTGTGGCATCTTGCTGAGCAGCAACAAATTCTCTCCACCTCTCACAGTCTGTGGCCAACCTTAATACTGTGCCTTGATCTGTAACAGTTGGGCACGCTTGAAGAACATGTTCCACAGCCAGTACTCCACCCCTACAGGGGAGTTCATCTATGTGCGAGGCAGTGTTTTATTTTCCTGATCTGTCAGATGTAAATTCTCTGCTGCCAACACTGAGAATATGTTGGAACACAAATACTGCATCAACTTGGGAGTGAATTATGGTGGCTAGCTTGACATTCTAGCATGGACTATACCAGTAAACCTGTCAAGAAACTAGAAAAACTCCAAGACTGAAACAAGACAACAATATTCAGGCAGAACTTGTTACCAGGAGCACCAACAGACAGGTAGAAAAGAGTCAAAGCCAGCCTTGGTTTGCTGGCTAAGATCATCATGCCATTATTCTAGTACAATCATCCATACTCCCACAATTCCAGGTGATCAAGACAAGAACAAACTCCTGGCAGCTGATGCTGCTGTGAAGGCTCCCTCTCCTTGTTTCACAACCCCCTCTAACTGAGAAGGAAGAACTAAGTCAAAATATTTGGAATCAGCTTCTCAGTTTTCTCATGATTGTGCTAGATTCTGCTAGCCAGAAGACTGATACAAAAGAACCTCAAGACCAACTGTCTCATTCATGATTTTCTGTTTAGAGATTTGTATTCCGCAGGTTCGACACCAGGTCATCCATCATAAACTTGTCTTACAGAACCTGCACTACCTGAATGAATCATTACTCATGAACTAAAACAATGATCACTGCTTGCAGGCACTGAGAAACAGGCACTGCAGGCTTGTGTGGCACTACAGATCAGGTGCTTTAATGCACAAATAAGAGTGAACAGAACTTCACATTAGATTTGTGAAGTATGAAAAGTTTTGGATTCACAGGGCAGTTTTAATGCACATAATGATTATTTTAATTACTTTTCAATGTATTCAAATCCTCTGATTTAAAACATTCTGGAAACAAGTGATTTTCTGGACCTGAACTCCTATTTCAAGTAAACACCCAGCAGATCACAACTGCCATGCTAAACAAAAAAGACTGATCCAAGTTCACATGAAATGACCAAGCAAACACATTTATTTCATGTTACTCTTCCCGAGCCGGATGTCAGACTTCTGAGGCTTCCGGTTTCTCACATGGTGCCAGGTGTAAAAAATTTGACCTTTGGTTTGTAGCGGTGTAACGTTTAGATTGTAAACATTTAGTGTGCATGCCCCATGACCTTTTCCATCATGGCTGAAGAGTGCCTAGTAATGAGCAATGTCAAGTGTCAAAAAGCAAAATTTTTGATCGAGAAATTTCAATTTTTGGTGATGTTCTTGAATAGATCCCAAGTAGATCTAGACATATTAGATGACTGGAGAAGTAGTTAGAAGGTTATTTCAGATATTATTTTAGCAATAATGCAACACAGAATCACAATATGACATCGACAGGTAGATCTATACATCTTAGATGGTACATAGTGTGGATCTAGACCTATCTGATGGTAAGTTGGACACAATCATTGTCTAAAAACATCACATTACTTCTTTTTTTCCTAAAAAAAACTCAGCATTTATGAAATCTTCATAAATTTAGTTATATTTTGAAACATAATAAGTACACGGAAGTATATGGAAATGCTGTGTTTCATTCAATTTTACAACTATACCCTCTATACATATCAAGACCCGCGCTTTTACCCCAGCACCCAACTGAACATCCACATTTCTTCCTGTGGCACGGAAAGAGTTATTCTACACAAGTGATAACTCTGTTGTCTTATCATATTTATCTAACAGAAATGACTCTTACAACTGACTGGATGAATTAACTGATGAATCAACTCTTTGTTAAGCTGCTGGCGACAATCTTCGGATGCCGCGCGTGGAGTGAAACTCCTCCTGGCCAATGAAGAAAATTAGGAAAAGCAATCAGGGTTGCCGTGCAGCGGCGATATGAAAAGGTGTTGGAAAGGATAAAGTGAAGCTTAATAAGTATGTCCATTAGTCTCGCGGCAAGAGCTACTCATACCACGGCACCTCTGCTCTAGAGGCCAGCCATGTCCGTTGCATAGCCATACTGGTGAAATATGCTTAAACCAAGGATGAAACTTGATGGCTACTCAAGTCACGGTACCTCCACTCTAGAGGTCGGTCACGTCCCAAACATGCCCATACTGGGATAATATGCCTAAACCGGCTCAACCCAGGGGTGGAAGTCACTAGTGGCGAGGATTCGCCCTCCTGGACAAAAGCTCCATCCTGGTCACAACTAGGAAGTCAGAGACACTGGACCAGTGCAGTCTAGATAGGCAACTACCTCTCATCTAGCAGGAATGTATGCGTATCCTAATCACGCTGAGATTTTCTTGTGAGAAAGTCCAACGCTGGACTGGATGGGCAACCACCTCTCACTCGGCTGGGATACACAAGTATCCCAAAACACATCGAGGTCTTCCAGTGAGAAAGTCCAACTCTAGATTGAACTGGTGCAATGAAAACCACGGTGTCACGCAATCCCGCTTCTGATACCCACCAAGAATACAGGCTCAACCCCTGCGATACTCTGAACCTATTATGATCCTCTTGGGGATCTCGTATGGTCCTTTCGGGGACCATACAGGGACCACAGGACCTATTGAGGACCACGGGAGTAAATTCAGTAGGATCACGGGGCGGTCTTGGTGGTAGAAGCGAAAGAAAAGGAAGAAGAAACTCTTTGTTTTCTGAATACTCTATCCCTCTAGACACCTTCATACTGGTCTAGCAGTCTAAGTAGAGCAGCTGATATTGTTCTGCCTTCTCATCCAGAAGACTGTCTACCCTTCCAGTCCTAGGTTTATATATGTGTTGTTTTCTAGGTTCTTATAACAATCAACAATAAGGGACGCTGTCCAAGTTCACATCAGAAATACTGGATTTATATATGTGTGCTGCTTTCTACACACCTGCCACTTGATAGAACAGTGAATATCTTCTAACTCTGATACAAAACTGAACAAGGTATAGGCCACAGCTGTGTTCCTTTATTCTCTGAACTCACTTCATAGTTGGGTTTCTGCACAAGCTCCACTACCTTGCTACATCAGACAGGGCTGCCTGATGCACAAGAAGAGGTAACACAAATCTTAACCAGTTCTTGATCAGTGGTTATGATACAGGTTTTGTAAGTGTCACAGTCAGATTCTAGAATGACAAATGACATGACATCAGATGACAGAACATGTCAAAAGCAAAGACTTACCTTATTAACAAAAATAAGGTAAAATAGGTGGAGAAGAACCACATGAACTGTGAATGACTTGACGGCATTCCATATTCTGTGAATAAATTCTGTCGGCCTGGAATACCAAAATGACATATAATGTGAAACATATGAAAAACAAAACATGACATAACAGAAAACACCTGAAAGACAAACATGACACAACATGAACCACATGAAAGATAAAACTTGACATAACATGAAATATATGAAAGAAAAAAGTACTACATATCATAAAATACATAAAAGGCAAACATAAAACATGTGAAAGACAAACATGAAATAACATGAAATATATGAAAGACAAAACATTACACAGTATGAAACACATGAAAGACAAAACATGACATAATGTGAAAAAACATGAAAGACAAAACATGACATAACAGAAAACACCCGAAAGACAAATAAGAGAACAAATATTGTAGGATTAGACCTCGAAAAAATCGTAGACAAAGCACTTTAGTGAGACGTGAGAGAAAGAAAAATCACAAGAGAATTACCTGAGATTCGAACACGGTCTCCGGTAGGACGAGCAGCCGTCTAGCCACGAGAGAACAGCATACTATCGACTTAGCCAACTAGTACAGTATGAAACACATGAAAGACAAAACATGACATAATGTGAAAAAAAAACATGAAAGACAAAACATGAAAAACATATGAAAGACAAAACCGTGTTCGAATCCCAGGTAATTCTCTTGTGATTTTTCTTTCTCTCATGTCTCACTAAAATGCTTTGTCTATGATTTTTTCGAGGTCTAATCCTACAATATTTGTTCTTTTACTTTACCATACCAAAACCTCGTAGTTTCCTATTTATAAAAATTTTTTCCTGAAAGACAAATATGACACAACATGAACCACATGAAATACAAAACATAACATGAAATATATGAAAGAAAAAAATTATCATAAAACATATAAAAGCCAAACATGACATAAAACATATGAAAGACAAACATGACATAACATGAAATACATGAAAGACAACCATTACACAGTATGAAACAAATGAAAGGCAAACATGACATAACAAGAAAAACACGAAGACAAAACATGACATAACATGAAATGTATGAAAGATAAAACATGACATAACATGAAAATCATGGAAGACAAATATGACATAATATGGAGGGAAAAAAAGCATGCCTAGATCTGAAAGACAAATATGACATAACAAGAAACGTGTCATTTCTAAATATATCTGACCAATCTGTCATAAACTAAAACTTCATACAAAAATCCCACGCTTCTGGGAGCTGCGGCTGCTGAACTCGATCACGGGCACCAAAGCACACTCGCCAACTTCACATCCCAGCAACAACATCCTGCACTGTATCCAGCTTTTCCTACATGAAATTTGTGCCTATCTGTCACAAACATGGAGAAATCTCAAACAAAGGACCCCACTGCAAGCTATGTACATTTCTGGAATGTTCTATTACCAAATTAGTATTAGAACTGAGTTCTTTTGACTGTGTAAAAGATTTGCCTTGAGACATTCTTTTGTGAAAACTGCCTGAAATTTAGAATGCTTAAGGAATATAAACCTGAAAAACAAAATAGAAGAAAGAGAGCTAGGTCTACCAAAACCTGGCCTACATGAGTGTAAGCTTACCCTTGAGCGGCCTTGGTTCCCTGACAGTGTGTTTAATTAAGAAGTTTATGAGCTCATCCACTCCCAGACCGAAGAAAAAAGCCATCTGTAACAGGCAAATCAAACACATAAATTATAAATAATAAACCAACAATATACATTATAAATAATGAAACAAACCATAAATGAATTGCAAATAATAAAACCATACGAACTATAAATGATAAAACCACATAAATCATAAATGATAAAACCATATTAATTATAAATGATAAAACAAACCATATTAATCACAAATGATAAGACTATATAAATCATAAATGATCAAACAAACCATATAAATCATATATACTGTTCAAAAAAATAAACAACAAATACGATGCTGCGATTTAAACTGAAGTTTGCTGATCAGACAAGGGAAAATTGCCTAAAATGTTCACTTGGACATCAACTTCACATGCGGACCTGAATTGTACTCAGCAGATGATTCATGAGCACATAAAAGTGACCTAGTCAAAACACCATTTTTGACAATAACTCATGACAGGTTCAAGAGAATCCCGTGAAACTTACTGAGCACAAAACTCACTGATCATGTTATTGAATGCCTATAAAGACTGACGCTCCTCAAATCAATTCATTTGAAAATTCAATGCGGAAGTATGGCTCAACTCAATACAGAACGACTCATCATGACTGGATGTTTACAGACTGGACAGTCACAAGATGTAGTGGCCAGACAATTTAATGTGGTTAGAAGCACCATCAGTCACTTTTGGAGACAATTTCAAGAAACTGACTCAGTTGCAGACCCATAGTCACAACTCCTGCCACAGACTGCTTCATACGGCAGCATCACCTCAGGAATCGATTTGCATCTGTGTCCTCAACACCTCAGTCAATGACACCAGCTCGTTGAATTTCAGATCAATCAGTCAGGAACCGGCTGCACGATGCTGGTCTTTGGGGTAGAAGACCCTACAGAGGTCCTGAACCGACTGCATTAGGTGAACCAGCATCCTCAATGGACTGTTGCGAATGATTGGAGAAAGGTTTGGTTTTGTGATGAATCATTTTTTCTGCTTCAGTGACATGATAAATGGAGAAGAATTTACCGTAAAGTCCATGAGCGCTATGCCCAGAACTGCATGGATGAGGCTCCTCCACATGATGGTGGAGGTGTACTGGTTTGGGGGACAATCAACTTCATGGGAAGAAGTGACCTCGTGCAAACTAAAGGATGCCTGAATGCCCAACGATATGGCGCTGAAATTCTTTGTCCTCACGTCCTTCCACTTCTGGCTACATGTGGGTCGATTTTTCAGCAGGATAACGCTTGACCTCATGTGGCATAACTCACCACCTAGTTCCTCATTAACAAAAGCGTCCAGACCATTCACTGGCCATCCATGTCATCAGATATGAACCCAATAGAACATTTATGGGATGAACTCAACAAACAAGTCCACCAGCGAGACGTGGCGCCAACCAATCTCGACAGTTGTCTCTTGCACTGTGGGAAGAGTGGACAGCCATCCCACAACAACAGATCCAACGACTAATTGGATCCATGTCAAGGAGATGTGGTTCTCTGATACAGGCCAGAGGAGGCCGTACACCTTACTGAAACGGAGGCCTCAGTTGCAAAGAATAAAAGTCCAAACCAAATTTAATGAACATCATTTCATTGTTAAAGTCTTAAAGTTTATTCATGCCAAGATTGAGACAATTCCGTAAAGTAAAATTTTGATACAAGTTTGAAATTTGGTGTCCATTATGACTACAGTAGTGTTGCGTTTCTTTTTTTGAACAGTATATTCATTCATTCATTCGTTTCCATGTCCCTTGCAGAACTTTGCCTCCCAAACAGCACACCTGTATGCCTCTCGGTTATGAGCAAGATGGACTGCTGCTGATGCATCCATTTGCAGATCGTCAACGATGTCTTGCAGCCATCTTCGTCTTGGTCTTCCTCTCTTTCTTTTTCCCTTGATGTACCCTTCCAAGACAGTCTTCTCTAGATTATCATGACGTTTAATGTGTCCAAAATATTTAAGTTTTCTCTCTTTAATCCTCTTTACTAGCCAGCCTTCTTCAATATTAAGTTCTTGTAGTATAGATATATTTGTTCTTTTTTGTGTCCATGATATTTGAAGAACTTTTCTGTGGCATTTACATGATTCATATATATTTCATTACAAATGATAAAACAAACCATACTGTGTGCAGTAAACTGTTGTCTTTTTTCTTAAATGACGAAAAAAAACATATAAATCACAAATGATAAAACAAATCATATAAATTGCAAATGGTAAAACCATACAAATTATAAATGATAAAACAAACAAATGGTAAACAATGAAAATAAATTACAAATGATAAACAAGAATATAAATTACAAATAGTAAACCATGAATATAAATTACAAATGGTAAATCATGAATGTAAATTACAAATGGTAAACCACAAATATAAATTACAAATGGTAAAACATTTGCTACATGAACAAAGTGTGACATACAACACAGCCTAACTCTTCTCTATCCCTATACAACACAGCCTAACTCTTCTCTATCCCTATACAACACAGCCTAACTCTTCTCTATCCCTATACAACACAGCCTAATTCTTCTCTATCCCTATACAACACAGCCTAACTCTTCTCTATCCCCATACAACACAGCCTAACTCTTCTCTATCCTTATACAACACAGCCTAACTCTTCTCTATCTCACTATACAACACAGCCTAACTCTTCTCTATCCCACTATACAACACAGCCTAACTCTTCTCTATCCCTATACAACAAAGCCTAACTCTTCTCTATCCCCATACTACACAGCCTAACTCTTCTCTATCCCACTATACAACACAGCCTAACTCTTCTCTATCCCTATACAACACAGCCTAACTCTTCTCTATCCCACTATACAACAAAGCCTAACTCTTCTCTATCCCCATACTACACAGCCTAACTCTTCTCTATCCCACTATACAACACAGCCTAACTCTTCTCTACCCCACTATACAACACAGCCTAACTCTTCTCTATCCCACTATACAACACAGCCTAACTCTTCTCTACCCCACTATACAACACAGCCTAACTCTTCTCTATCCCACTATACAACACAGCCTAACTCTTCTCTATCCCTATACAACACAGCCTAATTCTTCTCTATCCCTATACAACACAGCCTAACTCTTCTCTATCCCCATACAACACAGCCTAACTCTTCTCTATCCTTATACAACACAGCCTAACTCTTCTCTATCTCACTATACAACACAGCCTAACTCTTCTCTATCCCACTATACAACACAGCCTAACTCTTCTCTATCCCTATACAACAAAGCCTAACTCTTCTCTATCCCCATACTACACAGCCTAACTCTTCTCTATCCCACTATACAACACAGCCTAACTCTTCTCTATCCCTATACAACACAGCCTAACTCTTCTCTATCCCACTATACAACAAAGCCTAACTCTTCTCTATCCCCATACTACACAGCCTAACTCTTCTCTATCCCACTATACAACAAAGCCTAACTCTTCTCTATCCCCATACTACACAGCCTAACTCTTCTCTATCCCACTATACAACAAAGCCTAACTCTTCTCTATCCCCATACTACACAGCCTAACTCTTCTCTATCCCACTATACAACACAGCCTAACTCTTCTCTATCCCACTATACAACACAACCTAACTCTTCTCTATCCCACTATACTACACAGCCTAACTCTTCTCTATCCCACTATACAACAAAGCCTAACTCTTCTCTATCCCCATACTACACAGCCTAACTCTTCTCTATCCCACTATACAACACAGCCTAACTCTTCTCTATCCCACTATACAACACAACCTAACTCTTCTCTATCCCACTATACAACACAGCCTAACTCTTCTCTATCCCACTATACAACACAGCCTAACTCTTCTCTATCCCCATACTACACAACCTAACTCTTCTCTATCCCACTATACAACACAGCCTAACTCTTCTCTATCCCACTATACAACACAGCCTAACTCTTCTCTATCCCTATACAACACAGCCTAACAAACCTGTTGTTGATCTCACATTTACTCAGTGTAGGTTACCAACAGCTGAACAAAAACTTCTACATGTCAACCAGCTCAACAATATGCTATTCCTTTATTGACCAGTGATAAATGACAATGAACTGCTTACGATCTTCAGCTTGTTGCCATTTTATATTTCTTCTAACCACTCCATGCTTCTCCATGTAACAAGGTACTCACAGTTTTACACATCTAGTTACAGGTCAGTGACAAACTCTCTCCACTTCTCCCAGTCTACGGCCAATCCCCCCCCCCCCCCCAGTTACACTGAGATTATGAACTGATTTCAGTTCACACGCTGCATCCAACAAAGAAACTGCTCTGTGCAATGCTGCCTAGCAAGTTCTGGACCAGCCGCTGTCTACCAGCTTTCAAACTGTCTTATAAAATGTAAAGCATTATTATACACTGCACTGTCTCCCACCGTACAAACTCAAAACAGTTTAATTCTTTATAAAACTGACAGCACTGTGTGTGCAGTAAACAAATGATCTTTTCCTTAAACCTCATTTGTGTGTAGTTAGTAGTTATTCTAAGAACATAATGTAACATCTCATTCTTGATTTCTGTGGTCACTTAATTTAACTATACTTGAGTATCAGTCCTAACTTGGTGTATGCCCAAAGACAATGCACAATAGACTTTGCAATAATGGGAATTTATAAAGAAATCAATATGGAACATTTGTGCTCTCCTATCTGGCCTAGTTGTCAATTCTCAGTCAGATATGGTGCCAATTACACCAGACAAACTACAGATACAACATTAGACATAGCGCAAGCAATCTCAAAGGGCTGTAATGATTTAAGACAGATTTCTGATTCTGATGAAGTGAATTTCCACTTGCCCTGCAGTACAACACAGAGGCAGTCAAAATGGCTTTTTTCACTTTTTTGTGATGTAAGGGTCATTTTTTTTTCCTCCTTTTCAAAATCAGCTATTTTATTTCCAACAGTTCCTAAGATTTCTCACAATTTTGAACAGCTATATACAAAAGAAGTATAAAAAATCATATTTTCATTTCATTTCCCATCATTCTTTAAGTGGTGAGTACTAATATTTAATCATTTTAATGCACGCAAGATACGGGCCAAAACATTCAACTTAGGACCTAGTCTGACTTCCTGTAATCTCTCTTCACTTGACCAGACTACTGTCTATTTTCTGGGGCACTAACTGTGAGACAGAACAGGGTCTTGGTCAGCTGTGGTTTGCCAGACCTGACACAGAGAGATAGCTATGGGGACAACCATCTCATTCTGTATTTTTATACTTTTGCCCTTGCTTTAAGCTGGTCAATAAAGGAACAGAACAACAGAGTCCTTTGCTGAGATGAAGGTCTCTAGTAAAGTCAGCACATGATCTCATTACATTAAACACAGCCTATGAGAATGCTGCTAATTCAAATTCAGCACTCTCAGAATATGAATCTGATGTCCATGTACTAAGTACAAGACTGTACTTGCTGCAGGAGGCATGTACTTACTGTGTGCAGGTCTCTCCTAAACACAATCAGTGTCAAGAAGCTGATGATCAGTATAAACGGGGTCAGACTAATCCAAGCAAAGATAAATCCAAGAAAGTCACCTAGAAGTAAAAGAGACAAGCCAGAAAAACTATGATTAATCTTCAATTACTGCAGCAAATAACCTTCCGCTACCGCACCAAATAATCTTCCACTACTCACTACTGCAGTAAGTCTTCTTCTTCTTTGTTCGCATTGTCTGTCTATACCTGCAGTCCTGTCTCTTGGATAAATTTCACTGTTTTTTGTAATTCATACTGCAGTAAGTAATATATAATAAGAATGTGAGACACATCAATACTCTCTCAAGCTGGCAACAAGATTCAGATTTAACTCTCTCAAGCTGGCAACAAGATTCAGGTTTAACTCTCTTAATCTGGCAACAAGATTCAGGTTTAACTCTCTTAAGCTGGCAACAAGATTCAGGTTTAACTCTCTTGAGCTGGCAACAAGATTCAGGTTTAGCTCTCTTAAGCTGACAACAAGATTCAGGTTTAACTCTCTTAATGTGGCAACAAGATTCAGGTTTAACTCTCTTAAGCTGGCAACAATCAGATTTGACTCTTAAAATGCTGGCTCAGTTTCAACATGAACCAGATAACATGGGTCAGTCAGCCATTTGCATGTCCCTTTTAGAACTCTGCCTCCCTAACAGCTCTCCTGTAGGCCTCTTGAATGTAAGCAGGATGCCTTGCTGCTGATGCATCCATTTGCAGACTGTCAACGATGTCTTGCATCCATCTTCTTGGTCTTCCTTTTTCCCATTATATGGGTATACAATGAAAATACTAATATAGCTAACAAAGTGGACTATACCTACAAGCCATTACACTATATGTGGTTACATTGATAGCTCACTACATATGTAAATTTGTCCTTTTCTAACAAATTTCTGACATGCATGAAGTGCCTACATAAAACATGTGAAATATGCACAAAGCTCACATCATTGCACGCTCAAGCCAGCTCACACACTGGAGAGGAGAAATGTTGTCTCCTCACAATTTTCACTTGTCTTCTACTGTATTAACATTTCTGTGATGTAATAAAAGTGCTTCTTTTTTTTTTTTGCTCTTTATACAAATGTTTTCATTTTCTGAACCTTGGCTGGCAGTAGATACATAAATGAAGGGGAGAAGAAACAGGCCAGATAAAGAATGTGTTTCATTCAACTTGGAGGTGAAACTGAGAATGCTACAGAAGTATGACGGCAGATGTTTATCCCTCAGTTGCGTGTGAACAGTGTGTCTCAGTTTCACATGTATACATTTTTGTGAAGGATGCAACTTGCATGAGACTGATGCTTGTCGGTCTACATGGAGGAGAATCAGCCAGTTCTGACTTTGGTTAAGTTCCCTGTAAAGATTAAATCTCACTAAAAAAAAAAAAAAAGGTAAAAAACAAAAGTTTACAAGAGCATTTAATTCCTGCCGATGTTTGTAAAGTGTTTTTAATGTTACATCAAAAAAAAAAAAGTTTAAAATACCAATTGCTCAATGAGCAAAATGGTATTTCAGAAAGTACATCATGCAAGATAAAAGATAAATATAACTGTACTGGTTTTAAAAAATCTAGCGCCATCACTGATCTGTATACATTTTTTAGAATAAATGTATATTTTCACCACTACATTTTGCATCCATATAAGGATCTCAACAAATACCACATACAAGTCCATCACATCTGTTGCTACATGGCTACTGAGTCTCTCGAATCTCAGACTCCAACTTCTTCATACATGATACAATTCTACTGACCCCACTTCTACCAAAAACTGCTTCTGTCTTGAACTCCACAACTCTGAATCCACAGCCCTGACATGTAGCATTGCAGACCTGACAGTCTGCAGCACAGATTACAAAAAGTTCCTTAGCTCCACACTCACATAATCCATGACATCTTTGACTTGGAGAATCAGTCTGATGAAACCAAATCAATATTCAGTAGATGTCCAAACCCACATAAAACTTAGTTTATCATCCACATACAAATTTCATCCTTTCCCAGATATAAAGTGATTGACAGAATCATTATCAAGGCTAAACCATGTACAGTCTTGACCTTTCTTCAACCAACTGTTATCTATTGATCCTCCCTGGGGTCACAAACTTGGGTCCTTTGAAAACTGAGTCTCGGCGGTCTTACAGCAAAAGGTAAGTGGGACAGAAAATGAGTTACGGTAGCTCCTTTATAGTGGACCCAAGAATCCAGTTTCTCAATTCCCGCCATCATCATGAGCACCACTGCCATCCTCTCATGGCCAAGTTTGTGGGAAGAATCATCGTGTTGTTAAGAGCACAAAGATAAGTAGGCTGGTGTCCTTCCTTGCCATGATCAGTCGCTCTAACACATCATACTGGCTCCTACAGTGAGATACACCAACTGTCGTGGCAGGGATAGAGAAGCAAGCGCCTTTCTATATTACGAAACACAGCCAGGGAATAAGTCAGCGCGTGCGATGAGTACGTGTAATGTGGCGAATTTGTATGTATGCATTGATTACCTTTCGGATATTCAACGTGTGTGAATGATACAGGTTTCCACTCTATTGGATCGAACTGATCTCCAATACCCGACACCGCATCTTCCGCCATCTTGGATTAGATAAACGCATGCGCATTCAATAGATAGGCTACGGCTTCATACATAATTCACTCATACGACGCATCTCTATTCTACGCAACCGAGAGTGCTATAATGAGGTTTCGTCAAAGTGAATGCAGTCAAATTCGCTACGGGGAATTCACTACGGCATTTTTTTCATTACAATTTAACGTCTGCTACATTGAAATCTCACCGCAGTTAGCAACTCGATGCACTCAAATCTCATTGCACTGGAATACTGTCTATAAATAACAACGCAGTGCAAACAAAGGTTCAAAGATTCAAAATCAGACTCCTGCGTCATTGCATTCAGGACAGCCTCATATATGCTCCGACGCATGCTGCAGCATTCATACGCAGAGTATGTCAGTTTATTATAACAGTATGATTTAGCTGCAAAAATACTCAAGTCATGAGAACTTTCCTAGTACTTTTAAATAGTCTTGATGAATTTTTTAATAAACGAGAAGTGAAGCATTTCAAATACCTGTGGAGAACATTAATACTCTCTGGGAAAATCCATGCTGAAATTAAGAACAGATGCAGTAAAGTGAATCGGGTCATTGGACAAATGGCATCCTTACTGAAAAAGAAAAACATCACAATTAAAACAAAAAGAGTACTGTACAACACAATCTTCCTCCCAACTCTGTGTTGTCAATATCAAATATCAAAATGAACACTAACAGCTAAAAGTAAATGGAAAATCAGTTCGACAAAAACAGGATATTTGAGGAAAATACTAAATGTAAAAGACAAAATCTAAACTGACATCATCAGGGCAAGGTTGACTGACACCATTACTACGCTACACCCAGAAACAGCAAGTCAAATGGTTTGGCCACGTTACACGACTTTCGCCAGACAGAAAACATTCACATTAAAAATTGCATGAAATAGAGTGAGAGGTCGCCCATGCAAAAGACTCAGGAAGGAAATTACAGAAACCTTAAATATCTGCCTCTAAGGCATGACAGGGTTACCTTTACTTTACTTTACTTTTTTTTAAATATCCAATTTTATGAAGTAAAGCACAGAGCCCTAACTCTGATTGTCTTCTCAAAACTAAAAGGTATATGAGGAATGAGACATGACAAGAAACAAGATTGATATTAAGCGCTAAAATACCGTTAAGATGATAAAGCACAAAACTAGGAACGCTATAAAAAAAAACTTGTACTAAATTAATTAACTATTTATACAGTACAGTGAGTATTACATTTTAAGAGGTTCTAAATTTTTAAAACTAAAAATAAAAGTAATTAGTTTTCCTTGTCAATTTTTTTTCAGCAATTTTTTTTTCACCGCTTCCCTCTTTCTCTTCGACAACTTCTAGCACGAAGATGGAAGACATATGAAATTGTATCCCATAATTCACAAAAGTTGACCATGATCAATTTTCTCACGAAAAAGTTACAAGATTTTGTGAAAGCAAAAATACTTTCAAATAAACTCTGTGTGGGCAAAAATGTGTTGCAGCGGTTTCCATTTTTGTAATATAGTTGAGTTGTTATATAGTTGTGCATGTAGTAAAAATAAAAACGTAGCAAAATGAACTCTGTGGCGAGTTTAACTATAGTGGAAATGTATAACACTGAGACTCTGTTTGTAGCTATTTGGATGTAAGAGGTTTCCCTGTGTCGTATATTATTTGTAGTAAGTTAGTACATGTAAGGAGTTCCCGCCGCAGTAGACAGATGTTGCCACAATCATAGCTTCCTTCATGAAGAAGCACGTGCTTGATCCTAAGATGATAAATCTAACAAAACATATCTTTTTAGTCTTGTGACTGGGCATTTTTTCAGAGCATTTTTTTTTCCTTTACTTTCACTCCATAGGTCGTCTGTTCTGTACTTATTCTGAAAAAAAAGAGAAAATTTGCAATCTAGTAAACAGTTTATGCACAAATTAAGTTATTATCGTGCGTATGATAGGTTTGTTTGTTGTCGAATGTTAGGTAAATCTCTACCTGCTGCTTTTAAACCCACTGCCATGTTAGAGACTATGGATATGAACACTCTAGAGAAAATATAGAGGGAATAACCATGTGGAAGTTACAGTAAGGTTCTTTCTCTTACCATCTTCTGACAATTCGCGTAGTTCTGCTAGATTCCAGAACGAATAAAGAGTTCGTCCTTTCTGCATTAATTTAACAGCGGAATTGAAAGTAGGTTTGTGCAATATAGACGAAATCTTCTTCTTCTTCTTCGTTCGCTTCTACCACCAAGACCGCCCCGTGATCCTATTGAATTTACTCCTGTGGTCCTCAAGAGGTCCTGTGGTCCCCGAGAGGACCACAAGAGGTTCAGAGTATAGCGAGGCTTGGGCCTGTATTCTGGGTGGGTCGGAGAAGCAGGATTGCGTGACATTGTGGGTTTCGTTGTACCAGTTTTAATCTAGAGTTGGACTTTCTCGCCAGAAAACCTCGAAGTGTTTTGGATATCAGTATACACCCGCCGGGTGAGAGGTGGTTGTCCATCTAGTCCAGCGTTGGTCTTTTCCACCGGAAAACCACTGTGTGATTAGGATACGCATATATCCCCGTCGGGTGAGAGGTGGTTGCCTATCTAGACTGCCCTGGTCCAGTGTCTCTGACTTCAGCATTTTAGGGACGTGGCCGCTACCCTTCCTAGTTGTGACCAGGGCGGAGCTTTTATCCAGGAGGACGAATCCTCGCCACTAGTAAGTTTCACCCCCGGGTTAAATCGGTTTAGGCGTATTATCCAAGTATTGGCGGATTTAGGACGTGACGGACCTCTAGAGCTGGGGTACCTTGACATAAATAGTCATCAAGTTTCACCCCTGGTTTAAGCCGGTTTAGGCGTATTTCACCAGTATAGGTGTATATAGGACGTGGCCGGCCTCTAGAGCAGAGGCGCCGTGGTATGAGTAGCTCTCGCCGCGAGACTGCTGGACATACTGATTAAACTTCACTTTATCCTTTCCATCACCTTTTCACAGCGGCGCCGCACGGCAACCCTAATAGCATTTTCGCATTTTCTTCATTGACCATGAGTTTCACCCCACGCGCGGCAGCCGAAGAATCTCGCCAGCAGTGTCTTAGTTTAACCCCTGGGTTAAGCCAGTGTAGGCAATCTGCCCCACTATTGGTGTATATAGGACGTGACCGGCCGCTTGAGCAGAGGTGCCCTGATTTCAGTAGCCCTGAAATCGAGATTACTGGTTACTTCACTTAATCCTTTCCTTAACCTTTTCCTCGGCGGCGCTGCGCGGCAACCTTAATCGAATTTTTCTTCATTGGCCGGGAGGAGTTTTACCCCACCCACGGCAGCTGAAGAATCTCGCCAGCAGAGGGTTTAAATCAGAGTTTTCCTTCTACTAGATGAGCTACCAAACAAGATTCTCACCTACCCGAAGCGTCTGGTTTTCAGGCGCCAGATATTCGCCTTTTGTCCCTTCTCCTCTTCTTCTTCTTCTTCGTTCGCATTGTCTGTCTATACCTGTAGTCCTGTCTCTTGGATAAATTTCACTGTTTTTTTGTAATTCATGTATGGAACTGTAGAGCTTATCTTCTTTAGTGGTTTCACTGGGCCAGTAATTATTTCTCATTGTTTCATAGTTGGTGCAGTTCTGGAGGATATGTTCCACGGTTTGGGGCACCTGGGCACATGTACATAGATTAGTAGTACCAACCTTAAACTTTATATACATATGACTTCGGAGTCGGCTGTGTCCTGTTCGGAGACGGAAGATGGTGACTTGTTCCTTTCTGTTTAGCATGTGATAGTCATCATGTGGTGGTGTTTGTGGCTTCCTGTAGGTTTTTATCATGCTTTTCTTCTGATTATAGGTGATTGGTATGTCTGGTTGCTCCATTTCAGTGCCCTCTTTGGCCAGATGGTCAGCTTTCTCATTGCCTGGTATCCCACAGTGGGAGGGAATCCATTGCAAAGTGACTCCATGTTGTAAGCCAATTTTTGACAAGGCATCCTTAAGGTCTGGTAGTTTGTTGCACTGAAGAGCTTCCAGTACTGATCTTGCATCTGTGAGAATTACTACAGGACATGTATCAATTCTGGAGTCTGATAGTTTTTCAACTGTAGCAATAATTGCCCTAACTTCTGCATCAAAGTTGTTGCAGCATTTTCCAGTGGGTATGGAAATCTTGTCAGAGGTGTTGTTTGGATATTCAATATGTGCTCCTGCCCCTCCATTCTTTATGGCATTGAGTGCAGATCCGTCTGTATACACACGTATCCAGGTGTCACATGGATATTTGTCATCTAGCACACTAAGTGTAGCTGTTGACCTTACAAGGCTGCTTTGCATCTCACCATTCTGCACACTTTTCACTTCAGTCTGAATAGTTATTTGTGTATCCCTTCTCCTGTCAGTTTAAACAGTTCCGCCACGAGAAGGCCAGGAGCTGGACTTGGACTATTAGAGGCTGTTTGAGACCCACTCCTTGGAGATATTTAATTGGAGTGGAGAGCGTATCCCCCACCCCACCTCCGGCTATAACAGTCCTTGGAACCATAGGCGAAGTAATTTCAACTAGATTTGTGTTGTTGAATTGAAGCTTGTTGTACCGACCCAGAGCCATGGTAACAAATGCCAAGTCGAAGCAGGAAACGATTTTTATGTTTCGAAGCCAGTTATTAGTAGCACTTGTGAGTGTCATCCTGTTTTCTGATGGTGCCTTTGATGTCATGCTTCAGTCCAATGGCGTACCAATGTTTGCTGGTGCCTGAAGCAAGATAACATATCCTTCGGAGGTTTAAAAAAAATGTTCTGTTTCTTTATGTTATGTAGATCATTCATTTATAACTATTTGCCGAGAAGTAACAAAGCTAGTAAAGAAAGAATATTCCGTTTTTGTGCGCCTCCCTTAATACACTCCCTCGCCCCTGCCACGTACACGGCACGCCACTGCGTCGTTTTTTTTTTTTTTAAATTAAAGAATGCTAGAAAAATCACGTGGAAGTAAATGTGCTGATTTCTAATAAACTCGTAATTTCATCAATGATTTTATATACTGATTGTCTGTACCGGAGAATTCTTCATCTTTTAAAATTTCAGTGTCTTCATTTCTTACTCTCTTTTATCTGGTAAAGTTTTGCAGCTTTTTTCTGTCGTTGTTTGGTTCCTTCTTGTGAATGCTCTAAGTGCACGTTCCTTCAGTAGCAAAAACACGAGGAAAAACAAAATATTAAAGCAATGGAAGTATAGGACCATGGCAAGCAGTAAAACCATCACGTAGATCATCTATCTGGAACATGAAGCGTGACGAAACACAGTAGTTGTGTGGATACTGGTGTGTGCTTTTGTTGGGATGTGTGTGTGTGTGGGGGGGGGGGGTAGGGGGAGCCCAGCCTGAAAAAAACAAAGTGCACCAAAGTCCAGCTCACAAAATGCATCAAAGACCAGCTCACAAAGTGCATCAAAGACCAGCTCACAAAGTGCACCAAAGACTAACTAACATAACTCGTGCAAGAAACAGTCACTTCTCACAGGAGAAGAAAGAAGTACTGCCTGCTGCCACAGGTCTGACTAAAGCCATCCACAAAGTGTGAAAAGAAGGATTTCTTTTTATGCTGCTGAAAAAAAACACACACACGCACACACACACGCACACACATACGCACACACACACACACGAAGAATGTATCAGTGCCCGTCAGGTTTCTTTTTTTTCAGTATCGAAAACAGGTGTTCGACTATACTACCACTTTTTCAGTTGTGAAACAGGTAGATATCAACTGCTGGAGGTTTTGCCAAGTATCATCTTGCTGAGCAGTTCCTATGATGGCTGACTGCCACTGCTGGATCTGTATAGCTGCCCACAGTAGCAGCAAGCAGTGCTTGTGCTGCAAGGTCTAGTTTCCTCGTACCTGCTTCTAGACTTGATAGAAAATGAAGTGCCGTGAAAAACTGTCAACTCTGCCGCAACCTGAAGATCAGTGCTCGGTCAGTATGTCCAAAACCAGCCATTCAGAGCTTTTATTATTAGTGAAAACACAGGAGAGACAAATTGTAAAACAGTCTTTAGTTAGAACAAAATTCAGATAAGTTGTGTGTATGTGTATTTATTTATCTGTCTCGTTTTCTCTTTTGCCCTTGATAAACACATTATGGCCAAAATACTGGATTTCTTTTCATAACCGTGTCACTGCTCTTACGTCCTATTGCATATATTCTTCACTTCCATGTGTTTTCCAAAAATGCACACAGACTGTCATCAACTCATCTCTACCACAAACATAAGTTTTACGTAGCCATCATCATAATCACACTGAAAATAAACACTGGAACTTCTTTCTATCACTATTTCATGCCCACGCGCTCGGAGATTAAGTTACAGGGCAAGGATTATTGTACTGATTAAAGTAATCAGGCACTAGAAGTTATTTTCGGGCGGGATTGGTAATATCATAACAACAAGTTTCTTTTTTTTAAGTGGAAGAATGTAATTTCATGGGAAACACAAAAATAACCACCGATATTACAAGCTCTCGGCGAAAGAGAGCAGTAAAAACACTGCATATCTAGGCATAGTTTCAATGCGTGTATTACACTTATGTTGCACGCGTATATAATGAGATTCCGTTTGAAACTCAAGGGGGAAAAACTACGATTATACTAAAATACAGACATAACTTGTATGAAACTCAAATAAATCCCTCACGGTTATTACTTCTTCAGTGTGTAGTTACTAAATCCATACGTACCGTGTGTCTGAGGAGAAAACGATGGCAGACATTGGAGACAGCAGACACACGCAGCTCTAAGAGGCTGGACTTGCAAGACATTCATTGTTTGTTGCTAATGTGGTCAAGGCAGCTTTCGGTGGCAGTCATTCGAGAGAAATGTTCAGCTCGACAAAGTCCAAGAGTAGCAAACATTTCTCAGCTACGGAGCCAGTTTTTTAGGCGAAGTGAGCGAATATTCTTACTAATACTTTGCATCAGCTTTATCTTTCACATTTAGTATTCTTCACAAGTCTTACCTGCTGATTAACATCTCCCAGGTGTCCAATTTAGTATCCTTCACAAGTTTTACCTGCTGATGAACATCTTCCAGGTGTCCAATTTAGCTCATACAAAGACCCTCAAATATGTTGCATGTCACAATGGACAGGTTTCTTTTGTCCTGATAATGACCTGTAATCTGCAGTATCACAATGGACAGGTTTCTTAAGACCTGTTAATGATCTATGACCTACGGGCAATGGAGACATTCTAGAAGAAAAAAGGTCAATGTTTTAAGACCGACAAACCATAATCTCTACGAGAAACGGTCGAAATAAAGTGGATAAATGTGTCTCATGCACATATGGTTGTAAACAGGAGATAATTATGAAACGCATCAACCAGAATCTTTCTATCACCATTTGTCAGTGGCAAGACAAAATCCAGACAGCCGAGGTCAGTTCAAGATGTAAAGGACGGTGTCTAGCATTCAGAGCTAAAAATTGTTCTTTTTTTTTTTTTTTAACTGATTGTCACTTTCTGCCACAAGAAAAAATGCTTTTTTTTTCTTCAGAGATACCCACAGATGCCAAAAGAGAACGCGCTCAAGAAAAGTAACTCGTGGGTGGACCCTGCAAAAGCACTGAATGTGCCTTCATAAGAATACAGGAATAAGTACCCGAACCACCAAACTTAAAACTGGCTCTAATTGTTCATACTGCACTTGACAAAAGATGCAGAGAACACATGCCTGCTACAGTAGATGCTGAGAGCAGTAATTAGTGAATACACCAGAGATGGCGACGCCCTTATTTATACCGGCAGACTGGCAGTTCGGCGCATGAAGTGTCTTTACAGTCAACTCACATGGTAGAACACTGGAAGAAGCCAGCGGTGCTTTTGGTGCAACGACAAACAGCCTCATAATGAAAACTATGACTGAAACAAAAGCTCTGAGCTGGCTGAAGTCACAAGATTTACACGCAAGCATGCATCGCTGAGGAAGAGGTCTGGAAGGAGGCAAAAGAAGAGAGACAGACAATAACTAAACTCAGGAAGAGACAATCAAGATCCATAGGACACGTCATGAGAGCAGGTGGACTGGAATATTTGATAATAACAGGGATGATAGAGGGCAAAAGAGACCTAAGCTGACAGAGAAGATTATAGATGGACTGATGAAGAGGCATAGAGAAAGAAATGAAAGTATATAGATGGACGTATGGTACAGTTTTTACAAAAAGATAGAAAGAGTAAGAAAAGTGGGCAGAAACAAGAATGGCAGAAAGCAAGATGGGTACTTATAAATGAAGGGTATACAAGAAAGAAAAGAAACGCCCGGAATGGAGAACTGTGGGAAAGCATTATATATATATATATATAATGAAGGTCCCATTCTCTAGCTTTTGGATTTCCATGCTGGCCAGACTCTGTTAGGTGTCTTTACATCAGCACAATATATGCCGGACATTAAAGCTTTTTATATATTTTTGTCCCTGGTTATCTTCAATGATGACGTCAGCACTCGATTCATCACTTTAACATATTCATGAAAATATGCTGACATCAACAAAGCCACAGGTGGAAAATCATTTTTCGGAATCCACGTACTCTTTCGGTAACTCCCTACTGTTAATGATCATCATGTTCCAGGCATTCAAGTGACTGACCAATGGCCATCCTTGTTACAGGCAATCAAGTGAATGACCAATGGCCACCATGGTACAGCCAATCAAGTGAGTGACCAATGGCCACCATGGTACAGCCAATCAAGTGAGTGACCAATGGCCACCAAGTTACAGCCATTCAAGTGAATGACCAACGGCCACCATGTTACAGCCAGCTGAGTGACCTATCAATCATCTGCCAGTCAACAATGGTTCTCAACCCTAAATCTTAGTTCACACATCTTTAACTTTAAAAAAAAATGTTAAGCTAGCTCTTATTTTCTCTCCTTTGTATTACGTCCTACTACACGTAAAGTTTCAACTTTCAGACTTGACCCTTATCACACATTTGATGCTGAAAATTATTTGCAACGTGTGATCTAATAGACCTGGACACTTAACAAAACAGCTGAGAAACACATAAATGCCCTAGAATGTAGATGCTACAGAAGAGTTCTTCAAATATTATGGACACACACACACATACAAAGAAAGAACAAATATATCCATACTACAAGAACTTAATACTGAAGACGGCTGGCTAGTAAAGAGGATTAAACAGAGAAAACTTAAATATTTTGGACACGTTAAACGTCATGATAATTTAGAGAAGAAAGTCTTGGCAGGGTACATAATGGGAAAAAGAAAGATAGGAAGACCAAGGCGAAGATGACTGCAAGACATCGTTGATAATCTGTAAATGGATGCATCAGCAGCAGCGCATCTTGTTTACAACCGAGAGGCATACAGAAGAGCTGTTAGGAAGGCAAAGTTCCGCAAGGGACATGCAAATGGTTGACTGACAGACTGATCTAACAGCGGCCAGGAACAGAAGAGCACAGCGTAGTCTGTACCACAGTCTTTCAGTCACCAGCTTCTTGATGTAGGATGTCCACAAGGGCCACAACTATATAAGGAAATCGAATAGTGGACGGCATATAAATCAACTAGTTTTTTTTGTTTGTTTATTTGCCATGTTACATAAAAAATAGGGAAAAGTGACAATTATGAAACAAAGTTGAATTGACTGTTTTTACTTAGCTTTTCTGGTCCTTTTTGTTTCTACATGTTTTCAAGAAAAGACATTTATACAAGCGTGCACTTAATACATTGGTTATATTTTGTACTTTCCAGGGAAGCAAGATTTTATTCAGTTAGCCATTTCCAGGTAAGTCCAAAACTTCTCTACGTTTGACGTTTGGATTATTATACAAGAATCAAGAAAACACACTTTATCAGAGACTTAGAGGAAAGCAGCCGACCCACAAGTTATTATAATGATGGATCAGACACAAGATTTGTACAGGCCTTGAACAATTCAAAACCTTCGAAAATTCTCACACACAGACTAAAATGTTTTTATTTCAATTGGACGAGGAAAAAGATGACGTTTATCTTATGGGAGGTTCGTTCTGTAGTACAGAGATGCTATCACATGCTATCATGTGTTCAGTGCAGATTTTATAATATCCGTCAAACGGAAGGTGGCTGCAGACCTAACAAATATTCGTCAAGGACGATTAGCGAAGGAACATTTGGACACCTATTGCTGAGAAACGTGTGCAGAAAAGATATAAAAGACACTTGACACAGGCCTAACATCCTGCCTTTAGTAGTAACGGAAAATGTGTTCTGAGTCATCAACTCGAGGGGGGTGAAGAGAAACCTACATACAAAAAAGGCGGGAAGATTTGAACCTTGTGCAAAAAGTTCATGAGAAGATTGGTCCCGTTTCAAGGGCACATCACCCCATGGCAGAGAATTGTTGAATGAGGTTGCAAGTAACACAACAGCTGGTGTGCACGCAACTGCTTTGTTAGCGGCATGAAGCTAGAGACATTAGTAGTGAATTATCAGAACTAAAAAAAAAAAGCTCAGCTTGAAAAAGACTACATAGCAGCAGGAAGTTATTTTAAGTGTGGTGCAGAGTTTGACTGGGAACCGTTGGGCAGGGCGAAACCAAAAATTGAATCTATTTGCATCAATGACTCGATTCTCTCCCTTTCCGGACCCGCGTTTCCTCTAAATTTAGTCCTTAAACGGACCAATCATATTTCTCCATCATGACGCGGTTTCCCCACGTAGTAAACTGTCAACCGTTTTACGATTCGTCTTCGCTGTGTTTTGGTTAGTAATAAAGGCTCTGATTGGCTAACGTTGACATAGTGACCTACTTTCCAGCGTTCCCATCTACAACTGGTAGCGTCTGCCACGGGGAAGCAGAAGGAAACAAAGGAGAAGGTAGGTACATTTTCACAATTTCTCCTGCATTAAATTACCCAGAAAACGCTCATTTTTATACAATTCCGAGGTATTTTATTAAATTTTCTTGTGACTTAATCGTGTAGGACAAAGCACGTGTTTTGTGCATATTTATAGCATATTTCATCAGAGCGATTGTGGCTCGGCTCGTTCAAAGATTCAAATAAGCCAAGCTGCAAGCCCGCCACTTTCTGGACCAAACGTCGGCCATTTTCCAACTTGTTTTGCGCCTTCTCGAAGTAGCTCGTTGGTGTTTGAATAATTCGGTGATCAGGCCAGCTCTAGCCGTCCTACTACACGTAAAGTTGATTAATACTTTGTGGTATTTTGTCGTGAAATATAAAGAAGAAGTTAGCGAGATATTACCATTATAAGTGAGCGTGAATGTGGCGCTTTAATTAACATGAATCTTGTTCCCGGCTGAGTATCGTGTTGAGCTTGGCCATTTTTGTTTTCTGACACCCGCACAGGAGAGATTTGTGGTAAAATGTCGTCGTTTATATCGGAGAGATCGCTTTTCAAGTAGTTTTATGAGTTGTGTAGCGGTACAGTAATGTATACATAGAATAAAAGGAGCAGGAAATTTGAGCGGGGATTTAAAAGTTGAGGCATCTTGTCAGTTCCGCAGAGCAACCAGTGCTGGCTGTAGCAGGCTTCATGTTGGCCAGCTTGTGGCCACCGTTGTTTCAGATTATCAGCTTTTCTGTCTAATTTTTTGTTTGTTTCTTGATATCCTGTATCTGCTTGCATAGTAAGTGCTAACGTACTATTCATGTCATTAGTTATTTAAATGTATCGGAGGTAATGCAAGCTTGTGGGCGTTAATGGCGGAATCCTTGTGTATCTCGTTTCAGTGCCCGAGTGTTGATTTTTTTTGCTCACTTACACAAGTCAGGTATTGCTCATAATGGCAGCTGCTAAGGGTCGAGGCAAGAAGGCTGCAGGATCTGGAGATGCACCAGCTGCAGCCGGAGATGCACCCCCTGCAACTGGAGATGCACCAGCTGCAGCCACAGGTATTTGATATTTTGTTTGTGCGACCAGAGATTTACATCACATAATTCACAATGCTCAGGTGCATAAACATAGAAGTTGCAGTCAGTGGTGAGTCTTGTCCAGAGACATATTATCTGTGTAAGCTCTACAGTCGCTGAAGCACTTGGCTCTTTTATGTTGGGGAAACTGGCGGCTTGAAAATTTTAATGTAGATCAAGGAGCACTGGACTGGACTGTTGATGTGGCTCCTAGCGCAGAATAAAAGAGGAAACAGAATATTTCACACACCTCAGTTTAGGTTGATCCAAGTCCTGGTTTGATGTACCACACACCCCCACCCCCAAGAAATGTGTCAATTTGTACTATTTTGTTGGTCAGGTTTACAGTAATAGTGTTATGCCAGATAAATTGTTCTAATACTAGAATCAAAGAGCTCAGTTATAAAAATATTTATGGTGAGGGCAGAGGAGCAGGATTTGAAGAGGTTTTGGGTGGAGCTGGTAGAAGTGCACCTTTTACATCAGAGTTGGGCAGAGCATCAGCATGACAATGTGAGGCCATACTTCTGGTCAGTCTAACCACAGGAAAGCAGTGAGCCTGGACCAGTTGTGACAGTATAAGGGAACTAAACTTGGGAGTCATCGGGAATGTTTTTTTTGTTTTTTTTTTTAGATAATTTTCCTTGAAAATTCAAAGCTATTTGAATAGGACAGTAAATTTTAATGTTATTTTGTGATGCATTCTTAAGAGTGTTTTATAACTTCTCAGCTGCTGCAAAGTCGCCCAAGAAAGCTGCAGCCAGAAAAGGCAAAAAGACAGGTATTTAATTCAGTTTTATGTAGATTTTAATGTGGTAACATCTGACCACTCCAAGTTTGTGTCTGTATTCTTTGTATGATTGGACAGATGATGATCAGTTTGCTAGGTGAATACTGGGTTATGTCTGCCAGCAGCTTCTCTCTGCGCAGTGTTATGTGGGAAGAGCAGAGACCAAGCCATTGTTTTATGGATGGCAAAGGCTCTGGGCCAACATTGTAGAGATTGATCTGTTCCACTGATGGTGGTGGTGTCATCTACCTAGAAGGCTGCTTATCAAGCCCACTTCATTTACGGCCTGAGAACAGTAAGAACAAAGGTCTCGGTTACCTGGAGCTAACGTCGGTTGTTTTTAGACCTATCCCGACAAAGTGAAGAGATTTGTTTATGAGGAACTTGAGTTGGAAGACCTGCTTGTGATGAGCATAAAGTTCAAGACTATTGTGAGCTGTGTTGTGTTTTGTTTAGTTTAGTTTAATTTCATCTGTTGGTGTACACAGAATCTCAGTCCACATGCTGCTTTACAAAGTGATTTTTGGATTCCAAACATTTTTTTTTTTTATCTTAATGGCTGATCATACTGTTAACTATTGTGCTGTATTAGATTGTTTATTGTCTGTCTTGTGTGTATAACAGTGTCTTATATTTGTTTGTCTGATTGCAGGAGGCGTGAAGAAAGCCAAGGCAAAGGGCAAGTCAAAGAAGGCTGCAGCAGCCAAGAAATGAAGCCATCATCTTTAAGAACTTCTTTAACATTTGTTTTTTTTTTTTTTTTGTGGCAATTTATTTTTTTCCTACAATTATTACTACATTTTAACAACCTATGATATGTCAGAAACTTGTACAATGACCCAGCAATCTAAAACATTCAAAATTTGGGGATGATATGGGAGAAATGATTTTGTTGGCTCTTCATGGGTCATAATTTCTATGTGCCATTTCATATTTTATCAAAACCTCAAAGCGGTGTAGATGAACAAGAAAGAACAAATGATCTGTTCTATGCAAATTTGAAGTGGGGGGAGGTGGGGGAATATCTAAGAAAAATGTTTGTGCCTGACAAAATGCTCTTTACAATGATTTTCAAACTTAGAAGTAGGGCCTCATTATAAATCTCATGGTGGAAATTTGTAATCTTTTGAGAAAAAGAATAATATCACTTTGTTTGTGGTAGTTATAGTCATGTTTTATGTATTATCACACCCTTACATTCATTAGATTTTCTTGTTTTCTGTCATCGTGTTGATAGCATTTAAAGGAGAAATATTCAACACTCATTTGCCTTGTTAGTTTTACGTTTGTTTAGCTTTGTGATATTGAGTGTAAATGTATGATTTATTTCGGCGAGGTTGCTGGTATATTACATCATTTTTAGATATGTTTTTTTTTTTAAATACACGATTGTTTCTGCACTTTGTAATAATAGTCAAATGATTTAAACTTCCTTATGGCTTGCACAACACCAGTCTGTTATGTGTAAACAGTGTTGACATTTTGCTCCAGTCTGTGTGCATGGTGGGATGTCTTACACTTTACAGTTTGTATCTACAATAGCTGCAGCCACAATCAGTGTGTTGGATGATGATGATGATAGACATCGCTGATAGTGGAGAAAGTATGTGTTAATGATTTTATCGATGTCCTTATCAAGTGTCATCTAACCTCAGCATCATGCCTGAAGGAGGAAATATTTTTTCCCAAACATGGGGGGGAGGGGGCATGCTGTTTTTAAACCCGGGGGAGGGGTGTTGGTGTATTTTTTTTCCCTCATTTTGTTTATAAATCCTTGAAAACTAGAAATAAATTTGACGAATGTACTCAGTATTAGTGAATTAGATACTATAAATACTAACCATTTTGATGGTTGAAAGTAAAATTTTGGCATTAACAAGTAGTAGTGAAATGTGTCTGAGAATAAAGTTTTTGTTACGTGAATCTCATGCGTTAGATTTGCCAGTGATTGTAGGAGTTGCTCAACTTCAGACACTTGGTCATATAAAAGAGTTGGTTAGATTTATGTCATCTTCTGTAAGAATTTCTTCATTTTTTTTTTCCCTGAGGCAATATAAAGATTAATGTTGTCAAATGGTGTTTGTCTAATTTCAATTAATCGTTTGCTTATGTGAATGGCATGTCTTTGTGTCTAACTGCTTCTGTTACAAAAGCAGTTATATGTATGTCCTTTTGTTCATTGCCATGTGATGTGTTTTCATGTCTCCATTTGGTGCTGATGCTACCGAAAGTCGTGGACGCTGCTAGAAGAAATATGAGCTACCATGGTTCAGTCAGTTTTGCACAATAAAATAAAAAAAAAGAAATGAGTATATACATCAGCAGTGATAAAAAGAAAGCAAAGACTTGGCACTGACATCAAAGAGAAATGAGCTCAATATCTCATTGTTGTAAGTGTCCAGAAATGCCCATGGTGGAGTGTTGAAGATATTTAAATGGAGACCTGTAATAGGTAAGGGGAGAGAGTAAAATACTAGTAATCTAGCCGGGAGAAGGTGGAATAAGTGATTGCAGTCGTTGGAATCTGATGCAGTGAGGTTTTGAAATATGTGAGAAATCGCATGCAGAGGGAATATGGTTGTAAGAGAGGGGAATGTTAGGTATATCAGAATTGCAAGTTCAAACCATGTGGTTCCCATATTCCTGAATGTAGTAGTAGTTCTCAAGTGCTAGGCAGCTTATGTCATCTGACGGCTGTTGTCAGAAAATCAGATTTGTCTCTGCGGTTGTAGCCACTGAAATGATTAGAGACTGGTTTAAAAGCAATATAAGTTATCCTGCATCTTTAGCATATGATGGCATTTATCACATTACAGGACTTGCATGTGAATCCCCCATGGAGAGTGAGGATAGTTTTGAAAAAGGTGATAAGTTTTCATTTCCCAGACTACAGGGCAGGTAACAGTGAGGGAAATCACAGTTTCTGGTGCCGACATACATAAGATTCAGCTTCAGGTGGCTGTGGACAAGGATGTCCCTAAGATTTGGTTCCTATTTGTCTGCTGATAGGGGTAGATCAGAGATGTCGAGGTCAAGTTGGATTAGTGACAGATGGCAATAAAGAATTTTCTTAACCATCTGACCATGCACCCAGGAAATGGAAGTACTAGTTTGACTCTGTCGGATGAGGTTACAGATTTTTTATCTGAGTGTCTCTTCACAGCTCACTAGTTGGATGTGGTTAAGAACATTTTCTGGATAGTGGCGATGATAAAAAAAGTTCTGATAATTTGTTGGATTAATCCATGAAGTCCGACTTATCCTGACATGGGTGGCAAAGGATAGAGAGAGGACTTTGAGAGCATAGGATGGAGTTCTTACAAGTATCTGGTGTGGGTATAATACAGAAGAGACAAGACTGTCTGTGCTAAGAATATTCTGATGTCTAAAATGTTGACAGACTTGTCAGAAATTTCACAGGTGAATTAGATGTCTTCATTAAGTGAGCTGGCTAGCTCCTCCTTTGGCACACTGGTGACTTCAGTGCCATCATCGATGCTCCTTTTATAGAATTCTTGGAGCCTGCCAATGTAGGTTTCCCATAATCTGACCTCCAGGAAACCCATAAATAAACATGCATCACTGGGACCCATTTTCGTTCCCCTGGCGACACTGCTGATGTAAATTATTCACCGTTGAATTTAGGTTGAGAACCAGCTCTGCGAGTATTATTATGGTGTTAGTGGTTGGGTGAGGGTCTTAATCAAGAAAATAGCAGAGTGCTAAGAGTCTCCTCATGGAGAATAGACGTGTAAAGGGAGCAGACATCAAGGAGAAAGATGTGACTCTAATACCATCATCAGTGTATCTTTTATAGAATTCTAGAAGTCTGCCAGCATAGGTTTATCATACTTTGACTTCCAGCCCCCACTGCACAAACTGTCCTACTGTTTGAAAGACATCAATCATGCTGTAACTTACCATACGATCAAAATCTCCCAGCACCACACCTATTTCTTTGACTCTAGAAGCTTGATCTAAAGTCTTGACTCTAGAAGCTTGTGTTGAAGCTTGATCTAAAGCCTTGACTCTAGAAGCTTGTGTTGAAGCTTGATCTAAAGCCTTGACTCTAGAAGCTTGATCTAAAGTCATGACTCTAAAGCTTGTGTTGAAGCTTGATCTAAAGTCTTGACTTAAGAAGTTTGTGTTGAAGCTTGATCTAAAGTCATGACTCTAAAGCTTGTGTTGAAGCTTGATCTAAAGCCTTGACTCTAGAAGCTTGATCTAAAGCCTTGACTCTAGAAGCTTGATCTAAAGTCATGACTCTAAAGCTTGTGTTGAAGCTTGATCTAAAGTCTTGACTTAAGAAGCTTGTGTTGAAGCTTGATCTAAAGCCTTGACTTAAGAATCTTGTGTTGAAGCTTGATCTAAAGCCTTGACTTAAGAAGCTTGTGTTGAAGCTTGATCTAAAGCCTTGACTTAAGAAGCTTGTGTTGAAGCTTGATCTAAAGCCTTGACTTAAGAATCTTGTGTTGAAGCTTGATCTAAAGCCTTGACTTAAGAAGCTTGTGTTGAAGCTTGATCTAAAGCCTTGACTTAAGAAGCTTGCGTTGAATCATCATCAGGTGCCGTGCCGATTGGTGTTGGCTATTATGCTTCTCCAGAGTACACGATCCTTCATGCAGGTCATCAGTTCAGTTGATGATCTCCTCTCACACCATCCTGTCAGACTGTCCATTATCATTTCACTTGGTCTTCCTCTTGATCTTCTTCCTTCTATTTTCCCTGTTGTTATAATATTTTCAATGCCCCCTCTTCTCATTGCATGTCCTATGAAAGTACATTGTCTCTCTCTTATCTTTTTGACAAGGTTTTTTTGTCTCTCCAGCTCTTCTCATACATTCTTCATTAGTTATTTTTGCTGTCCAGGGGATTCGCAACATTCTTCTAATAAACCACATTTCTGCTGCTTCCAATGATTTTTGTGCAGACTTGCCTATTGTCCATGATTCACTTCAATATAACAAGATAGGTTCAATATAGCATTTTAGGACTCGTTTTCTAACATACATTGATAAGGATGTGTTAGCTAATATGTTTCTCATTCTCTGAAATGCAGTCTTTGCTTGGTCTATTCTGCTCCTAATTTCTGTTCTGCATTTCCCATCTGAAGTTATTACTGCTCCAAGGTATTTGAATTTCTGCACCTGCTTTAGAATAGTTCCGTTTAATTTTATATTTCATGCTGGTGGATTCTGTTTCTTAGATATAACCATAGTCTCTGTCTTTTTGATGTTCAAAGTAAGGCCTTTCTGTTCACTTTCTTTAGCGACTTTATCCAAGAGATTTTGCAGGTCTTGTTGGTTCATATTCTTGTCGCACCCCTTGTTTTATAGGTTGATGTTTTCCAATTCTATTTTCAACTCGAACTGCGGCTTCTTGTTGCCAGTATAGATGTTTTACAATCCTCTTTGCTGTCTATATTGATGTCTTCAATCATTTTAATAATTTCACTATGTTTCACCTTGTCAAATGCCTTGGTGTAATCAATGAAGCATAAGTAGAGATCTTTCTGTACTTCTAAAGCTCTTTCTGTTAGTGTTCGTAAAGCATAAATGGCATTGTGTGTTCCCTTTCCTTCAACAAATCCAAACTGTTCATCTGCTATTTCCATTTTTATCTTTTTCCTTGTTCTTCTCATAATTATTCTCAGAAGTAGCTTCGTTATGTGACATGAGAGGCTGATAGTCCGGTGGTCGTCACATTCCTTTGCACCTGGTTTCTTTGGTAGTGCTATAAAAGTGGATTTAATCAAGTCACTGGGAATATAACCACTGTTGTAAATGTCATTCAGTAACTTGGTTATTATTTTTATTCCATTCTCCTCTAGTGCCTTTATTTCTTCTATTGTTATATTATCAGGCCCAGTCGCTTTTCCTTTCTTCATGTGTTTGATGGCATCTATGATTTTATCTTCAAGTATTGATGGTCCATCACAGTTTTCAGTATCTGGTGTTAATTCTGGTCTTTCTCCTCCATATAGCTCACCGATATACTCTGTCCACAATGTCTTCTTTTCCCATTAACATTTTACCGTCTTTCGGTTTCAGGCATCCTGTGGTATATTTTGTTTTCCTGCATGTTAGTTCATTAATTCGTTTGTGCATGTTATTGCTGTCTTTATTATGAGAATACTCTATTTGTCTGTACTGTTCATTTAACCACGCTTCTTTTGCTTCTCTGCATTTGCATCTTATTTATTTATTTATTTATCTTGCTATATTTTTCCTTGTTATTTTTACTCCTCCTTCTCTTGTCCATCAGTCTTAAGATGTCGTCTGTCATCCATTTATTTTTAGAGGCTTCTTTTTATGGTGGTATTATCTCCTTAACAGTTTGGTGGATCGAATCTCTTAACATTGCCCAATGTTCATCTATACTATTTATCTTTGCTATTGCATTGTATCTATTTGTTATAATAACTTTGTATTGTTCTCGCAGTTCTTGGTCATTTTTAAGGAGTTCTGTATTCAGTTTGATGTTTCTCACTTTTCTGCATGCTTTCTTTAGCTTTATTGTAACTTTTCCACAGAGTGGATCATGGTCACTATTGCAGTCAACTCCTGGCATGGATTTTGTTGTCAGTATTGCATTGCGGAATCGTTTGTTGATTAATATGTAGTTTATCTGGTTAAAAGTCTTTTTGTCTGGGCTGCACCACGTTGCCAGTCTTCGAGGATGTTGTTTAAACCAGGTGTTTCCTACAACCATGCTGTGTATTCTTGCCCATTCAATTAATTTACAACCTCTGTCATTCCTCTCCCCCAGTCCATAGTCACCAACGATGTCTGAAGTTCTTCCTTTACCAACTTTGGCATTAAAATCTCCCATGACTATGGTAACTTCATGTGGTTCTAAGGACTGTTATTGCCGGAGGTGGGGTGGATAATTCGATCTCCACTCCAACGGCGTGCGTCTCAAACAGCCTCTGGCAGTCAAGTCCAGCTCCTGGCCTTCCCGTGGCAGAACTGTTTAAACTGATAGGAGAAGGGGCGAGGGCGAATATCTGGCGCCTGAAAACCAGACGTTTCGGGTAGATGAAAGTCATGTTTGGTAGCTCATCTACTGCTGCTGGCGAGCTTCTTCAGCTGCCGTGCGTGGAGCGGTGCTCCTCCCGGCCAATGAAGAAAGGTGCAAATGGGGTTGCCGCGCGGCATCACTGCGGAAAAGGTGGTAGAAAGGATAAAGCGAAGCAAACAGTCAAATCACGGCATCTCTGATCTAGAGGTCGGCCACGTCCTGAATGCAGTCATATCGGGTGAAATGCCTGAACCGGCTTAACCCAGAGGTTAAGACAAAGCTGGCGAGACTCTTCGAATGCTGCGCGTGGAATGAAGATCCTCCCGGCCAAGGAAGAAGATGCGGAAAAGAAATAAAGGTTGCTGTGCGGCGCCGATGTGAAAAGGTGAAGGAAAAGATAAAGTGAAATTTAATCGGTATGTCCAGTAGTATCACAGCGAGAGCTACACATATCAAGGCACCTCTGCTCTAGATGTCGGCCACGTCCGAAATATACCTACACTGGTGAAATATGCCTAAACCGGCACACACCAGGGATGGAACTTGATGGCTAGACATGTCATGCCACCTCCGCTCTAGAGGTCGGTCACGCCTGATATACACCCATACTGGTGAATTATGCCTAAACCGGCTCACACCAGGGGTGAATCTTGAAGGCTACGCATGTCACAGTACCTCTGCTCTAGAGGTCGGTCACGTCCCAAACACGCCCATACTGGGATAATATGCCTAAACCGGCTCAACCCAGGGGTGGAAGTCACTAGTGGCGAGGATTCATCCTCCTGGACAAAAGCTCCATCCTGGTCACAACTAGGAAGGGTAGCGGCCACGACCACAAAATGCTGAAGTCGGAGACACTGGACCAGTGCAGTCTAGATAGACAACCACCTCTCACCCGGCGGGGATGTTTGCGTATCCTAATCACGCTGAGGTTTTCCGGTGAGAAAGTCCAACTCTGGACTGGATAGGCAACCACCTCTCACCCGGCGGTGATACACGGGTATCTCAAAACACGTCGAGGTTTTCCGGTGAGAAGGTCCAACTCTGGCCTAGGTGGGCTACCACCTCTCACACAGCGGGGATGCACTGATATCCTAAACACGTCGAGGTCTTCCGGTGAGAAAGTCCAACTCTAGACTAAACTGGTGCAACGAAAACCACGGTGTCACGCAATCCGCTTCAGAGACCCACCAAGAATACAGTCTAAAGCCATGTGATACTCTGAACCCCTTGTGGTCCTCTCGGGGATCTCGTCTGGTCCTTTCTCCACACAGGAGACCACACCTAACGAGGACCACAGGCGTAAATTCAGTAGGATCACAGTGAGGTTTTGGTGGTAGAAGCGAACGAAGAAGAAGAGGTAACTTCATGTGACTGTGTGTGTTTTAGTGCTGTCTCTATGTCATTATAAAATAGCTGTACATCTTCTTCAGAACTTTCAGATGTTGGAGTGTACACTTGTATAATATTTATGTTTATTGGCTGTCCTTTCAGCTGGGCTAGGAGGACTCGGTCCGAGATGTTCAAATATCCTACAATTGTCCTTGCCGTTTGTTCATCAAATATAATCCTACTCCTCGTTCATGTTTCTCACTTCCTGAATATATTATTGTATATTTATCAGAGTTTATCTTCCCTGCACCTGTCCATCTAACTTCACTCATTCCTAATATGTTGATCTTCATCCCTTCCATCTTTACATTTTCTAATTTTCCAACCTGGAATAAAGTTCTAACATTCCATGTTGTTATTTTGAACTTGTTAGTTTTGCCACCAGTAGCTTGATGACGATTTGGCCTCACCTGTGGCTCGTGAGCTGCCCTACCAGACGAGGCTGTTCCAGAGAAACATCGTTCATGATGAATCGGTTATTTTGTTCAAGCATAACTATTCTTAGGAACTACAACAGTGGTTTCCCGTTGCCTTCTGTCGATTTGTGTATGGACTCTCCGCTAGCCTTTGGACTCCCTGTCCTACTCACAAGGCAGCGGGAGCAAGAGGTTTTAAGGCGCCTCTGATCCGCCTGGTATTCCCATCACTGAGCATCTGTGTTGAAGCTTGATCTAAAGCCTTAACTCTAGAAGCTTGATCTAAAGCCTTGACTCTAGAAGCTTGATCTAAAGCCTTGACTCTAGAAGCTTGTGTTGAAGCTTGATCTAAAGCCTTGACTTAAGAAGCTTGTGTTGAAGCTTGATCTAAAGCCTTAACTCTAGAAGCTTGATCTAAAGCCTTGACTCTAGAAGCTTGATCTAAAGCCTTGACTCTAGAAGCTTGTGTTGAAGCTTGATCTAAAGCCTTGACTCTAGAAGCTTGTGTTGAAGCTTGATCTAAAGCCTTGACTCTAGAAGCTTGATCTAAAGCCTTGACTCTAGAAGTTTGATCTAAAGCCTTGACTCTAGAAGCTTGATGTAAAGCCTTGACTCTAGAAGCTTGATCTAAAGCCTTGACTTAAGAAGCTTGTGTTGAAGCTTGATCTAAAGTCTTGACTTAAGAAGCTTGTGTTGAAGCTTGATCTAAAGCCTTGACTTAAGAAGCTTGTGTTGAAGCCTGATCTAAAGCCTTGACATAAGAAGCTTGTGTTGAAGCTTGGTCTAAAGCCTTGACTTAAGAAGCTTGTGTTGAAGCTTGATCTAAAGCCTTGACTCTAAAGCTTGTGTTGAAGCTTGATCTAAAGCCTTGACTTAAGAAGTTTGTGTTGAAGCTTGATCTAAAGCCTTGACTTAAGAAGCTTGTGTTGAAGATAGACCTAAAGCTTTGAATTAAGAAGCTTGTGTTGAAACTTGATCTAAAGCCTTGACTCTAAAGCTTGTGTTGAAACTTGATCTAAAGCCTTCACTCTAAAGCTTGTGTTGAAACTTGATCTAAAGCCTTGACTCTAAAGCTTGTGTTGAAACTTGATCTAAAGCCTTGACTCTAAAGCTTGTGTTGAAACTTGATCTAAAGCCTTGACTCTAAAGCTTGTGTTGAAGCTTGACCTAAAGCTTTGAATTAAGAAGCTTGTGTTGAAGATAGACCTAAAGCTTTGAATTAAGAAGCTTGTGTTGAAGATAGACCTAAAGCTTTGAATTAAGAAGCTTGTGTTGAAGATAGACCTAAAGCTTTGAATTAAGAAGCTTGTGTTGAAGCTTGATCTAAAGCCTTGACTTAAGAAGTTTGTGTTGAAGCTTGATCTAAAGCCTTGACTTAAGAAGCTTGTGTTGAAGCTTGATCTAAAGCCTTGACTTAAGAAGTTTGTGTTGAAGCTTGATCTAGAGCCTTGACGAAGTTTGTGTTGAAGCTTGATCTAAAGCCTTGACTTAAGAAGCTTGTGTTGAAACTTGATCTAAAGTCTTGAACTGAAGACCAGCTATTTCTTCTCACTCAAGGTGTAAAAGATAGTTTTTTACACACAAAAAAACTCTGTAGCTGTCTTTGTAGACTTCCAGCAGGCATATGATAGGGTCTGGCGAAAAGGTCTACTTTTAAAGATGCAAAACATGGGGATACATGGAAAAATGTATCAATGGGTTAAAAACTACCTGAGTAACAGGAACATACAAACTCAGGTCAATAACAGACTGTCAAACAAATGCACCCTGGAGGAATGTCTGCCACAAGATTCTGCTCTTAGCTGCACCTTGCTCCTAATCTTTACAAATGACCTCCCCATCCTGTTGAACACCCACAAAGCCATGTTTGCCGATGACCTTGTCATATGGACTGGTGGAACAGACCTGTAGCTGGCTGCTGAGAGACTTAATAGAGCCCTCCTCACCATATCAACCTAGTGCAATTTCTGGAAGTTGAAGATCAATGTTAGTAAAACTACATATACAGTCTTCACTTTTAGCAACAAACTAGCAAAGACTGAACTGAAAATAACTCTTGGTGGTGCTCAAGTCATGAAAGAAAAAAATGCAACATACCTTGGTGTGAAACTAGACAGAAAATTGAACTTTAAGAAGTTCGTGGACGGAAAAGCATCCAAAAGACTAAACTTACTTAAAAGACTTGCAAGTACATCCTGGGGAGCTGACAAAGCAACACTCAGACAACTGTACACAGGATATGTTAGATCTAGAATAGATTACAACCTCCCCCTACAGGTCACAGCAATCAAAGAGCTCTTGTACACAAGTAGACAGAATCCAGAACCAAGCCGTTCATTTCATTTGTGGGGCAGTGAGATCAACACCCACAGCTGCATGTGAAATTGATGCAAACATAGAGCCATTAGATATAAGACGTGAAAGGTCAACCATTGAGGCAGTAGAGAGATATAAACATGTGTTCCAGACTATCTTAACAGAACAGTGGTTGATAAATGGAAGCATAATAATAGACTGAAACTGAAAACTCCAGTGCACATAGCAGAACAGTTAAACACAAGACACAAACTCCCTGAAGACAACAAATTACAAAAGTACCAGACATCCCACCAAACACAAACTACACACTTCCTCAAACCAACACCAGACTCAAGAACAAATTAGTGAACAAATCATCAGATCCCAACACCCTAAAGCTGTGTGCACTGGAGACCATAGAACCCTACTCCAAGGACTGGATCCATGCATACACTGATGTTTCAAGGAAACAAACAATGCGGGATATGGGGTAATCATGTTTCCAGACAAGACAACAAGGCACATTTCTGCTCCTTGTGGATCTCACTGCTCCAATTATGATGCAGGCAATATTAGAGCCCTGGCAGCCACCACCACCACCAAATACAAGAACAGTGCTTCCCACCCAAAAAACCTTGTTATTTTCTCAGACTCCCAGTCTGCTCTCCAGGCCCTTGAAAACTGGATACCATCAGCTGATCATATTACAACTGACATACTCAGTGCAATAAACCAACTCTCCTGCTATGACATCAAGACCACCCTATAGTGGACACAAGGACACATAGATATCAGAGGAAATAAACGTACTGACAGACTGGCAAAGTGTGGAGCCACCATGTCACAGCCCCACATCTCCACCAACATGAGAACAGCTAAACACATTTTACACAACTGCAAGCAGCAGTGGATGGACAGCTGGGCCAGCAATCCAACTGGAAGATCCCTATGTATACACCTGCCAAAGCCTAACCCCAGAGACCACATCAATAGCTTATGTCGTAGAGACCAATGTACAATTTTCAGGTTGAGAACAGGACACATTACCCTCAGCAAGCACTTACACAGAGTGACCGCTGACCACACACCATACTGCATGCACTGCAACAGACAAGAAGAAGAAACTGTTAAACACCATCTGCTGGACTGAAGTGCACTGAAGAACCTGATACCACCAAACTCCTCAAACACCAACATTCTGTATGGAGATGTAGAACAGCTGAAGAGGACCTGTATGTTTCTTTATCTGGCACAGGGGAAAAAGAGTGAAAGCTTGTAAACCCGGGGATCAGAAAAGTCAAAAGCAGGGCAGTATGCTGATGATGGTCAGTTTGTATGAGGGAGAATCAGCCAGTTGTGACTCTGGGTCAGCATGTGTGTGTTTTGTCAAGATAAAATCATGAGATTTTAAATAAAATAAGCAAATAAGGTAAGAAAACAAATCTTACAAGAACATTCAACCCTTGCTCATCTTTGTGTGTTCAGTTTTAGATTAAAGGGTTTCTACTCAGTCTGTCCCTTGGGCAGAAACATTAAACAGAAGTGGCTGAGGGAAAGAAGTACATCCTGACGGGCACTAAACCACAATAACCTCCCATGCGCAACAGGTGGTCATTAAATTCTAAAATCATAGAACTTTAGACAGAACTTGGTGTAAATCTTGTTTCCCCTACCTGTTTCTGTAACACTTGTTTTTTTTTAACAGGGAACAGGTCATTGACCTATCCCCCAACCTCCATAGTCGCCTCTTATGACACACTCTGAAGAAACCTGACACCAGCATAGCAAGACGCACTGACATGGAATCCTCAAGGAAATAGAAAATGAGGAAGGCCTAGGCTTGCTTCTTATATCTTATATCCTTCCCATGCAGTTAAACGTCACATAGGGCTCACAAGGTAGTTCGCCAATTTTTCCTGTTTTCTGAGAGCTTTTCAACCTCATCAAGGGATTTTATGCCTGTTAATTTGGCCTCTCTTATCAATGTCCTCTTTAGAGTTTCACGTGGTCTGTCTCTTTTTCTTTGGCCTGTTGTGTTCCACTTGATAGCTCGTTTTGGGATTCTCTAATCATTTCTTCTCATCAAGTGTCCAACATATGTCCATCTCCTTTTCCTGATCACCCATGAGACTGGTTGTTGTTCAGTCATCTGTCTTATCTTCGTATTGTTCTTGAATTCGTTCCGCTTGATGCTGATTATTTTCCTTAGGCATTTGTTTTCAAAAGAGTGTAATTTCTTGTCCACTTCTTTAGTTGTTTTCCAGCTTTCGCATGCAGAAATGAGGGTGGATATTACATTTGAATTGAACAGTATTGACTTGGCTTTTGTGCTTATAACTTTTGAAGATTGATGCTGCTTTTGTAATTCTAACTTCCTTTTGGTGTCACCATCCTGGTCTTCGTAGCTGCCAAGGTATGCAAATTGATTGACTTCTTCGATATCTGTCCCTGCTACATGTATTTTTCCATTTTGATGAATGGGAAGTTTCATTATTTTTGTTTTGTCCTTGTTAATTTCAAGTCCTATTTTGCTAGCATGTGAGGACAGGATATCTGTTTTTTCATGCATGAAATTCACATTGTTACTGATAAGAGTTATGTCTCATTGTTACTGATAAGAGTTATGTCTCATTGTTACTGATAAGAGTTATGTCATCAGCAAAATCAAGATCTTCTAGTTGGGTCCCATGTACCCAATCAATCCCTGTGTTACCTGTGCAGCATTTTTTCATTATGAAGTCTATTGCAATTCCTTACTTGGAGAAGAAAATTGTGACAGTGCTCAGAGACAAGGATACACATGGAAGGAAGCAGAGAATAATTCCAAGAACAGGGATGACTGGAGAGCCTTTATCCATGGCCTATGCTCTCAAAGGAGTGAAAGATGATGATGATGATGATGGTGATGATGATGGTATAAAACTTGTTACTGCTCCATACTCACTTGGTCTTTGTTTCTGAAATTATGTACCTGCTTGATGTCTTGTGCACAGTGGAGTTTGTGTGATCTGATAGCAGTTATTCAGTGTGTGTTTGATGTACACTTTTACAGCTTTTGTTAGATGATAAACACTTTTATAACTATTGTTAGATACACGTTTTTACAACATTTGTCAGATACACACTTTTAAAACATTTGTTAGATAAACACTTTTGCAACTTTTGTTAAATTCACATTTTTACAACTTGGTCCTCATGAGCTCGATAGTACAAGAATTTGAAACCACAGCCTTTGCATGAAAATAAGTTCACTACTGACAGCAGTGCTCCTACATACATTTAACCAATATTCAATTCAAGTGGCATGCTGCATGGCATAGGCGATCATTTCTCCCCACAATTCCCTGTCTTTAGATTTGATTTTGAGATCAGCCAGTGACTTTCTTCCTAGCCACACTGACAGCCCATCCAGTAACTTCTCTCTCTGTGTCTTCCTCTATCTCTCTTCCCTCAATTTTTCCAGTAGCCACAATTTTCCTCTTCTCAGGAAATCTCCTATAAATCTCACTTGTCTGCCTCTGATCTTTGCTATAATTTGCTTTTTAACTCCAGCCTCTCTTAAGACTTCATCAGTTTTCTTGGTTTTCTTACTGTCCATGGTACCTTCAACATCCTTCTTATAAACCACATCTCCATGGCCTCCATTTCTCATTGTACTCTCTTATTCATAGACCATGCTTCACATCCATAAAACAAAATTGGCTCAATGTGACATTTAAGTACTCGGAATCATGTTTCCATTGATATGGATCTGTTGCACAAGATGTTTCTCATTTTCTGGAATGCAGACTTGGCCTGAGCACATCTGTTTTTTATTTCGTTGTGACATTTCCCATCAGTTATTATAATCGTTCCTATGTACTTGAATCTATCAACTTGTTTCAGATTTGTGCCATCAATGGTAATGCTAAATTTTGGTGGTATTCTTTTCTTTGAGATGACCATCACTTCAGTCTTCTTTTTGCTCAGGCTGAGACCGTTATTTTTACTTTCACGAACCACGATGTCCAGAAGAGCCTGTAGCTCCCCTTCACTTTTTGCAATCAGGACTATGTCGTCTGCATATCTTAAGTTGTTAAGGTTGTACCCGCCAAATGATATCCTGGCAAGCTCTCTATATTTCTCATTATGTTTTCGCTGTACAAGGCAAAGAGGTCAGGAGATAAAACACATCCTTGTCTCATTCCCAATTTTATGTATTGGAATGCTCCTATTTGGTTCTCAACCCCTCATTGCTGCTGATTGCTACCAGTATATGTTTTTGATAAGTTTCAGATCTTTCCCATTTATATTGATGTCTTCCAGCACTTTTATAATTTGTGTCTCACTTTATGAAATGCTTTAGTCTATGACACATAAGTTTGGGTCAGTCTTTACTTCTACTGATCTCTCCATCAATATTCTTATTATATATATGGCATTACTTGTACCTTTTCCTTCAACGAAGCCGCACTGTTCTTCAGTGATTTCTGGTTTTATTTTGCTCCCGACTCTTCTTATAACAGTACGAAGTAGGATTTTGATAACATGGCTCATAAGACTAATGGTTCAATGGTCTTCACATTCAACTACACCTTGTTTTTTTGGTAGGGCAATGAAAATTGATCACAAAATGTCTGATGGGACAGTTACTGTTATAGATATCATTCAACAATCTGGAAATTATTTCTATGCCAAGCTCTCCTAATGCTTCCAATTCTTCCTTGGTGATTTTATCTTGTTCCTGGTGCTTTGTTGGTATTCAAGTGTTTGATGGCTTATTCCACTTCTGCTTTTAATACGGGAGGCCCTTCATTATTATTTTGTATGTCTACTTCGCTTCTATTGTCCTCATAGAGTTCTCTAATGTATTCGCTCCATCTTGCCATTATTTCATCTATGTCCATTACTGTTTGCCCCTCCTTTGACTTCAAGCAACCAGTCTTGTGGTATGTCCTTTTGTTTGTTAACTCCTTTATTTGTTTGTACATGTCTCTTGTGCTCCCATGCTGGTGTGTTTCCATTTCACTACACTTCTTTTTTAGCCACTCCTCCTTAGTTAACCAATGTAATCTTTTGTAAACACCGAGAAACTTAAGACACAAAGAAACAGATTTATCACTTAATAAAAGCTACATAAAAAACAACAAATTTGCTAACAAAAAACACCCACTGAAAGGACTGATGGTCTAAATTTACAGTAGCACACATATCACAACAAAATACAGCTTCAAGGGTCATGTAAATCTGTCAAAAGGTTAGTGAAATAAAGAAAGAAGTTATTTCTTTTACTTCGTTCGCTGGAAACATACCAACATGATTATCACATGAAAAGAAAAAACTCAACTAGACAAAATCCAAAACAAGTTTTAATTTTAAACATTAAAGAAAGAGCTGCTACTTGCTCTGTACAAGTATATACTTGTATGACAGTAAATGTACTACCTCTGACCTGTTGAACTCAGTGCCATGTGTCTACCTCTGACCTGTTGAACTCAGTGCCATGTGTGTCTAACTCTGACCTGTTGAACCCAGTGTCATGTGTGTCTACCTCTGACCTGTTGAACTCAGTGCCATGTGCATCTACCTCTGACCTGTTGAACCCAGTGTCATGTGTGTCTACCTCTGACCTGTTGAACTCAGTGCCATGCGTGTCTACCTCTGACCTGTTGAACCCAGTGTCATGTGTGTCTACCTCTGACCTGTTGAACTCAGTGCCATGTGTGTCTACCTCTGACCTGTTGAACCCAGTGTCATGTGTGTCTACCTCTGACCTGTTGAACCCACTGTCATGCGTGTGCTTCAAGAAAGTCAAAGGCTGGGAGGTAAACCTCAACAAACATAAATAAGGAACAAAATTAAACTTCAGTCCCATGCCTACGGCAGCACACAAGCTGAAGTTTTAAATATTAAACTTCTTTCACAATGAAACATTCATTTTCTGTGTAATATAATCTATGAACTTCTTTCACAATGAAACATTCATTTTCTGTGCAATATAATCTATGAACTTCTTTCACAATGAAACATTCATTTTCTGTGTAATATAATCTATGAACTTCTTTCACAATGAAACATTCATTTTCTGTGTAATATAATCTATGAACTTCTTTCACAATGAAACATTCATTTTCTGTGTAATATAATCTATGAACTTCTTTCACAATGAAACATTCATTTTCTGTGTAATATAATCTATGAACTTCTTTCACAATGAAGACACTCATTTTCTGTGTAATATAATCTATGAACTTCTTTCACAATGAAGACACTCATTTTCTGTGTAATCTATGAACTTCTTTCACAATGAAACATTCACTTTCACACGCCACCCACATATTTCAAGTCCCTACTTACAGAAAACAATGCTCTTAACAAGTTTGTGTGCAGCTTAGAGGGTATAGTGACCTACAGTAGCTTAAACATGCCCACTAGAAACTAAACACACAAGTAAGCAAGTTCATCCAAGCTCTCCTCATCAGACAACTGGCTAATGCAGCATTTGTTCTATAAGATCAACAGATCTGTGATATATGACACTGATAAAATAGTCAGTGAACAGTGATCAAAATAAAGCAGACATGGTCAGTACTTCCTCCAGAACAAGAGAAAACTTTGGACTGACTAATGTTTACATCCACCATATATAACCCAACCTTACACACAAATAAAATTATTTATTTTACATGTAACAAACATAACGTTACACAATCAAGATTAGATGTGGGGAGTTACTACATGAACAGAGTACTTTAATATTCTGTTTTACATGACAAATATTTACAACAAAAACATGGCATCCTAATGTAATAATATCTAACAAAACAATCATTCAGTTGCTGTCTGCATGAAAGGAATATGAAGAAATTTATAAAGATGACTCAGACTTGGAAGGTACTCAGAGAATATGAAGAAATTTATAAAGATGCCCCAGACTTGAAAGTGATGAGAGAATATGAAGAAATTTATAAAGATGCCCCAGACTTGAAAGTGCTGAGAAAACTTCAAGAAATTTATAAAGATGCCCCAGACTTGAAAGTGCTGAGAGAATATGAAGAAATTTATAAAGATGCCCCAGACTTGAAAGTGATGAGAGAATATGAAGAAATTTATAAAGATGCCCCAGACTTGAAAGTGCTGAGAGAATATGAAGAAATTTATAAAGATGCCCCAGACTTGAAAGTGCTGAGAAAACTTCAAGAAATTTATAAAGAAGCCCAGGACACACAAGTGCAGTGGATATTAAGAGCCAGCAAATGTACTGAAGGATACCAGTCCAGCACAGGATTAGCTGCATGAAGCTTACAGAGCATCTGCACATAATTCTTGAACTCAGAACCAGGACAGCAACCAGTTGACCTCTGAGTTTTCTAAGACAACCCACTCGCATCAAAGTGAGACTTTCAAGCTGAATTTATACCAGAAAAGAATTATTCATAAAAGCCAGTTCATTGTCTTGCGTACATTTCTCACACATATCACAATACAAGAAAGGTGAAAAATTTGTGGGCCAAAGCTAGCAAATGAAGCTATAAATAGGTAACACTCTCCAGCTGTTGTTTAAGTTTCTGACTGCGCAGGAAAGAGTTCAAGTAAAGTGTGTGTAAAATCTTAGCCCTCAGGTTAGCCTTTAGTGTATGAATGGTGTGCGCGTTTTCAAATGTCAAACTGTAATCTTTATTAGTTATTTAATTTTATTATTATTTAATGTGACCAGTTATCCAGAAGCTGAGCACACACAGCCCCTTGTCATGATCAAATTTTACACAGACTGGACAGATATGGACCCGGGAAGCCAGCATCTGAAACATCAGCACCACAGCTCACAATTTGCTGAGACAAAATTCTAACTTTTCTAAGACAAGTTTCTGCCTGTTAGACACAAATCCCAGTCTTGCTTCAGTCGCCAAGGTCCAAACCGTACTTTGCATATAAGTCTTTAGACTGGACGCCCTCAATGACAGCTGTGGAAGAAAGATAACATTTATATGTAATAACTGACAATAAAATATAATACAATTAATAAAAAAATATTCATATTTATGAATGACAAATGTCAGACAACGGCTTATTTGTGAAATCCTCTTCACATGAAGCTTTCTAGCAACCAACTCTAGCAAAAAGCATTTGAACATCAGCAAGTGTTCTGTAAGGAGACTATCAGGGGAAAGTGAAGCTGTCTAGGTCAAAAGATATAAGAGCTGGCCATGGTTATATCTAGGGCCTCCAAGACAGATCTTGTAAGTTGCTTAGACCAAAAGATATAAGAGCTGGCCATGGTTATATCTAGGGCCTCCAAGACAGATCTTGTAAGTTGCTTAGACCAAAAGATATAAGAGCTGGCCATGGTTATATCTAGGGCCTCCAAGACAGATCTTGTAAGTTGCTTAGACCAAAAGATATAAGAGCTGGTCATGGTTATATCTAGGGCCTCCAAGACAGATCTTGTAAGTTGCTTAGACCAAAAGATATAAGAGCTGGCCATGGTTATATCTAGGGCCTCCAAGACAGATCTTGTAAGCTGCTTAGACCAAAAGATATAAGAGCTGGCCATGGTTATATCTAGGGCCTCCAAGATGGATCTTGTAAGCTGCCTGACCAAAAGATATAAGAGCTGGTCATGGTTATATCTAGGGCCTCCAAGACAGATCTTGTAAGCTGCTTAGACCAAAAGATATAAAAGGTAATATCCTGGGCTTCCAAGACAGATCTTGTAAGCTGTTGTAAAATTATTCCATTCACCGTTTGTGTGTTTTCATCCACCAACCCTCTGGGCCCACCCTTAAAATAGGATAAACCCTCCTGGCTCTGCACCAGTTGCCTCCCCCCCACCCTCCACAAGGTCTGGTAATACTGAGCTTCCCTGTAGTGTTCTGACACAGCTGCTGCTCCTTCTCAGTCTGTCCAGTGAGAGAGAGATAAGGAAACAATTCCTATGGTGATGGTGTATGCCCAGATCCCTAGTTGAGCACTGCTCTGAGAAATGTGATGAAGACTGCAGTAAAGCTAGTACTAGTGGAGCGTATGTAGACAAGGGAGTATGCTTCAGTTTTACAATAGGATAAGAAGTGAAGTTTAACTCTTTCTGTGCGTTTGGTCATTATAATGACACTTCCAGACGTGTTCTGGAGTGCGGGAGTAAAAACGCGGGTCTTGGTCTGTAAGGGGGTCTAGTTGTAAAATGAAATGGAAAACAGTATTTCCATGTACTTCCGTATACTTAATATGTTTCAAAGTATAGCTAAATGAATGAAAATTTCATAAATGCAGAGTTTTTTTAGGAAAAAAGAAGTAATGTGATGTTTTTAGACACTGATTGTGGCCAGCTCACCATCAGCTAGGTCTAGATCTGCACTACTTACCATTACTTACCATCTGAGATGTGTAGATCTACTTGTCAATCTCATATTGTGATTCTGTGTTGCATTCTCGCTGAATGAATGTCTGAACTAACCTCCTAATTACTCCTAACTACTTCTCCAGTTGTCTAAATATGTCTAGATCTACTTAGAAAACATTCAAGAGCAGCGGGGTGGCCATAGGCTATGTCCATACCCCTATCTACATCGTCAAAAATTGAAAAATTTCCATGCTTCTCTCCCTTTTTCTCGCTCGGCATCACTCGTAACTAGGCACTCTTTCGCCATTTTGAAAAGTATCACTGGAATCGCGGATGAAATATGTACAATCTAAATGTTACACCGGTTGTTTTTATTGAAACAAACAATTGTCACTATAATGACCATACGGTAGCTTCAGGATACCAGAAGTGTCACTATATCGACCAACGCATGGAATGAGTTAAGGGAACAAAAATGACAGCATTAGATAATAAGATCACTATGCAGAAATGAAAAATATTAACAATCCTATTAATATTTCAGCAATGTGCCTTTATCGAGGACAACAGAAATGACAAAATGACAGATAAATACCTGTAAAAATGAGAACTTCACTGCCAGAGATCCTTCCAATTTGTGGGCCAACTTTCACACTGAGAGGATCTCTGACACAAAGTTCCAACCTGATAATAAACCAGGTTAATACCAACATTTTCAGGTGAATATCCACATGTCAAAAACTGGAACAAAACCTGTGAAAGTTTCAACTGGTAACATTATCTTGCCTGGAGAATCCATTTTGTCCCAGCTAATGGCATAGGAAACAACAAAAAAAGAAGGCTGTTACAGTGAAAGAGGAAGTGTATGGTGCCCAGGTAATATCCATAATATAGATTCTACAAAGATTGTCAGCTTCAGCTCTCCCACATTCTGCTCTAGTATTCTACATTCTGCTCTAGTATTCTACATTCTGCTCTAGTATTCGTACAGACCGTCACCACTAAGTTCAAGTAGCCCGAAGTAAAACACAAGAATTAGGTACACCTTTCTGACCCTCCCTGTACATTCAGATAATGCTGTCACACTGGCATGCACTGCCCTGACATGTCTTAAAAAAAAGTAAAGATAGTCCCATAGCATTTCAAATGCCGTAGGGGGTGAAGCGTTAGAGACCTCATTATGCTGGGTCATCAGCGTATGAGGTAGGGTGACCAGTTCCTTTCCTCGCTGCCTTTACTTCCCAGATTTTCTCTGGTACCCATTTTACGAGGCTGGGTCGACCTCAGGGCCGTATTGGTCGGAAAAAAAATCCCGCTCAGCTGGGGATTCGAACCCTCGACCATTTGGTTGCTAGACGAGTGCTCTAACCACTACGCTAGCCGGCCCACGACATGTCTTAGCTTGCAGATAAAAAGATCATCTCCCACAATATCAAATACAGTATTGTCCCCGGAATCCGAACAACTTGGAATCTGAACGAAAAATTCGAGCAAATTTTGCCCCGGAATCCAAATGCTGCTTTGAAATCTGAATGGCCAGCATGTTGTTCATGTGTGTTTCCGCAAACCTATCTCTGGGCAAGTCCATGGGTCTGGAAGTCAGCGAGTTAGTGGACAGGACTGAGCTGACAACAAAAGAGCTTCGGCACCTTGACCAGCAGCAGCAGAAAGAAGTAACAGAAGAAATTTCTTCAGGGGAGAAGAGGGAGACGCTGGAACCATTCCCAGTGCAGAAACCAAGGATCTTCTCAGAATGTGGTCAAACACCGAGGCAGTCGTTGAGAAGTGGCACCCTGATAAAGCCCTTGTTAACATGTGTGTTAACTTGTCCAATGATAACATCACTGAACATTTTAGAAAAGTTCAAAAGGGTCACCAACATCAGACCACTTTGGAACATTGATCCTCAAAAGACACCACAACCAGTGGCTCCAAGCCCTCTACAAGTGGTACCTTAGCAAAGGGCATGAAAAGGCAAAGAATGCAGACACCAGAAACGCAATTACCTGATGTTATCATGGAAGATGACTTGCCTTACAAGAAATAATCTCTCTCCTCCTCCTCCAGCTTCCACATCATTCCTTTTTAAGGTAAATAAAGGATTTTTTTATATTTTTAATTTTATTAAATTATGCTTTTACTCAAATATTATTATTTGTTAATATTTTACCTTAAAATCCAGTGTATTTACTGTTAAAATCATTTTGAAAATTTGAGTTCGTGGGATCCAGGAACAGATTAATCCAGTTTCTATTATTTTAATGGGGAAAAACTGTCTTGGAACTGGAACGATTTAGTACCGGAAGGGATTAAGTTCGGATTCCAAGGTATCACTGCATGGGCAGGCATTAAAGCTCTTACAGCATAATGTTGCTGAGCTACAATGTAAGTGATGAGACTGGTAGTGTCACAGGGGTGGCTGTAAGAGTGCTCAAGTAAACATTTCATTTCTCTTACATCTTAACCTACCAAACAACATCCATGACCCACAAACATTTTTTGTAATAAAATATCTTGACAGCCATGTTCCACAGGAAGCCTAATTTTAGCATTAACAGCAGTTTACATAATCCTGCCCATGGTAGTAGTTTTTTTTTCTTGTAAAGCTGTTTAAACGGCACATAATAAGAGTTAAAGACTTCATATCATATTAACCAAGGCTATAAGACAAGCTTGTTCTGGTAAGAAATGTGCCGTGTTTGTAGTTTACCAATCACAAACAATATAAGAAGAAAAATGTCCACTTACCTATTCTCCCAAGCAGCATCTGGCCAACATCTTTTATCTCGTTGTATTCATGAAGCTTCTCTATGTGAGCATGGAGCTCCCCTTCACTGTAACCTCTGGTGGAGCAGTAACATACATGTTCTCTAGTGAATCAGTAAGATACGTGTTCTCTGGTGGAGCAGTAACATACATGTTCTCTAGTGAATCAGTAAGATACGTGTTCTCTGGTGAAGCAGTAAGATACATGTTCTCTAGTTAAGTTGTAAGATACATGTTCTCTAGTTAAGTTGTAAGACACATGTTCTCTGGTGAAGCAGTAAGATACATGTTCTCTAGTTAAGTTGTAAGATACGTGTTCTCTGGTGAAGCAGTAAGATACATGTTCTCTAGTGAAGCAGTAAGATACGTGTTCTCTGGTGAAGCAGTAAGATACGTGTTCTCTAGTGAAGCAGTAAGATACGTGTTCTCTGGTGAAGCAGTAAGATACGTGTTCTCTAGTGAAGCAGTAAGACACGTGTTCTCTGGTGAAGCAGTAAGATACATGTTCTCTAGTTAAGTTGTAAGACACATGTTCTCTGGTGAAGCAGTAAGATACATGTTCTCTAGTTAAGTTGTAAGATACGTGTTCTCTGGTGAAGCAGTAAGATACATGTTCTCTAGTGAAGCAGTAAGATACGTGTTCTCTGGTGAAGCAGTAAGATACGTGTTCTCTAGTGAAGCAGTAAGATACGTGTTCTCTGGTGAAGCAGTAAGATACGTGTTCTCTAGTGAAGCAGTAAGACACGTGTTCTCTGGTGAAGCAGTAAGATACGTGTTCTCTAGTTAAGTTGTAAGACACGTGTTCTCTGGTGAAGCAGTAAGATACGTGTTCTCTAGTTAAGTTGTAAGACATGTGTTCTCTGGTGAAGCAGTAAGATACGTGTTCTCTAGTTAAGTTGTAAGACATGTGTTCTCTGGTGAAGCAGTAAGATACGTGTTCTCTAGTTAAGTTGTAAGACATGTGTTCTCTGGTGAAGCAGTAAGATACGTGTTCTCTAGTTAAGTTGTAAGACATGTGTTCTCTGGTGAAGCAGTAAGATACGTGTTCTCTGGTGAAGCAGTAAGATACGTGTTCTCTAGTGAAGCAGTAAGATACATGTTCTCTAGTTAAGTTGTAAGATACGTGTTCTCTGGTGAAGCAGTAAGATACATGTTCTCTGGTGAAGCAGTAAGATACGTGTTCTCTGGTGAAGCAGTAAGATACATGTTCTCTAGTGAAGCAGTAAGATACGTGTTCTCTGGTGAAGCAGTAAGATACGTGTTCTCTAGTTAAGTTGTAAGACACGTGTTCTCTGTTGAAACACTAAGATCCACATTCTCTACCCTTTGGCTATCTGTGAGCTCTTCAAGGAATTTTTAAACCCTTTTAACAGGACTAGGGTGTGCTGGCACATTATAGGGGTTTAATAAACCAGAACAGATGAAGACTATCTCTCCTCTTCTCTATTACATGCTGATGTGTTCTGTCACCCCATCCAATGACACTGGACCAGCCATGGGCCCCACAGTGCTGGAACAATGCAAAACTTTCTCTGGCCTAGCTTGGTCTTCATGCATGCCAATTTAACCCACTCCCAACCAACAAGATGCCCATAATTCACCACTGTCATGGCATACATTGATCAGCAATTCACAGTTTCACAAGGATTAGAACAAGAATGAGAATGTGTTAAAGGACCCAAAATTCTGTCAAATAAAGAAGCACATCATGAACTAAGTTTTTTTTTTTTTTTTTTTCATTTCCTGACCAATTTAATGCTAGCTCAGTTTTCTTACAATTTAACATTACAAGGTTTTATCTTATGTAGTTAAAGTAATCCAAAGACAATACTGCTTTTGTAAAGTAACAATAGTTTCATGTTCTCAAACACAGAACTGTTTTTGTAAAGTAACAATAGTTTCATGTTCTCAAACATAGAATTGTTTTTGTAAAGTAGCAATAGTTTCATGTTCTGAAACATAGAATTGTTTTTGTAAAGTAGCAATAGTTTCATGTTCTCAAACATAGAATTGTTTTTGTAAAGTAGCAATAGTTTCATGTTCTCAAACATAGAATTGTTTTTGTAAAGTAGCAATAGTTTCATGTTCTCAAACCTAGAATTGTTCTTGTAAAGTAACAATAGTTTCATGTTCTCAAACACAGAATTGTTCTTGTAAAGTAACAATAGTTTCATGTTCTCAAACCTAGAATTGTTCTTGTAAAGTAACAATAGTTTCATGTTCTCAAACACAGAACTGTTCTTGTAAAGTAACAATAGTTTCACGTTCTCAAACATAGAACTGTTTTTGTAAAGTAACAGAAAGAAAGCATAAAAAGGCCTAAGAGATAAACACCAAGAAAACAGAAGTAATTGTCATATCCTAGAAAAAGAAAGTACCAGAATGCAGAATTACAGTGCAGGGGAAGATACTAAGACAGACCAACAGATAGAAATATTTAGCCACAGTCAGAACATCTGAGGGCAGATGCACTGAAGAAGTCAGAACCAGGATAGCAATAGCAAAGACACCTTTTGGAAAAATAATGTGTATATTAACAAATCAAAAACTGTCACTGGAAATAAGAGAGTTCTGAGATGCTATACAGAACCTATTCTACTTTATGCTAGTGAAACATGGACCATGAATGAACAATTAGAACAAAGGGTAAAGGCTACTGAAATAAGGTCCCTAAAAAGAAGGATGCTTTACATATCATGAACAGCCAAAAAAAAAAGAAAAATGAAGTATTACCGCAGGCTAAAGAATATCCACCAACATGCAGTATAAAATTAAACGGAACTATTATAAAACAGGTACATGAAAATCAAACAGCTTGAAGCAGTAATAACTTCAGATGGGAAATGCAGAACAGAAATTAGGAACAGAATAGGCCAAGCAAAGACTGCATTTCAGAGAATGAAAAATATATTATGCAACACATCCTTATCAATGAATGTTAGAAAACGAGTCATAAAATGCTATATTGAACCTATCTTGTTATATGGAAGTGAATCATGGACAATAGGCAAGTCTGCACAAAAATTATTGGAAGCAGCAGAAATGTGGTTTATTAGAAGAATGTTGCGAATCCCCTGGACAGCAAAAAATAACTAACGAAGAATGTATGAGAAGAGCTGGAGAGACAAAAACTTTGTCAAAAAAGATAAGAGACAGACAATATACTTTCATAGGACATGCAATGAGAAGAGGGGACATTGAAAATATTATAACCACAGGAAAAATAGAAGGAAGAAGATAAAGAGGAAGACCAAGAGAAATGATACTGGACAGTCTGACAGGATGGTGTGAGAGATCATCAACTGAGCTGATGGCCTGCATGAAGGATTGTGTACTCTAGAGAAGCATAATAGCCAACGCCAGTCGGCACGGCACCTGACGATGATGATGATAAAGAATATCCTGAACTGGTGCTATACATGAGAAAAAGACGATCAAAGTTTCTCGGAAACATCAGCAAACATGAAGGTCTCGAAAAACTGGTCATGACTGGAAAGGTAAATGACAAAAGACAGAGAGAGAAAAGAAAACAGACATACCCAGATGGCCTGACTGCATGGTTTGGTGTGAAAACAACAAATGAATTGATTCGAGACATGGAAGATCGATCAAGACAGAGAGAGATGACCATCTACATCTACCGGCATGGCACTAATCTTATCTGAACAACAGTGTCATGTTCTCCAGCAGAGAGGGCAAATAAGATGCAGCAAAAGGTGTCATGTGACAAGATCAAACAACCACAACACAATGTTGCCTTGATTTGCCTCAAGTACACAGGAACTTATGAGCTGATGTCCTCTTTGCTAACTGCAGGACAAGCACCACCACTATAGATCATATCAATCCTTGACTGTTGTGAAATAACCTGCTTGCAGGAAGACTTTTCTGGAACTGAGGTAGAGTTTTGTCCAGGTCTCTTAACACGGTTTCTGTGTCATTTTGTCCAGGTAACCCAGCTCTAAACCCAGTTTCTGTGTCATCTTGTCCCGGTATCCCAACTCTAAACCCAGTTTCTGTGTCATCTTGTCCCGGTATCCCAACTCTAAACCCAGTTTCTGTGTCATCTTGTCCCGGTATCCCAACTCTAAACCCAGTTTCTGTGTCATCTTGTCCTGGTATCCCAACTCTAAAACTTACTGTGCTGTTCTTATTTTTGGACAATTGTGGAGAATTAAACTCACAAGAAATTACTCACGCTGCTTTCAGTGTGTTTATCTCTGACACAGTGTCCTGTATTTTATTCTTCAGTTCATCAACTTGTTTTTTCAGTTCCATGGATGATTCTGCTGGAGCTTCATTTACCTGAAAGTTATAAAACAATGCTCTGTATTATCACAATGACAATCATTTATGCATGTGAAAGTTGGAAAACAACTGAAGAAATAGACAAGAAACTACATTCTTTCGAAAACAAATGCCTAAGGAAAATACTCTGTATCAAGCGGAACAAATTCAAGAACAACACAGAGATAAGACAGATAAGCAAACAACAACCTGTCTCATGAGTGATCAGAGAAAGAAGATGGACATATGTCGGCCATGTGATGAGAAGAATCAGTCAGAGAATCCTGAAACAAGCTATCAAGTGGAACACAATAGGCAGAAGAAAAAGAGGCCGACCACGTGAAACTCTAAAGAGGACATTGTTAAGAGAGGCCAGATCAGACGAGACTGAAAAACTTGCAGAAGACAGGAAATCTTGGCAAAGTACCATTCTATGTGATGTTTAGTGGCACGGGAAGGATGTAAGATTATCAAAAGATTTCACATTTAAAGTGCCTTTGCTTTCATGTTTTACTGCATTACTTCTTTGGGCATGCAGTGAACGAGTGTCAATTTGAGAATATGACAATCACTGGACATCTGAAACCAAAAAACCATAGGGATACATCTGGACAATGTGATGCAGTGACAATGGCAAATGAATTTTAATTAAAACTGTTTTTGATGTCAAAATCATTAAAAATTGTTGATGGAAAATTTCACATCTTTCAGAAAATCACCAGATGATTACAACTAAAAGATATCATGATACAATTAAAAATATGCTTCATTACCTTTATGAATTACATACACACACAAATAAAAACTGATAAAAGTATGTACATACACCAAATAAAAATTAAGAGAAATGAGGACTGAGGTAAAACTGGTTCTAGTAATACGTGCAGACAGAGGTGTGTGGTTCAGTTTTACAAAAATGATAGGAGTGAGAAAAATGGGCAGGAATAAGACGGCTGAGACTACTCACACTTTAGTGTTAATGGACACTTCTAAACAAGAATGGCAGAAAGTAAAATGAGCATGTATAAATGAAGAACATCTAATATTTTGGCAAAAGCCTTTTCTAAGGATCACATATAAAAACATCAAAACAGATAAAAACATGAAAAATTAAACACTTAGCTCATTTGGTATCCTCCTTGTAAGAAAGATGAGGACAAAAGTTTTGTGTAGATGTTCATTAAAAACTCAAGCAAGTACAGTAAAAGCGGAACTGTTTGTGACAGAGGTGGCCAGGCTAAGGCTCATGTGCCATAAACGGCTCTTTGACATATAATATGTGGCTTGTGGAAGTATGCTGGCTGAACTTTTTTTTTTTTACACAGTGATTAATTTAAACAGTAAATGAGGAAATTATCAAGCTTTATAACTGTTTACTGAGTCTAATGGGTCCATTGGGTTATAATGTTAGAATTAACACTCATGATGAGTTCATATATCTAAGACTTAAAATGTCAATTTTAATACTAGATTTGAGACAGGAATTAAGCAATTTCTGGGTCAGTAAGGATTACTGAGGAACTGTGCTAGAGAATCAACCTGTCTTCAAACTCTCATCTCAACATGTTTTCAAATTCTCATATCAACTTGTGTTCAAACTTTCATCTCAACATGTTTTCAACTTCTTATATCAACCTGTCTTCAAACTCTCATCTCAACATGTTTTCAACTTCTCATATCAACTTGTGTTCAAACTTTCATCTCAACATGTTTTCAACTTCTTATATCAACCTGTCTTCAAACTCTCATCTCAACATGTTTTCAAATTCTCATATCCACTTGTGTTCAAACTTTCATCTCAACATGTTTTCAAATTCTCATATCAACTTGAGTTCAAACTTTCATCCCAGCCTGTGTTAAAGTCCTCATCTCAAACTATGCTCAAATACTCATTTTAACCTGTTTTCAAACACTCATCTCAACCAGCATTCCAACTCCAATCTTAGCCTTTGTTCAAACTCTCACCACAACATGTACTCATATTCCCATCTCAACCTATGTTCAAACTCTCACCACAACATGTACTCAAATTCCCATCTCAATGTGCATTCAAACTCTCATCTCAACATGTATTCAGATGCTCATCTAAACTTGTGTACTCACTGATTTATTCAATGGTGACTTGAACTGTCTACAGGCTGGGGACTTGAAGCTACCTTTGGGTGTCATCCCATTCCTGTTACTGGAAAACAACAAATGTACTCAAGAAAATCCCATTCCTGTTACTGGAAAACAACAAATGTACTCAAGAAAATCCCATTCCTGTTACTGGAAAACAACAAATGTACTTGAGAAAACCCAATTCCTGTTACTGGAAAACAACAAATGTACTTGAGAAAACCCAATTCCTGTTACTGGAAAACAACAAATGTACTTGAGAAAACCCAATTCCTGTTACTGGAAAACAACAAATGTACTTGAGAAAACCCACATTTTATGGCATAACTGAGTCTAGACAACTGAACTTTATAATTAATTTACTCTAGAAAATGTGAATTCTGTAAAGCTCTCCTTCACTCCCAAATGTAAATAAAATGTAAAGGTAGTCCTGCTGTGCCACACAGGCACTAAGGGGATTTGGTGTTATGTCCACATTTTCCTTGTTGGGGATGTTCTGTTTTTTTTCCATATTTCCCTTGGCTTATCAGCATATAAAAGGGAGATGTGGTCATTATCATGCCTGATTGTCTTTCCTTCACATCATGTCTGGTTGTCTTTCCTTCACATCATGCCTGGCTGTCTTTCCTTCACATCATGGCTGGCTGTCTTTCCTTCACATCATGCCTGGCTGTCTTTCCTCAAATCATGCCTGGCTGTCTTTCCTTCACATCATGCCTGGCTGTCTTTCCTTCACATCATGCCTGGCTGTCTTTCCTTCACATCATGGCTGGCTGTCTTTCCTTCACATCATGGCTGGCTGTCTTTCCCTCACATCATGCCTGGCTGTCTTTCTTTCCCATCATGGCTGGCTGTCTTTCCTTCACATAACGCCTGGCTGTCTTTCCTTCACATAACACCTGGCTGTCTTTCCTTCACATCATGCCTGGCTGTCTTTCCTTCACATCATGCCTGGCTGTCTTTCCTCACATCATGCCTGGCTGTCTTTCCTTCACATCATGCCTGGCTGTCTTTCCTTCACATAACACCTGGCTGTCTTTCCTTCACATCATGCCTGGCTGTCTTTCCTTCACATCATGCCTGGCTGTCTTTCCTCACATCATGCCTGGCTGTCTTTCCTTCACATCATGCCTGGCTGTCTTTCCTTCACATAACGCCTGGCTGTCTTTCCTTCACATTATGCCTGGCTGTCTTTCCTTCACATCATGCCTGGCTGTCTTTCCTTCACATCATGCCTGGCTGTCTTTCCTTCCCCAAGTCCAGAACAGGCCAGGTAATCACTCCTACAGTTGGGTGACTGCTGTGCCTCCAGCCAGATTCAAACACTGACCTTTGCTGTGAAAACTGCCACTCTGGCACCCTCTCCCAGAATTTGGAGAGCTCAGACTATCACTAAGAAGTTCAGGTTTCATAAATGTGAATAAGCTGTCTAGACTGAGTGGGGATTTATAAAGAAAGAAAAAAAAACATTACTTTTATACTGTCTACAAAACTTTAAAAACTGTCACTGGTTTTTCTATCCATTTCTTTGTCTTATCAAATCAGCAGAGGCAGGAGACTTTCTCCAGTGAAACAAGAGAAGGAGCCCTGTTCCATGCCACTAAGAGAACAAACACTGGATATGATGTTGGAGCACATATCCAGGCACTAGACAGATAGTACGGCCAGCATCATGCCTACTTTCCTCCCCTAAGTTCAGTGAGATGCTCACCTCCGTGTCTGAAGTGCACTGATGGCTGACTGAAGCTGCAAGGAAGCTGACAATGTAAGATTTCATCCTTTCAGCTTTGTCAGAAAATTGCAGCATACACTTTTGCTTATCTCTCTACTGTAATGAGGATATCAAGTGATCCAAGACTGAGTTTCGAAGGATTATCTTCATCAAATTAAACAAAAATATATCTCTGCCCTCCATTGAAGATGTAGACAAAGAATACTACGATGCCATAACAGTTGGAGGTTATGAAATACCAGAGATCAGATATGCTGATGACAGTGTTACTGTCCATAACACAAAAAAGGAATGGGAAAACTAATTATGTCAGTCTGTAAGAACAGCGAGGAGCAAAACCTCTATCTTAATACAAAGAAAACTAAATCGATGACAACTGACAAAACAGATAAGGCAGCTGAAATATATGTCAATGATGAAAAATTGGAAGAAGTGGAGAGTTTTGAATATCTTGGATCACTACAAACTAATAATGGAGATACAATGAGGGAAATTAAAAGGAGGACATCTATTGCTCTTCAGAAAGTAAAACAACTAAAGAATCTGTGGAGAGGAGCAGACAGAACCACAAAAATAAGATTTTTAAGGGCATGCACCTTTCCTATCACAACATATGCCTGTGAGACCTGGACACTTAACAAAACAGCCGAGAAACATATAAATGTCTTTGAATGTAAATGCTACAGAAGAGTCCAAATATCATGGACACAAAAAAGAACAAATATATCTATACTACAAGAGCTTAATATTGAAGAAGGTTGGCTAATAAAGAGGATTAAACAGAGAAAACTTAAATATTTTGGACACATTAAATGTCATAAAAATTTGGAGAAGACCGTCTTGGAAGGGTACATAATAGGAATAAGAAATAGAGGAAGACCAAGATGAAGATTGCTGCAAGACATTGTTGATGATCTGTGAATGGACATATCAGCAGCAGTGCATTTTGCTGAATGTAGTTAAGGACATATTGGCAGTAAATGTTTGAAAAAATGTTTGTAAAAAAGTTATTGCTGGAGAAGACTGATTAAATAATAGTTCATTAATTTATTATATACAAGTAGTACATCATCATCATCATCAGGTGGCTTGCCAGTAGGTCGTGATCATGCTTCTTCATACATCTCCGTCCTTGATTTTTTTCCATCAGTTTAATTGGTGGTTTTTTTTTACTGTGCAGTCATGTTAAGACAGTCCATGATTTTTTTTCCTCTTTGTCTTCCCCTGTTTCTCTTTCCATTTATCTTTCCTGCTGTTATGATGTTTTCAGGCCCTCTTCTTCTCATTATATGTCCAATGAACAATGAGTGTCATTTTCTTGGTTAATTAGGCTCCTTTCTACATCTGCTTTTGTTACACATTCCCTGTTTGTCATCTTAGCTGTCCAAGGAACAGTCTTCTAATAAACCACATCACTGCTGCCTCTAGTGATCTTTACATATAGTACAAAGAAGTAAGAAAGAATGAATACATTAATCCTTCTTATTTGAATATTCTCAAATGTCAGCTTGGATACCCTGGAAGGACGCAACAGCTGAGCTCTGGTTGTTGACATCAGCACAGTTAGGTCTGTACTGGCACTGGTGAACATCATGTGCATGCTCTTTAATCCTCACATGCACAGTAATCCTGCAGTAGATGCAGGGCTGTCATGTTTACAGTGCTACTGGGGTGGTCTCTGACCGTGCTTAACTTCAGCCTTTTGTGTGCAAAATATCTCGCTTTTGTTGTGACTTCTGAAGATTTTGATCTGTTCCCTTCTGCTGAGCTGGTGGTGGGCATTACTTCCTATCAGTTCGTCTAATGTTCTATATTTTGTTGAGCTTGTCTATAATGGTGCTCCTATGTCTCAAACCTTTTTCATTATTTACTGGCTTGTAACTGTATGCCTTCATAGAATGTCTAATAGCCTCCCATACCATGACTCACCAGCCATCGAGTTCTGTTCTAAAAAAACAGAGTTTTAAACACAACTTGTCAGATCTTGTTAGAAATTATCTTACTACATGTGATTGAGTGGAATGTCAGATGAACTTCATTAAAATGTGCATATGTTCATGTGTGTGTGCACTATCTTGTTAGATTAGTTATCTCTTATGTAGTTTGTTATCCTATATTTGTGAATGTAATAGTTTCATCTTGCATTTTTAGATATTTTTTTTTTCATGTAATTTGTATACTTAGATTTCATATAGTTTAATCTTGGATTCTTAGATATTTTTTCACGTAATCTGTGTGTATACATATATTTTTTGTACACAGCGTCATGATAATCTAGAGAAGACCGTCTTGGAAGGGTATATAATAGGAAAAAGAAAGAGAGGAAGACCAAGGTGAAGATGGCTGCAAGACATCGTTGATGATGTGCGAATTGACACATCAGCAGCAGTGCATGATGATGATGATGTACTCTCTCTCTCTGTCTGAACCTTAAGTGCCCAGGGCACATGGGGCTTCCGCAAGGGTTTTCCACAAATGCCTGTCCTTCGCCTTTTTTTCTGCTCTTGCCCAGGTGAGCCCTCTATAATAAATTAATGAACTATTATTTAATTAGTCTTCTCTAGCAATAACTCTTTTACAAACATTTTTATAAACATTTACTGCCAGTATGTCCTTAACTACATTCAGCAATGGAAGATCAGTCAGTCAGTCATTAGCATGTCCCTTGTGGAACTTTGCCTCCATAACAGCTCTCCTGTAGGCCTCTCAGTTGTAATTTGTATACATTATTAATTCAAGTGTGTGGGAAGAATGAAACATGGAGTGATAAAGGGCAGAATGTAAGACAGGCCTGCGAGCCCAATTCTTCACCCTTTTAAAGTAAAGATCATTCATTCTCTCACCAGCTTTATTCCCAGTTTCAGTGCTGCAATCAGAAATATGTACTTAATCAACAAGTACTAATACTACAGTTAACAGTAACATGAAGTACTGCAGAGTCAGTTTTTGACAAGAATTATTTTCTTCTGAATTTTCTTTATTTACACTGCTATTTTCTACAAATAAAATGAAACTGGGGAAACAAAGAAGTGGTAAAACAATCTAGATACCTGATAATTTGTTTAAAATTCAAAAGTATCGTGATATCTAACAAAGAATCTACTCTGACACTAAGGTGTTGTAATTTTTAACATTCAGTTCTGCTTCAATGATTAAACACAAATCAGCATAATGCACTGAATAATTTTGGGGCGACAATGTGTTAAAACACTGGGAGTGATCTAGGACAAAGGTATCATTAAAGTGTCCCCCATCTTAAGTGTGGTGAGGCTTTAATGTCCCAGTGACCCATGGTGGCAGGTGGGGGTAGCTACCTGAAGGATCTTCCAAACTGGACAGGTGAAAAATGTTGAAGATCTGACACAGAAAGATAAACTGATTCTATCTGTTAGCATGGAGTCTGGCTTTAGTGCCAACGGCTATGTCATATCATTGTTATGGAAACAGCAACGAAAAATCAAGGCTCCTCAAGGATTTAATCCACAGAGTATGAAACTCCTTAATCATGTCTAGGAAGTAGAAGTGGACTGGCCACACTCTAAGGAAACCTGATACCAGAACAGCAAGACTGGCACTGATATGGAATCCTCGAGGAAACAGAAAACGAGGAAGAGCTAGACTTACTTGGAGAAGAGAAATTATGACAGTGCTCAGAGACAAGGGATGCACGTGGAAGGAAGCAGAGAATAATTCCAAGAACAGGGATGACTGGAGAGCCTTTATCCGTGGCCTATGCTCTCAAGGGAGTGAAAGGAGATGATGATGGAACACCCTAGACTGCTGGAAGTGAAGAGAGACTGTTGCTGTCCTGCACGACGTCAATCCACGGACAGTGGATGCTTTGCCAGCAGACGTAAGCTTGACAGACAGTGTTAACAAAACGACTGGTGATCTATAGATATATCTAGTTATTTACTTTCTGTTCATTTTAGCCCCAGAACAAGTAGATGATTCTTGAAGAAATATATCAGGAAGGAAAGACTTCTCGTTGAGGAAATAAAACTTGAAGATCTCCGTACAGGAAAAAAATTCCCCCTTTCAGATTTTGCGGCATCATTGCCAGATTTATGTCCATTTACGGAACATAGAAATAATTATATTATTCTTTCCTCTACAGTATATCGTTTAACATTTTTACATGTACATTTTTTTCATATACAGCAATATATAATAATTACAGCAATAAATTATATTGAAAAATATTGTTTTAAAAGTTTATGTGCGTTTTAAAGCATCAATGAGCAAAAATACAACCAGGCAATAGCGAGAGCAGAATATTTGGTGAATTAAAAAATTATACACGTACTCACTGAAATATAAGGAACGAAACAAATACTGAAATCTTCAGATAATATGATCGAAGGTGTCACCTATAAACTATTTTTACTACTTTCCCCCGTTCTTTTACACTGGTTACAATGCCACGAAAAAAAGTTTTCCGCTAGTACCCAGTGTCAGCTCTGATGTCTTTGGGATTTGTATCTTTGTTCGAAAGCAGAGTACCCTAATTGTCGGCCCCGCTTCACTTCACAAGTACATAGATAAAGGAGTGCCTCCAAAATATTCCAGCTTCTGTTCCAGATTATCGCACTGAAACGAATATTACAATAAAATGAACCATTATGATTTGTTCGCTTCTCTGTGCATATAAAAACCTAAAATCTTGTTTAAGTTCTAGTTTACTGCGCAATGGGGTAAGTCTAAAAACAATAACCTGTAAAATTACATACACTTTATTGACCGCTACATCATGCAAGCTTTCAGCCATTAATAGGCCCAATTTTAATATAATAACAACGATGAAAAGGTTAGAAGAATTGCCTGACTGTAACACGGAGATATGAAGCGTGCAAATAAGGTAAGTAAGCTGGCGCCGACCGACAAACAGACGGAATGTTAACGTAAAAAAAAAAACAAAAAACTAGGCGACACATTTTGAAAATAGCTCGGAAAAAGAGCTCTATGTTTGTGAAATGCAGAGAAACGAAGCGCAACAAAGCGAGGTATTCCTATACACTTTTATCCGCCTCGATGGAAGTTAGGACGCATGTCCGATGAGACAATCAGCGACCCATTGCTGATATGCTAGCGTCAGGGTTAGCGAACCATAACTGATCAAGACCCTGTCCCACCTTTCCGTTGGTACCCCCAGTAACAGGCATAGCTTGGCTAACGGGACAGGGATCGCCACAGTCCCCATGGTGGTGGAGTCTACTAAAGAAGCACTGCACACTCCTTGCTTTTTAGCTGTATTCCGGAACTGAAAAAATAGCTGCTACAACCCGCTCCCACGCCGATACGATGCTGTACCTCAACACCTTCACAGCATCGGCTGCAAAGAGCAACGGCTCGCAGTTACATGGAGTTCGTACAAGTAGAAGTATCTGCCTTGACACATGATAGAAATATTTCTGACTTGCAGCCTACACAAAATCACGCCCAACTCCTGCCCCGCATATCTGGTTTTAAGTTCCCCGTCCTGCCACGTCTTCTAACACTTCAACTTTGATGTTTATATCGATGCTGTGTGAATCTGGTTCCATTTTGTTGCAACACGACATGTGTAAGCGTGTGTACCGTGCTAGTGAATGGTTCTAGGAACAGAGTTTCTGAACTTAACACAGTCTAGCTGTGCCAGGTTCTTGTGAAATAGAAAATGCTAGGTTATTGAAAACAAAAGTGGGAACAGTTTTATTAATTAACAAGCACGCAGTGGGAATATTTCGGTTTACACCTGAATTATATAAAAATCATACAGGACAAAGAAACGGGGAAAGGAGATCAAACGTAAACTGACATGAATGCGAACAGCAAATAAGAATAAAAAAAAGAATGTTTAAATAAATACTTAGTATGTATGATAGGCTAGTAGTTCTTCTTCTTCTTCGTTCGTTTCTACCACCAAGACCGCACTGTGATCCTACTGAATTTACGCCTGTGATCCTCATTAAGTCCCGTGGTCCCCCATGTGGTCCCCGAAAGGATCACACGAGATCCCCGAAAGGACCACAAGAGGTTCAGAGTATCATAGGGCGTGAGACTGTATTCTTGGTGGGTCTCAGAAGCGGGATTGCTTGACATCGTGGTTTTCATTGCACCAGTTTAGTCTATAGTTGGACATTCTCACCGGAAAACCTCGACGTATTTTGAGATACCCGTGTATCGCCGCCGGGTGAGAGGTGGTTGTCCATCCGGTCCAGTGTTGGACTTTCTCAGCGGAAAACCTCAGCGTGATTAGGATATGCATACATCCCCGCTGGGTGAGAGGTGGTTGCCCATCTAGACTGCCCTGGTCCAGTGTCTCCGACCTCTGCATTTTGTGGTTGTGGCCGCTACCCTTCCTAGCCACTAGTGACTTCCACCCCTGGGTTGAGCCGGTTTAGGCATATTATCCCAGTATGGGCGTGTTTGGGACGTGACCGACCTCTAGAGCAGAGGTACAGTGACATGCGTAGCCTTTAAGTTTCACCCCTGGTATATGCCAGTTTAGGCATATTTCACCAGTGTGGGTGTATTTCGGACGTGGCCGGGCTCTAGAGCAGAGGCGCCGTGGTATGTGTAGCTCTCGCAGCGATACTACTGAACGTACCGATTAAACTTCTCTTTATCCTTTCCTTCACCTTTTCACATCGGCGCCGCACAGCAACCCTATTTCTTTTCCGCAGTTTCTTCCTTGACCGGGAGGAGCTTCACTCCACACGCGGCATCAGAAGAATCTCGCCAGCAGTGTCTTAACTTCTGGGTTAAGCCAGTTCAGCCATTTCACCCGATATGAGTGCATTTAGGACGTGGCCGACCTCCAGAACAGAGGCGCCGTGATTTGACTGTTTGCTTCGCTTTATCCTTTCTACTACCATTTCCGCAGTGGTGCTGCGCGGCAACCCCATTTGCACCTTTCTTCACTGGCCTGGAAAAGCACTACTCCACGCACGGCAGCCGAAGAATCTCGCCAGCAGTGGTAGATGAGCTACCAACGTGCCTCTCATCTACTCTAAGTCTGGTTTTCAGGCACCAGATATTCGCTTTCGCCCCTTCTCCTGTCAGTTTAAACAGTTCTGCCACGGGAAGGCCAGGAGCTGGACTTGACTGCCAGAGGCTGTTTGAGACGCACGCCGTTGGAGCGGAGAGCGAAATTCTCCACCCCACCTCAGGCAATAACAGCCCTTAGAACCAGGCTAGCAGTAAAGAGGTGTTGGTTGGGTTGTGTGATAGGCTGGTAGTAAAGAGGTGTTGGTTGGGTTGTGTGATAGGCTGGTAGTAAAGAGGTGGTAGTAGGGATGTGTTATAGATTGGTAGTAAAAAGGTGGTGGCTGGGATGTGTGATTGGTTGATAGTAAAGAGGTGGTGGCTGGGATGTGTGATTGGTTGATAGTAAAGAGGTGGTGGCTGGGATGTGTGATTGGTTGATAGTAAAGAGGTGGTGGCTGGGATGTGTGATTGGTTGATAGTAAAGAGGTGGTGGCTGGGATGTGTGATTGGTTGATAGTAAAGAGGTGGTGGCTGGGATGTGTGATTGGCTGATAGTAAAGAGGTGGTGATTTGGATGTGTGGTAGGCTAGTAGTAAAGAGGTGGTAGTTGGGACAAAGACATTATCATGTGTCATTTCCTGTCACGCATTTAAATCCGCATTTGCGTTTGGTTTATCCTTATTTTCCGTCTATACGATCAATATTGATGTTAGTTCTCGTGTTTGTTTCGTTGCTTTGTTTGGTTTATCCTTATTTTCCGTCTATACGATCAGTATTGATGTTACTAGTTCTCGTGTTTGTTTCGTTGCTTTGTTTGGTCTCCGGAATTTTGCTTCCTCTCCTGTCACGAAAACTGTTGAACGCTGTGTCGTTGTCTGTGAGTCACCAACGCCATTTATATTCACACGATTATACCAGCTTTTGTCTGTGAGTCATCAACGCCATTTATATTCACACGATTATACCAGCTTTTAGAAGACGTGAAATAGTCGTTGTTTTCAGTGCCAGAGCAATCCTCAACCATACAACAACACAGCCAAAAAAAAAAAAGCATTTATAACAACAGCGGCACAGAAGCAGATAAGCTAAGCAACTGAAACCACGTGGTCAGTTCAAGGCTGTTTAATCCAGTTTCAAGAACCCATTTCTTCTGTCCCTGGTATCAGCTGAAAAATGCCTTCTTCTTTTTTTTTTTCTGCCTACGAACCACTACGTCAGTTTTGTTAAAAAAAATTTAACATGCATTTTTAAAAAAATGCTAATCATAAAGTATGTGCGCGCGTCTACTCTAGCCCCGATATCTTAAATAGGACAAGGAACTTTCTAATCTATACAGGGCACATTCTGATCTCTACATGGTACATTCTGATCCATACATGGTACATTCTGATCTATACATGGCACATACTGATCTATACGGGGCAAATTCTGATCTATATACAGGGTACATTCTGATCTATACAGGGCACATTCTTATATATATATATATATATATATATATATATATATATATATATATATAACTAAGCACAGCATGAGCAACTAACCGTTCCACTGTCGCCGACACGGCCTCGATTTCCATTCCTGCGCTTGAAGTTGGGATTTAAAAGGCTCCCGAACCATGTGCCACTACTTATCCACTGCGGTAGGCAACAAAACCCCAACCACTTCTGCTGTTCTGAGTCACTGAGCTATTTGTATATATTACCGTGTCGGAAGACCCACAATGATGCTGGATGAGATCTTGAACCCAAAATTCAACTGCTCCTTATGACCAGTCTCTACATTCACGGCTCTTCTGTATAATAACCTTTGGTAGCTGAGGTCTGTCCTGTACCCGTAACCAGTCATCACCTTTAGGCGCCTCATCTAGATTGCAGATTGACTTTATTGTATCCTCCGCATCAGCCATCCAGGATCTCCCTCATTTGATGCGTTTGTAATAGTATATTGTTTTTTGGTAGCGTAATTACAGTCGAAGGGACGTAAATCGAAATTATAGTAGGGTTGTCTGAGTTACGTCCTTGTTTAATTGTTACATGTTCACGTAGTAAAGAACAAATATATCTATACTGCAAGAGCTTAATATTGAAGAAAGCTGGCTAGTAAAGAGGAGTAAAGAGAGAAAACTTAAATATTTTGGACACATTAAACGTCATGAGAATTTAGAGAAGACCGTATTGGAAGGATACATAATGAGAAAAAGAAAAAGAGGAAGACCGAAACGAAGATGGCTGCAAGAAATCGTTGACGATCTGCAAATGGATGCAGCAGCAGCAGGGCATCTTGCTCACAATCGAGAGGCCTACAGGAGAGCTGTTTGGGAGGCAAAGTTCCGCAGGGGACATGCAAATGAATGAATGGTCACGTAGTCTCCTAGAAATAAAATGCCCATGAAAAAATTTTGGTTAAGAAACACGAGAAATATTCAGGTAGTCAGTCTTTGCTGACACAAAAGTATGGTTAAAGTCAGTGTGGGGGGACATTTTGGGTGACTTGTTTGTCTAAGTCAAGAAAAAGTCATAAAACATGTAATTGCATGGCGACTGGATGTCTCGTGGGCAGTAGTTGTGGGATGTGAGAAATGTTTGCTAGAAAGTTAGTTACTGGTAGAGTTAGTTTTCGAGTGAGACAGTAGAGTAGTTTTTGTTTGTCTTGGCTACACGAGTAGTAGCAGTGTGTTCAAGTTTGTATGATGGGCTAGATATATTTGTATCACACAACAACAGAGGACAGGTTTCATGTAGCTGATGTGCAGCAGAGCTATAAGTTTTGAATTGTTGTGTTATGATTTTGTGTAATGTCCTTCCAAATGGAATTCTGTTAAGTTGTGAGTATGGACATTTTGTGTATATTATCCGCGTAAGGGTTTTCTTCCAACGGCAAACCAGTTCTTGCCGGAAGTCTTTTTTATGTTATCTTGTCACATGCCGCGTGGCAGCAGTCTTGCTCATCAACATCGGCTCATCCCCATCTTCCCATCATTAAAGTTTATGTGAATTTGTTATCGCCAGTTGTCTGTTGACCACTATAATCTCCAGTTGTCTGTTGGCCACTATGATCTCCAGTTGTCTGTTTACCACTATAATCTCCAGTTGTCTGTTGACCGCTATAATCGGCAGTTGTCTGTTGACCGCTATAATCGGCAGTTGTCTGTTGACCGCTATAATCGTCAACAGTTTTGTCTAAGAGAATCCTCTATGACGTTCAAGCTGTTACATTGCCTGGTATTGGAAGGCCTCGGTTGTGCATTTAATCAGCGTAGAACTAAAATGCAAAGTAAAGTTCCACGGAAATAAGTTCTCTGTTTGACACTAAACAAAATTTAGAAATTCTTCAGTGGCTCTCAACCACAGTTCATTAAGGCAGCCACTCTCTCTTATTCCAGAAGATGTTCAGATACAGATATGCGTCTTCACTGATGCCGTGTTGGCACAATAGTAATATGTCATGTTAAGAATTCTACTTCACGTTTTCCCTTTATCAACCTTTACTGGGTATATATATATATATATATATATATATATATATATATATATAATATATATATATATATATATATAATATATATATATATAATTTAAGTATAGATTTTGAGCGACCTGATTTGGGACAGACAGGTATAGTATCAATGACAGCAGCTGTTCCCAACCTTGATTTTGCTGTGACCCTAAATCAGCAGTTGTTTGTCGCCCGCCACCTGTGATGTGTGTAGGAACGAAACAAAAAGTTGAAAGTTCGATCAGGTAATTACAAAAAAATGTTGGCTTGCGTGGATAAATATTGTGTGCGTGTGTGTGGGCTGTGTGGTCTCAGAGTTAGACACTCGCCTCAGACGAAGGAGGTTATGGGTTGGAATCAGTGTTCTCTCTAAGGGTTTACGGTCTGTGTACAAAATGTTCAGTTCATGTGCAAACAAATATTGTGTGTGCAAATATGCGTAGTAACTATATATATATATATATATATATATATATATATATATATAATATATATATATATTCATTGAATCATTTGCATGTCCCTTGCGGAACTTTGCCTCCCAAACAGCACTCCTGTAGGCCTCTCGGTTGTGAGCAAGATGGCCTGCTGCTGATGCATCCATTTGCAGATCGTCAACGATGTCTTGCAGCCATCTTCGTTTTGATCTTCCTCTCTTTCTTTTTCCCATTATGTATCCTTCCAATACGGTCTTCTCTAAATTATCGTGACGTTTAATGTGTCCAAAATATTTAAGTTTTCTCTCTTTAATCCTCTTTACTAGCCAGCCTTCTTCAATATTAAGCTCTTGTAGTATGGATATATTTGTTCTTTTTTGTGTCCACGATATTTGGAGAACTCTTCTGTAGCATTTACATTCAAAGGCATTTATGTGTTTCTCAGCTGTTTTGTTAAGTGTCCAGGTCTCACAGGCATATTTTGCGATGGGAAAGATGCATGCCCTTAAAAATCTTATTTTTGTGGTTCTATGTGTGTGTGTGTGTGTGTGTGTATATATATATATATATATATATATATATAAACACACACACACACACTGTAAAGGCCTGTACATTTAACAACAGGATAAACCTGCTGTACTTTTCAGTTACTGATCTATAAACAATGATGGGCTAGATATATTAGTTCACTGCAATGATGATTTCTTTGTTTACTTATTCAGTGATTCTGCTACAGTTCTACCGAAAGTACGGCATTAAAGACCAGTTGAAACATTCGATCTGAAAGTTATTTCTCAACAAGAAAGAAACAGTAAAGAAAAAAACATGTACCATCATTGTATTTTTCCTGATGATAATTATAGCTCGGATTAACATCTGGAAATCTGAAAATAAACGTTTCATTTTTCTTTTTGCACGGCTCCAAAAATTTTGTGCGCGGTATGATTTTTTTTTTTTTTTCTGTGCGGGGTCGCGCATGCGCAGCTGAGAGGGAACAGTGGTTTGAATCCCAGTGGAAGTAGCAATAATTTGTGTCTGGTGAATCTTGCAGCAATAAATTCCCTTGGCCTCTAGGCTGTGGGAGCGCACGTTCATGTGGTTTGTTTTGCACGTTAAAAGTTCCTTGACAGTTAGAAACTGCACGAATAGTAGGCCAGACGGCCGCAGATTTCTAAGAAATCTTGCACGGAAATTGTCGCTGGCGCTTGGACTGTCTGTGAGGCTGCGACATCCGTTCTCAGCTAGCAACTGGGAAAGTAGAAACGGGAATGTCCGAACTGAAGCTATTTTCAGATCAATGAGAGAGAGAGAGAGAGAGAGAGAGAGAGAGAGAGAGAGAGAGAGAGAGTAATTTTATTGTTGTATTCAGACTGGGAGAGCAAAGTGTGAGGGTATCTCCCATGGAAAATGGTTTCTTTTTCTTTTTTTTTAGCTGGAGATGTGGAGAAAGTAGGAAACTTTTTCTTGGCTAGGAAAAGTCATGGAGTTCTCTCTCTCTCTCTCTGAACCTTAAGTGCCCAGGGCACATGGGGCTTCCGCAAGGGTTTTCCACAAATGCCTGTCCTTTGCCTTTTTTTTTGCTCTTGCCCAGGTGAGCCCTCTATTGCTCAACATCCTTTCTGTTGTTCTTCTCCATGTCTCTTTTGGTCTACCCTTACTTCTGTTCCCCTGTGGTGTCCATCTTAGTGCTGTTTTTGGTAGTTAGTACTAGTAAAATTCAACTCTCTCCATTCCCCCCTTTCTCTCTCTCTCTCTCTCTCTCTCTCTCTCTCTCTCTCTCTCACATATACACACACACGAAAAAAAAATCAACTCCCTTATGTCCATGAATCAAACAATTTGTTTAGAAGAGACGCCATTATCATATGTTCCCTATTTATCTTGTGCATCATATTTCAGATTTGTCTACTGTCATATAAACATTTAACAATAGTTTGTACTTAAATAAATATTCAGTAAATATAGCTTCAAGGTAACCATATAACATTCCCAGTAGTAAAGTAGTACAAATAGGACAGAAATTGTTTTCACCAGCCAATGTTTCTGTCATGATATCACTATCAGCAGTCTCTTACCAGATTTGACACACAAGTTCCTGAAAGAAAAAAAAAACAGAGGGAACATTTAACAAGACGAGGGGCACCAGAATAAACTGTACACACGGGTATTATCGTGTTAAAGACGTCATTGTTTAATGGTTGTGGATTAAAATTTGATAGCATCTCTTGGCAATCCAGGATTTGAAGATGTTGCATGTGCACATCACGTGTTTGGTGTGGGCATCACGTGTTTGGTGTGGGCATCACGTGTTTGGTGTGAGCATCACGTGTTTGGTTTAGGCATCACGTGTTTGGTGTGGTTTCAAGTACATCAACCAATACACCTTCACTAGCTAAGAAAAAATCCCATCTGGTGTTGCATCAGCGACTAAAATCCTCGCAGACGTCAAAGATCAATCGACTAACTGTACCAGGCCACGCAGGTGTTAAAGAAATGAAACAGCAGATCATCTGGCTGGTTCAGCAGCCATAGAGACAAGACAAGCAATGGATCGAGCCGACATCGTAAATGCTGATGACAATATTGAGTGGACACTTCCCTCTGACAACTGTGAGTCAGCATCACTGCGTCCTCTGGCTGTGCCTCATGACTCATGACGCATACGTGGGGCAAAAGCTTTGGAGCTCTTATCAGGATCAAGAGAGGCCTGCGGGCTTCGCCACGTCGACAGGGATCAGGATTCTGATGTGACCAACAACTTCAAATGCAGAAGAAGAAGAAGAAGAAAAAGAAGAAGAAGAAGCATCACTGTCCAGGATGAAGGAGTTAGGGTGAAAACTGATATGAAAGAACGTGAACACTAATGAAAGCACCAGAAGGATGGTTAGGTAACACTGGACGAGGGTTGTTAGTTGCTGTCCGCTGCTGGAGATACTGAGAGGAGATCAGACCAGGTAAGCCTGCTACCAGCTAACAAGAGAAGAACTCGTCATCATGCTAGGCTACGTACTCGGTATAACAGGCTAAGATACCATCTCTACAACAGGCTAAGATATCATCTCTACAACAGGTTAAGATATCATCTGTATAACAGGTTAAGATATCATCTCTACAACAGGCTAAGATATCATCTCTACAACAGGTTAAGATATCATCTCTAAAACAGGCTAAGATATCATCTCTACAACAGGCTAAGATATCATCTGTACAACAGGTTAAGATATCATCTGTATAACAGGCTAAGATATCATCTGTATAACAGGTTAAGATATTATCTGTATAACAGGTTAAGATATCATCTGTATAACAGGCTAAGATATCATCTGTATAACAGGTTAAGATATCATCTGTATAACAGGTTAAGATATCATCTGTATAACAGGTTAAGATATTATCTGTATAACAGGTTAAGATATTATCTGTATAACAGGTTAAGATATCATCTGTATAACAGGTTAAGATATCATCTGTACAACAGGTTAAGATATCATCTGTATAACAGGTTAAGATATCATCTGTACAACAGATTAAGATATCATCTGTATAACAGGTTAAGATATCATCTGTACAACAGGTTAAGATATCATCTGTATAACATGCTAAGATATCATCTGTACAACAGGTTAAGATATCATCTGTATAACAGGCTAAGATATCATCTGTACAACAGGTTAAGATATCATCTGTATAACAGGCTAAGATACCATCTGTACAATAGGCTAAGATATCATCTCTATAACAGACTAAGGTATCATCTGTATAACAGGCTAAGATATCATCTGTACAATAGGCTAAAATGTCATCTGTATAACAGGTTAAGATATCATCTGTATAACAGGTTAAGATATCATCTGTATAACAGGTTAAGATATCATCTGTATAACGGGTTAAGATATTATTTGTATAACAGGCTAAGATATCATCTGTATAACAGGGCTAAGATATCATCTGTACAACAAATTCAAGATAGGATCAACTGACGAATGTGCATGTCGCACCAATAAGATGGCAGATGCCCACATACTGCAGGAGTGTCCAGTATATGCACAACAGAGAAGGCACATATGACCAGCGCCCATACCAGACCAAAACAAACTATATGTCCACGCCCTCTAGATGACACAAGCTACTTCAAAAGTATACAAATCGACGCATAGAACTGTTCGAAGAAGAAGTTGATTGTATACAAATCAACATTTGAAACTGTTAGAAGAAGAAATAGAAGAGGAAGAAGAAGAAGTTGATTGTATACAAATCGACATTTGAAACTGTTAGAAGAAGAAAAATAAGTAGAAGAGAAAGAAGAAGACGTTTAAAAAACTGTCCAGAGTGCACAGATGCCGGTCTTATTTAACTACCTATCTAACATCTTCACATGGGAACTGTTTTTGTTGTTTTGTTTTTGTTTATTTGACTAAAGAAATCTTACCGACATTGCTGACTTTTGGTACAGATAGAAAATGGTAAATACTTTAAGATTTTCGTGTTTTTTTGGCCATGAAAACAAAAACAAAACAAAAACAAAAACGAGATTCTAACAAACTGTGTTGGATGCTTCAATAACAAACGGGTCAGTGATCTCAGTCAAGCTTGAGTGCTCCCAGTCTCCCGGAAACCTTGTTCCGTCTGATTTGTTGCACTGCATCGAAAGTGGAGATATGGCGTACAGATTCTTCAGAAAGTCCGCGTTCATTGGCGACCAGTCTATGTTCTTGTAGTTAGCTCGGTCGCCCGCCTCTGGAGACACATCAGCGCCCTCTAGTCTATCACAGGCAACAGAAAAAGTAGATCAGTTACCCATAATTCTGGCAAGCCCCTAAATACTTATAAAGTGTAAACACATTTCTAAAAATAAGACGTCGGGTAGTTCACTAAGTCCATCATTTGAAAACAAAGAAACAGAAATAAGGGATTAAAACTAAACACTGTTTCACAATCCTTTACTCTCAGCACTGAACCTGGTCGCTGTTCAGAATCATATGTCAACGTCATTTGAAATCAAATTCTTGGAAAGCGCTAGCATTAGACACAGAAAGTAATTATAATACATCACGAAGTTAATGAAATATCACACAGTCAATAATACAAGCAGGGAAATAACTGTGAAAATGTTTCTGACCATCCTTTCATATAACGTCTAGGAAGAAGGTATATTAGTGTGTGTGGAGAAGGAGAAGAAGAATGAAGAAAGAAGAAGAAGAAAGAAGACGAAGAAGTAGAAGAAGAAGAAGTAGAAGAAGAAGGAAAACGAAGAAGTAGAAGAAGAAGAAGTAGTAGAAGAAGAAGAAGTAGAAGAAGAAGAATAGGTGGAAGAAGTAGAAGAAGAAGAATAGATGGAAGAAGAAGAAGTAGAAGAAGAAGAAGAAGTAGAAGAAGAGGAATAAGTAAAAGAAGAAGAAGAAGAAAGAAGAAGAATGAATGAATGAATGAATGATCTTTATTCTTAAAGGGTAAATAACTGGACACGCAGGCCCGTCTTACATTCTGCCCTTCATCACCCATCTTTCATTCTTCCCTCATACAAGTGTACAAATTACATTAGGAAAAAAGATATCAAAAGAGTTTCAGATTAAACTATTACATTCAAACTAAAAGAATAGAAGTACTTACCTAATAAAAAAATGCACTCACACACATACTCGCGCACACACGGACACATACATAAACAAGAATACATTGTCAGTACAGATCTTCTAACACATATTTTTTAACAAACATTAAAATAATTTCTAACAATATCTAACAAGTTACTTTTCGAACTATGTCATTTTAGTACTTGATGGTTGGCGAGTCATGTGTTGAGAGAGTGCTGGTTATTTTATGGAGGCATATAGTTACTATCAAATAAATAATGAAAAAGGTTTGAGTTAAAGGATAAAGTATTACTAATGGATTTTAAATGGTAGGGGAGGGGTCTTGTGCAGATCAGGTCTGGATTTAGGAAGAAGACAGTTTTTTAAACGCTGGCTATGTTTAGTGTTATACGTAAACAGTGACCACAGGTAAGGCCTTTCTTAAAAATGACTCTGTATCTGAGGAGTAGAATTTTGAGTTTTTTGTGTTGATCTGCAGTCAGAAGAAAGAAGACGATGAAGAAAGAAAGAAGAAGAAGAAGGAGAAGAAGAAGAAAAAGAGGGCGAAAGGAAAAAAAACCTAAAACATAACAAAACAAAACAAACTCCTGCTTCATGTTCATTGTGCTGATGAGTCAAGGTGAGATATGAGATGTGGTCTCAGTAATCATATTTCAGTGACCTGTTCTATGTCACTGAAACATACAGAGATATGAGATAAAATGCTACTGATCATATTTCCGTGACTTGTTTGTTATACGCCGTTTAAACAAGAAAGTATAGTTTATGTTAGTACTGATGTATTCCTCCATATGTTGGCTCACTAGAAAGTATAGTGTATGTTAATGCTGACATATTCCTCTATCTGTTGCCTCACTAGAAAGTATAGGTTATGCTAGTGCTGACATATTCCTCCATCTGTTGCCTCACTAGAAAGTATAGGTTATGTTAGTGCTGACATATTTCTCTATCTGTTCCTCACTAGAAAGTATAGGTTATGTTAGTGCTGACATATTTCTCTATCTGTTCACCACTAGAAAGTATAAGTTATGTTAGTGCTGACATATTCCTTCGTCTGTTCCTCACTAGAAAGTTTAGGTTATGTTAGTGCTGACATATTTCTCTATCTGTTCCTCACTAGAAAGTATAGGTTATGTTAGTGCTGACATATTCCTCTATCTGTTCATCACTAGAAAGTATAGGTTATGTTAGTGCTGACATATTCCTTCGTCTGTTCCTCACTAGAAAGTATAGGTTATGTTAGTGCTGACATATTTCTCTATCTGTTCATCACTAGAAAGTATAGGTTATGTTAGTGCTGACATATTTCTCTATCTGTTGTCTCACTAGAAAGTATAGGTTATGTTAGTGCTGACATATTCCTGTATCTGTTCCTCACTAGAAAGTATAGGTTATGTTAGTGCTGACATCCCCCGTGTGGTACCCGGGATCTGCAAAGAATAGGACCACTGTACCCTACCATGCATGATCGTAAAAGGCGACTAAGGAGGGTTCAGCATAGGGCCAGCAACCCTATCTGGTAAAAAACTATCAGACTGCTACAGAAACAGAAGCAAGGGAAAAAGCAAATGCAGGTGGAAGGAGAAATGCTTATCAGGAAACTGAGCCCATGAAGGTTGTGGATGAAAGCCAGCCACTGGAAGTCCCCAGCCCGACTGCAGACCTCCTGGAACCTAAACAAAAGATGCAAATAGGCAGCTGGAATGTAAGAACACTAAACCAGACTGGAAAACTAGCACAAACCATCAAGGAAATGCACAGATACAAACTAGACATACTAGGAATACAAGAAGCAAGATGGACAGGACAAGGCAGAAGGAAATTAACAACACAGCACACAGAAGATACAATAATATGGTCAGGTAAAGAAGATCTTCATGAAGGAGGAGTAGCATTGATTATAACAAAAGAAGCATCAAGAGCATTGCTGAAATGGACCCCAATAAATGAGAGATTATTATATGCACGGTTCAACTCAAGATTCACGAAGCTGTCTATTATAGTTTGTTATGCACCAACAGAAGCAGCTGAAGAGGAATTAAAAGAAGATTTTTACAACAGCCTCCAAGCCACAGTAGAAACAATACCCAAGCATGATATGCTACTCATCTTGGGCGACTTCAATGCAAAAGTAGGTGAAGGAAATGAAGATAGAAGAAGAATCATGGGAAGAGAAGGAATCGGAGAAATAAATGAAAATGGAGAAAGACTGTGCAGTTTCTGTGAAGAAAACATGATGACCATCGGAGGGACAATTTTCCAACACAAAAACATCCATAAGGTGACTTGGAGGTCACCAGATAAAACCACAGAAAACCAAATCGATCACATACTAATAAACAACAAGTGGAAACGGTCACTACAAGATGTGCGAGCAAGGAAAGGAGCAGATATAGGAAGTGATCACAACCTTCTGGTAGCAAAAATAAAACTAAAATTAAGGAAAGCCAGAATCGGAGAACACAGAAGATACATTTTGATACAAGAAAACTGATAGACCAGCAAACAAGAAATGAATTCTCAATAATACTTAAGAACCTCTTCAGTGTCCTACAAGATGAAGCAGAAATGTCCATATTAGAGTTCAATAAAACACTACAGGAAACAGCAAAAGAGGTGCTGGGATATCGGAAAAGGAGAAAAGAGGAATGGATAAGTGAGACCACATGGGAAAAGATAGAGCAAAGAAAAGAAATCAAGAAAAAATTACTGAACACCAAATCACAACGGCTTAAAGAACGAGTTTTAAGTAATTATGCACAAAAAGACAAAGAAGTGAAGGAATCATGCCGTCAAGATAAACGTCAATATTATGACAACTTAGCAGAAACAGCAGAGAAAGCAGCATATACAAATGACATGAAAACCATATATAAAATCACAAAGCAGATGACAGGTAACTTCAATACAAGATGTGAAAGTGCAGTAAGAACACAAAATGGACAACTGGTCATGGAGAAAGAGAAAAAATTGAAAGATGGAGGGAACACTTTAACACCCTACTAAACAGAACACAAGCAGCACAAGCAATAGATATACCTGAAGCAAAAGCGGAACTAAACATCAATACAGGACCAATAACAATAAATGAAGTAAAAGAGGCGATAAAGATGCTAAAATCAGACAGGGCACCAGGTGAAGATGAAGTGACTGCTGAGATGTTGAAAGCAGAAGAAACAGAAACACCAAAACAACTTTGCCGGATATTACAACAAATTTGGGATTTAGAAAAAGCCCCAGAGGAGTGGAAAACTGGTCTTATAGTAAAACTACCAAAGAAGGGTGACCTCAGAGATTGCGGGAACTGGAGAGGCATTACCCTACTGCCACTCACTAGTAAAGTATTTTGCAGAATAATCATCAACAGAATTGTACAACACTTGAGGAAAAACTTCGGAAAGAGCAGGCAGGATTTAGGAAAGGAAGATCATGCATAGACCATATATTTGTACTTAGACAAATATTAGAACAGGCAAATGAGTGGCATAGCACAACATATGCATTATTCATAGATTTTGAGAAAGCCTTTGACAGTGTCAACAGAGATGCACTGTGGAAAATCCTAAGATGGCATGGCCTCCCCCATAAAATAGTTAATGTAATCAAAGCCCTATACGAGGGTTTTCAGTGCAAAGTTATCTGTGGAGAACATACCTCCAGCAGCTTTAGGGTACAAACAGGAGTGAAACAGGGATGTGTACTATCACCAACATTATTTATCTTGGCAGTAGACTGGTTAATGAAGGAGGCAACATCAGACAAACGCAGAGGATTACAATGGACCCTTGACACAGTGCTGGAGGACCTTGACTTTGCGGACGACATTTGTCTATTATCAAGCAGTCACAAAGATATGCAAGATAAAATAAACAAGTTAATCCAGAATGCAAACAACATAGGACTAAAGATCAATGTAGGAAAGACAAAGTTAATGAAGCAAAATGTGAACAACAGAAATGTACTCAGAGTAGATAACAAGTTAGTGGAGGAGGTCAACGAATTTGTATACCTTGGCAGCAGAGTAGTAGAAAATGGAGACAGCACAGAGGACATCAACAGCAGACTTACTAGAGCAAACCAGGCTTTTGCAATGCTACAGAATATATGGAAATCAAATAAACTAAGCATAAATATGAAAATCAGGATATTTAAGAGTAATGTTCTAAGTGTACTACTCTATGGAAGTGAGTGCTGGAAAATCACCAAAACCATAGAAAACAAGTTGAATTCTTTCCAGACTAAATGTTTACGTAGAATTAAAAAAATATTTTGGCCAAACACCATAAGAAATAACATTTTATTAGCAGAAACCCAGATGAAACCACTGACAACAATTATTGAGGAAAGACGCTGGCGATGGTTGGGACATGTGCTCCGAATGACAGACAACTCACTACCAAAAATAGCACTAAGATGGACACCACAGGGGAGCAGAAGTAAGGGTAGACCAAAAGAGACATGGAGAAGAACAACAGAAAGGATGTTGAGCAATAGAGGGCTCACCTGGGCAAGAGCAGAAAAAAAGGCGAAAGACAGGCATTTGTGGAAAACCCTTGCGGAAGCCCCATGTGCCCTGGGCACTTAAGGTTCAGAGAGAGAGAGAGTGCTGACATATTTCTCTATCTGTTGCCTCACTAGAAAGTATAGGTTATGTTAGTGCTGACATATTTCTCTATCTGTTGCCTCACTAGAAAGTATAGGTTATGTTAGTGCTGACATATTCCTTCGTCTGTTCCTCACTAGAAAGTTTAGGTTATGTTAGTGCTGACATATTTCTTTATCTGTTGCCTCACTAGAAAGTATACGTTATGTTAGTGCTGACATATTCCTTCGTCTGTTCCTCACTAGAAAGTTTAGGTTATGTTAGTGCTGACATATTCCTTCGTCTGTTCCTCACTAGAAAGTATAGGTTATGTTAGTGCTGACATATTCCTCTATTTGTTCATCACTAGAAAGTGATCCTGGAAGCATCAGGGCTCAAGGTCTTTTCTTCCATAGCCATATTTATAGGCAGTTACCCGTTCTTACAAGTAGGTTGATTAGAGCGTCACTTGCTGGAAATGAACCACCCACCACAGAAGGTGAACCACCCACCAACGAAGGCGAACCACCCGCCACTGAAGGCAAACCACCCACCAATGAAGAAGAACCACCAACCAACGAAGGCGAACCACCCGCCACTGAAGGCAAACCACCCACCGATGAAGGTGAACCACCCGTCACTGAAGGCGAACCACCAATCAATGAAGGCGAACCACCCACCACTGAAGGCGAACCACCCACCGCTGAAGGTGAACCACCCGCCACTGAATGCGAACCACCCACCAATGAAGGCGAAACACCCACTAATGAAGGTGAACCACCCGCCACTGAAGGGAACCACCCCACTGAAGGTGAACCACTCCAAGTGAAGGCGAACCAACCACTGCCACTGAAGGCGAATCGCCCATCAATGAAGGCAAACCTCCCGCCACTGAAAACGAACCACCCACCAATGAAGGCCAACCATCTGCCACTGAAGATGAACCACCCACCACTGAAGGCGAACCACCCGACACTGAAGGCGAACAAGGCGAAATAGGTATTGTGTAATTTTTAAAAAAACTGTTTTAACGAGTGGGTTTAACAGCACGTGGCATTTTTATCGTGCCTGACACGCACAAGACACATGCATTCATGAAGGTCAAGGACATTAATATCGTACTTCTTCATCAGGAACATGAAGGTGTCTAGCGCCTGGGTCTGGACAGAGCTCTTGCAGACCTCAAGCTCGGCCTTGGGGTAGTAGTGGATGTAGTTGACGCACATCTCGTCCGAGATGGAGAAGCCGCCCTAGACAAGAGAAAAAAGTTCTCGTCAGAACACACACACACAAAAAAAAAAAACGTGATAGGCCGTCACAAAATCTGATACATGTCGGATTCTCAGCTGCCATTAAAAACTGCCAAAATGAAGAAGTCAGTAACTCTGTAGTTTAAAAATAAGCTGAATTATATCACACAACTGTCAAGTAATAAAATACTTTTTAGAATGGATGTAAAATACAGTTAAAAGTGATATTCTCTCGGAAATGTTTGGCCCGCTGGTAGTAGTCTTCAGACAGACTGTTTCGTCCAATGTCTAACAGGCCACAATCCTAGCTCCTCCCCTTTTTCCCCTAAGATTGGTTCTGATGCCCCCAGCTGCTTGCCTGTTCCTCACCGTCTTTGTAGATCTCCCCGCCCCCCCCCCCCCCCCACCTCACACCTCATTTGCCAGGACTTTGCCGCCTACTTTGGAACCGCTGCTTTACAAATTTTTTTTATTTCAGCAAAATATTATCAGTCATAATTTTAAAAATATGTTTCATGCAAACAGAGATCACCCAGAGGTCGCCGCACGGCCTGTCCTGTCCTGGTTCTGGTGATAACACCAGGTCTTCTCCTTGCTCTGATAAGAATGTCACGTCCGTCACAGAGACTGAGCTAATTAGCTTTTTTTTTCCGTGTCACTGAAACACATTGTCCGCGTATGTATGTATGTGTGTGTATGTATTTATGTATGTATGTATGTATATACATATACATACATACATACAGTCGAACTTACTTAATATCATATCGCTTTATGTCACCGCCTGGATATTGTCACATACATTTGTGTCCCCGGCCAACTCATGTAAGAACGTAATGGGATTTACTCCCGTTAATATCACTCCACTTATTGCCACAGATCGGTTAATGTCACGGTATTTTTGCACCCGGAAGAGCTAAATACCCCGCTTTGTATCACAGACTGGGCGAGTACAAGCTATAAACATCTCACAAAGCATTATCAGCTTCGCGATTCATCAAAGAAGGGGCCTGCTGTTTTATCACCGAATATATGTCACATAAACCTTTTCAACATGTTGGCATCGAAACTCATGTAATGTGAATGAAAGGCTTACCACGGCCGCCATTTCGTGATTAAAATCTGGTGTTTTTTTTTCGCTCATTGGCTTCTTTATCACGAAGTGGGCGGTGTTAAATTGGCAACGTGAGGTGATAGTTAGTCAGACTAGAATAGTGTATTGTGAATCATATAGCCCGGAACTTCTATCTGGTTCTCCCTATGATAGATAATGGCTATTAAATGTAAACGTGTTGATCAGGATTTGAACAGTAAAATGGATATTCAGAAGCAAGCTGATGAAAATGTTATGAGAAAAGACACAGAGGATAAATTTGAAATTGACGCTTCAACTATATCGAACATTGTTAAAAACCGAAACACAATTGAAAGGAACTTTTACTCATCTTTAGTTAGGTCAAACTGTAAGCGAAGGCGTGCGATTTCCTACATGGATATTGAGTGTGCTCTGCTGAAATGGTTCACACAGTCACGTTCTGCACAGTTGCCTGTGTGCGGTCATATGCTGGCATAAATCGCAGATCGTTTTGCGAAAGAAATAGATATGCATGACTGGAAGTGTTCGAACGGCTTGTTTTGAGCGTTTTAAGAAACGCCACAACATAACATTTACGGTCGCTTCAGGTGAAGAGGCCCAAGTTAACACCGATGTCGTTAATGATTTTATTTCTCGCTTGCCAAAATTTCTGGAGGCATGATGACATTTTTAACATGGATGAAGCATGCGTGTTTTATAAACTTCTACCGAACAGGGCTGTGTGCTTTCATGATGAGAAGTTCCACGGTGGCAAACGTCATAAAGATCACTTAACAACTGTCACATGCTGTAACATGTCTGGCACTGAGAAGACTCCGCCCTTTGTTATCAGAAAGTCACGAAATCCGCGGTGCTTCAAGAACGTAAAGAGCCTGCCCGTCACTCACAAGGCCAACCAGCGTGCTTGGATGACAAATGAACTGTTTGAGGATTGGGTCATTTCTTTCGACAACAAAATGAACTGAATGAACAGAAAAGTTTTCTTGTTCGTTGACAGCTGTTCGGCACAAACTGACGTCACCAATCTGATGGCTACAAATCTTGTTTTCCTGCCACCTAACACAACCATCGTGCTGCGTCATTGCGACCAAGGTATCATTTACGCCTTCAAGCAACAGTACAGAAAGCAAATAGTGCGTCATTTGCTGTATGCTGTGGAACAAATGTGTCGCCGAAATCGACATCAAGATAGTGATCAGTTTTAAGCATGCGGCATGGAACAGCGTCAGTCAGTCAGCGATTGTGAACTGCTTTTGTAAATCGCAGTTTATTTTCTTGCCCGAGCCAAGTGATCAATACAATTACCGGCGATATTTGTGACGTTCTCCTGAACTTGATCACAGATGAAGAGTTGGAAGCAATTTATGATGGAAGTGTCACGTTTGATCAGTTCGTTTCAGCTGATGATGGCTTGCCTATCAACGGAAATGTATTCAGTCGAAGAGATCGCCGCTAGTTGCAGTAAAAGCAAGGTAGACAGCAACGCCGAGGATAGTGCTGATGACGTGAGTGTCCACGGACCAGATGCCCACCAAAACTGTTTCTTACGTTCACTCTGTAAGCGCGTTCGAGACTGTGCGCTCGTTCATTTACAGTATGCCTGACGTGACGCAGGACGCTTTTAGTGCTCTGTTGTGTTTAAATGACTTTTTTTATTAATAGACCAGTTATCACTACACAACGCAAAATCACTCGTTTTTTAGTTCTACTGCTGACAAGTCAGATGCAGCTTAATTATACTGTTTTCTATATTGTACGACTAAGACTTACTGTATGTTGTGATTAATATATGTTGTGACTAATATATTTTGTGATTAATACATATTGTGTACGATGATGATAGCTTTGGCTGTTTGTTATGTGTTTAATGTAGCAAATGTGGGACGGACGGACGGATACACATACACACACTCTGGCCCAGTTAAATCCTTTTTAATGGACTCCTATTTATGTCAAATCCGCTTATTATCATCACATTTTGATGGTCGCGACGATGTGACATTAAACGATATATATATATATATATATATATATATTCATTCATTCATTTGCTTGTCCCTTGTGGAACTTCGCCTCCCTAACAGCACTCCTGTAGGCCTCTCTGTTGTGAGCAAGATGGAAGATGGCCTGCTGCTGATGCATCCATTTGAAGATCATCAACTTGTTTGCAGCCATCTTCGCTTTGATCTTCTTCTCTTTCTTTTTCCCATTATGTACCCTTCCAAGACGGTCTTGTTCAGATTATCATGACGTTTAATGTGTCCAAAATATTTAAGTTTTCTTTGTTTAATCCTCTCTACTAGCCAGCCCTCTTCAATATTAAGTTCTTGTAGTATGGATATATCTGTTCTTTTTTGTGTCCATGATATTTGAAGAACTCTTCTGTAGCATTTATATTCAAAGCATTTATGTGTTTCTCAACTGTTTTGTTGTGTCCAGGTCTCACGGGCATATGTTGCGATGGTAAAGATGCATGCCCTTAAAAATCTTATTTTTGTGGTTCTCTCTGGTCCTCTCCACAGCTTCTTTCTTTGTTTTACATTCTGTAAAACGATAGATGTCCTCCATTTAATTTCCCTCATTGTATATCCATTATTAGTTAGTAATGATCCAAGATATTCAAAACTCTCCACCTCTTCCAATTTTTCCTTACTGATATATATTTCAGCTGCCTTGTTTGTTTTGTCAGTTGTCATCAATTTAGTTTTCTTCGCATTAAGATAGAGGTTTTGCTCTTCGCTGTTCTTACGGACTGACATAATTAGTTTTTCCATTCCTTTTTGTGTTGTGGACAGTAATACTGTGTCATCAGCATATCTAATCTGTGCTATTTTATAACTTCCAATTGTTATGGCATCATAATTTTCTTTGTCTACATCTTCTCTAACATTCTTCATTATATTTTCAGTATACAAGTTAAATAAGTAAGGCGACAATATGCACCCCTGATGGACCCCTTGTTTTATGTCAAACCAAGTTGTTGTTTCACCACCGCCCTCCCCCCCCCCCATGTCACTAAAAACAGTGGTAGGGACAGACAAGGCAACAGACACTCTGGGTTTACCTCTGATCTGTATAAGCAGGGCTTACGTGTAACAAGTGCTCCGCTGTTATTTTGTCACTACTTAGAGGACACTAGTTCCAATTCTAAGATTGTTGTAGGGTGACTTCTCAGTCCTTTATGTTCTGTGTAGAGTCGAATGTACATGGAAGGAGCCGAATACCAAATGATCTATTTAAAAACCAGTAATACAGACTTCCACCTCCTGAACTATTACTGTCCTAATGACCACCTACTTGCTCTAGAAACAATCCCACAAAAAGAGAGACAGATGGTCTGTGGAGATTTTAACAGCCACTCCCAGAGCTGGGGCTATGACCACATAGACAAGAGAGGAGAGGAAGTTGAGAGCTGGCAGGATGATAATGGACTTCTCCTGATCAACCAGCCAATGGATCCCCCAACATTTACTCAAGGGCTTGGCATACAAAATCAACACCAGATCTGGCATTCCACTCTCCAGATCTGAAGTGGAACATTACACGCAAAGCTGGAAAACAACTTGGAGGTAGCGACCATCGACCAGTCTTCCTGACAATAGAAAATGAACTCCTTAACACCAGAAGCCCTCTCCCAAGATGGAACTATAAAAAAGCAAACTGGACAATGTACAGACATCGTACAGGTATCCTGATGGGACAGCTGTCCATAGAAGGTAAGGATATAACATCATAGTGAAGGAATTCAATGCTCGCATCCTCCAGGCCGTCCGTGAAACCATTCCCAGAGGAGCTCGTAGGGACTATAAACCATAGTGGTCTAGTGAGCTGGGAAAACTCCATGATGAAGTGGAAGCAGCTCGAAAGCAAGCAGAAAATAGACCATGCCAAGAACACCACAATAATTACCAACATGGTAAGGCCAAATTTCAGAAAGCCAAGCCGCAAGCCAGACGGGAAAGTTGGAGAGAGAAAACAGAGCCCCCAAACTTTGAAAAGGATGGAAGGAAACTGCGGAAACTAATCAAACAGTTAAACGATGAGAGTACTGGAAGAAGTACAAAGATTACACTAACAGAGGATGGGAAAACTCTTACAGGTAAGCAGGTAGCAGATCACTTTGCTCGCATGTTTGCACAAGACTGCAACATTGATATTCATCCAGAGAAGGAAGAGGAACAAGTCAGAAAAGTGAAGGTCGTGGATGCACCAATCACACACAGCGAGTTAGACCTAGAAGTCAGTAAACTGAAACCAATGAAATCATTAGGACCAGATGGAGTGTCCAATGAAATAATCAAGAACTTGGGAATGGCAGCAATGGGAAAACTGTTGGATATTTTCAATATGTGCTTGGAGCACAGGTAAGTTACCTCAAATCTGGAAGGAAGCAAGCATGGTACCACCGCTAAAGCCAGGGAAAAACAGTGATACAGCCTCCAGCTACAGGCCAATCAGTCTCACTAGCTGCCTATGCAAAACGATGGAACGCATCATTGACCTGAGGCTAAAATGGTACCTAGAAAGTGAAAACCTTCTTGTTCCACAACAAGCAGGATTTAGGCAGTACTACAGTACAGAAGATCAAGTGACCTATCTCTCTCAAGAGACTGAGGACGCATTCCAAGAAAAAAAACCTTGTACTAGCAGCATGGATAGACCTGAAGAAAGCCTTTGATAAAGTATGGATGAAAGGTCTGCTGTGGAAACTAAGAAACTGCAACGTGATAAACTGTACAACTGGATAAAGTCCTATTTACACAACAGAAGAGCAAGAGTAGTAATGAATGGACACAAAAGTCAGAAAGTACTTCTGCGACACTACCACAAGGGGGAGTCCTTTTGCCTACACTATTCCTGGTACTCATTAATGACCTGGTCAAGGAACTTCCCTATGGAATCAAAGCGGCATTGTATGCAGATGATCTAGCCATGTGGTGTACAGATGAATACGCGACAGGTGCTACACAGAGACTCCAAAGAGCAGCAGACATCTTGACATCATGGACAAACAAAATGGTGTATAAGTATCAACACAGAGAAATCAAGTACCACTCTGTTCACTCTCTCATTTAAACAGATAAGACCTTTGTAAATGAAATATACTTAAAGATAGACAACCAACCCACTTACGTAGGAGTGACTCTTGACTCAAAATGACCTGGAAGCAACACACATCAGCAGTACAGAAGCAAAAGCCAGAAGAAAACTAGCCATATTAAGAAAACTGAGTGGAACCACATGGGGAGCTAGTGAAAGAATCCTCAAGAATGTATATCAGCAAAGCATTCTGCCACATTTAGAATATGGCTCAACATTTTGGTGCACAGCACCAAACACTACGCTGCATAATCTAGACAAGGTACAAAAAATCAGTCACTACGGATTATCACAGGTGCCATGAGGTCCACACCAATAGTAGAAATGCAGAAAATAGTTGGTGTTCAAGCGCTAAAAGAACGTGGTCATGAGAACAAAGGTCATGATCTTGGGAGAGAAATTCAGCTCTGTAAGCCATCCCCTGAAGGAGAGATTCAATAACATGGCACTAAGACGGCTTAAAAGAAGCAGCTTCATTCATCAGGCCAAGCATATGCATAAGCTGATACCTGACCTTCCAACTGTAGTCGCTCCATTATCATCTGTACCAGAGCATACACCATGGAAAGAAGCAGAGTGTATACAAATAACTATTCAGACTGAAGTGAAAGGTGTGCAGAATGGTGAGATACAAAGCAGTCTTGTAAGATCAATAGCTACACTTAGTGTGCTAGATGACAAATATCCATGTGACAACTGGATACGTGTGTATACAGATGGATCTAACACAATGTCATAAAAAATGGAGGGACAGAAGCACATACTGAATATCCAAACAACACCACTGACAAGATTTCCATACCCACTGGAAAATACTGCAACAACTTTGATGCAGAAGTTAGGGCAATTATTGCTGCAGCTGAAAAACTATCAGACTCCAGAATTGATACATGTCCTGTAGTAATTCTCACAGATGCAAGATCAGTACTGGAAGCTCTTCAGTGCAACAAACTACCAGACCTTAAGGATGCCTTGTCAAAAATTGGCTTACAACATGGAGTCACTTTGCAATGGATTCCCTCCCAGGCAATGAGAAAGCTGACCATCTGGCCAAAGAGAGCACTGAAATGGAGCAACCAGACATACCAATCGCCTATAATCAGAAGAAAAGCATGATAAAAACCTACAGGAAGCCACAAACACCACCACATGATGACTATCACATGCTAAACAGAAAGGAACAAGTCACCATCTTCCGTCTCCGAACAGGACACAGCCGACTCCGAAGTCATATGTATACAAAGTTTAAGGTTGGTACTACTAATCTATGTACATGTACCCAGGTGCCCTAAACTGTGGAACATACCTTCCAAAACTACACCAACTATGAGACACTGAGAAATAATTACTGGCCCAGTGAAACCACTAAAGAAGATAAGCTCTACGGTTCCATATATGAATTACAAAAACAGTGAAATTTATCCAAGAGACAGGACTGCAGATATAGACAGACAGTGCAAACGAAGAAGAAGAAGAAGAAGAAGAGATCCTGCTTCTTACACGAAAGTCACGTGAATCCCACACAGAATTGCTGGACATGGTGTAGTCTACAACAGTTCCACAGGGGAGAGAACTGCGGCCCGCGATGAGAATAAGCACATTTGTTCAGGCCCTCGGTCAGAAGGCACAGGCGCCGTCAGTGCTGTCCGCCATCTTCGACTGAAAGTCCTCTCAGTGCTGTGAGTTACAACCTTGATGCTGCTACACTGGTGATGATTGTGTACATTGATGAAATGAAGATGGCGCTGATTTGGTCGTACTCTAATGACCAGGTTATAGGCGGTGATAACGATAAAGGACAAGCAAGAGGCTGCTGATATTATTACTGATATCAGTAATAAGAGATTAGAGGTTAACAGGTATTATCATATGTCTTCAGTGTTATATGTTATATTTCTTCAATGTTATCTATATTTTTTCAATGTTATATGTTACATATCTTAAGGATGCAATACTCACCACCGTGACCTTGGGTCTAGCTGTGGTATCGTACTCGCACGTGGTAATCAGATCATCACCCTGAAAAAAAAATCGGGTATAGTTTCTTCTAAAAATGCCATACAAAGACAGAAACGTCTTTCATTTTTTTTTTTTTTCAGACAACGAAAACATCAGGCCGTGACCCGGTGGTACTGCAAACCGGGTCCACCTGTAACGAGATGCGGACCTTACCCCTGGCAGTCAATGTGCAGGGCGGCCTCAAACACCTCGTAGGTTCCAAAATAACAAAGTGTACATTCTACAGAGCGCAGAACTACACTTTGATCTTAGCCAAAAGGCCGAGAAACGTCTTTCAATGTTTGATTATGATGTATTTCCAAAGCTTTTTTTCGTATAATCCCGCCTTTGTTCATGTACTTTGACACAACATCGTGGAGGTGAACGGTGATATATCAAAATTATTGTTAAAAGTGATAAAATATCACAAGATTTGAGGATCGCTGGTCTCTATCATACCATTATATCTGCCTGTCTTACTTCCCTTCCTGCTTCTCTTATTTCCCTTTCTGCTTGTCTTACCTCCCTTTCTGCATGTCTTAACTCCCTTTCTGCTTGTCTTATGTCCCTTTCTGCTTGTCTTACCTCCCTTTCTGCTTGTCTGACCTCCATGTTTGCTTGTCTTACCTCCCTTTCTGCTTGTCTGACCTCCATGTTTGCTTGTCTTACCTCCCTTTCTGCTTGTCTGACCTCCATGTTTGCTTGTCTTACCTCCCTTTCTGCTTGTCTGACCTCCATGTTTGCTTGTCTTACCTCCCTTTCTGCTTGTCTGACTTCCTTTTTTGCTTGTCTTACATCTCTATCTGCTCGTCTTACCCCCCTTTTTGGTTATTTTACCTCCATTTTCCCGCTTGTCTTATATGTCTTTCTGCTTGTCTTACCACTCTTTCTGTTTGTCTTACTTCTCTTTCTGATTGTCTTACCTCTCTTTTTTTTTGTCCTACTATTATATAAATCTATCCAACCTCTCTTTCTGCTTGTCCCTCTATTATATATATCTATCCTACCTCTCTTTCTGCTTGTCCATCTATTATATATATCTATCCTACCTCTCTTTCTGCTTGTCCATCTATTATATATATATATATATATATATATATATATATATGTATATCCTACCTCTCTTTCGGCTTGTCCCACCACTAATATATGCCCTACGCTTCTTTCTGTTTTTCCCGTTATTATATATAACTGTAGGATCTCTCTTTCTTTGTCCCACTATTATACATGCCTGCCCTACTTATTCTTTCGTGTTTGTTCACTACTATATATACCTGTGCTGGTTCTCTTTTCGTATGTCCCATTATATATCTATTTGTCGCACTTTTCTGCTTACCTGTACCATCATATATTAGTTCTACCATTTTATTTGCCTTCTTTCACCTCTTTACCTGCTTGTCCTACTTTTCTGCCCGCTTGTCCCACCTCTCTGCCCGCTTGTCCCACCTATCTGCCATGTGTCCCACTCATATCTGCACTAACAAACTCACAGGTAGAACATGGACGGGCTGGGGCAGTCTTCTGATCTCCTGGAAGTGTGGACTGTAGTGATTGTCTCGGTTCAGCTCCGGGAGTTCTCGCCCTTTCCTCACGTGCTTCGTGTACACGCGTTTTCCCGTGGTGTGAGTGTGTAGTTGGGACGCAAACACGTGGACACCCAGTTGTGGCAGCCCCTGAAACAGATGCAGGTATGAATAAGTGAATCAGATGCTGCTGGGAATGGATAATCGTGGCTTAATTTTCAATTACAGAGCACTCGCGATCGATGAAGCGCTGTATACACGAGCTAGAAATAAGCTGATTTGATCATAACAAGAGGAGATAAGAACCAAGCGTATTTTTTCCACAGTTCTTTCCCCTGGTCTATGCTTGTCTTGCAGCTCACGGCAAAACAAAAACACTTTCAATTCAGACATTTTTCTAGATGATCTATCAGTTTAGCTCTGGTTTTTCTAACTCATTTTTCTCTTCATTTTCCCCAGTTGCTTAGAGAAACTGTTATCCTCGGAAAATCTTGACCTGGGACGAAGAAAAAAAACGTAATCTAATATATGGATGTCCCCCGGGTAGAGGTTCGCTTGGTGGTCTCTCAAATTATAAATTACCAATGTTAAGGAAAATATACTACTTTTTGTTGCTAGGAAACCATTGAAACAGGCTGCATCAGGACACGTGAGGGACAAAAGATCACGTGACCTCTCTTTTGATGGATAAGAGACCTGACAGTGCAGCTATTGTTAGAGCAAAGTATGCTTAGCCTTGCAGAACTCTAGGCAGAGAACTTCAGGCGCAAGAAAAATTAAAACTGTCAAGAAGAGGATGACTGGAACTGCAGACCTGGGCTGATCATTCACACTTGGCTGCAACATTTTTCTGTTCCAAAGTTTCGCTGTCCAGACTTCCTGCTATCTAGACTTGGCAGCCATGACAGCTACCTACCTGGCTAGTCTGCCAACAGAACAATCAGCTGTCGTGATATACCGTCACTTCCAACATTACCAACAACGGACGGAGGAGCACACTGCGTATGTCATACAGCACCAAGAACACGACGACATAAACCTCACCACTTCAGTGCATTCATGAATGCAGTATCCGCTGAGCAGAAACTTGTCCTGACGAGGTGGGATGGCCATTTTGTTGGTGTACTCTAGTCCCAGCTCCATGATGCCCGCTTCGTACTTCCGGACACGTGACGTCACATAGAACCGGATGCCAGATGTGTCAACTCGACCTGAGAAGGTTACAGATACCAAGTGTAATCTTGTTTAATGCGTTTTGTTGATGATTATAGTTGATGATTATAGTTGATGATTAGTTGTGTGTGTGTGTAAGATGTCAGGGCTAGCACACGTGTAACTTGTAGGGCTGTATCTTGATTTGGGCTGTTTACAAAGCAACAGGCTGTTTTGGTGCTGTTGTCATTAGGTTAAACATGAGCAGATTTTGTTAGTCGTTGATTTTTTTAAAAATTGGACCTGGAGAAAAGAATCCTTGACCCCTTTCTATTCGAATTATCTTAAGCGCCACCAAACTGGTTCGATGTACTGTAAGGAAGAGAGTAAGGGGGATGAGGGAAGTGAGGGGAATGAGAGGGTGAGAGGAGCGAGGGTATGATGAGAGTGAGGGAAGTGAGGGGGTGATGGGAGTGAGGGGAATGAGGGGGTGATTGGAGTAGGGGTGAGGAGAGTGAGGGGAGAGGGGAGTGAGGGGTGACGGGAGTGAGGGAGTGAGGGGTGACGGGAGGAGAGGGGAGTGCGGGGGTGAGGGGAGAGGGGAGTGCGGAAGTGAGGGGAGTGAGGGGTGAGAGAGGAGAGGGGAGTGCGGGGGTGAGGGGAGAGGGGAGTGAGGGGGTAAGGGGGTGAGAGAGGAGAGGGGAGTGCGGGGGTGAGGGGAGAGGGGAGTGAGGGGGAGAGGGGAGTGCGGGAGTGAGGGGAGTGAGGGGTGAGGGGAGTGAGGGGGTGAGTGGAGTGAGGGACTTATGAGAGTGGTAATTAAGTAATTAGATGAAATTTCATTGCATGAAATTGAAACAGCAGTGAATCTAATGGCTAATAACAAAGCTGCAGGTGAAGATGAAATAAGAGCCAAAATGTAAAAAAGCTATTAATATCTCTCTCTCTCTCTGAACCTTAAGTGCCCAGGGCACATGGGGCTTCCGCAAGGGTTTTCCACAAATGCCTGTCTTTCGCCTTTTTTTCTGCTCTTGCCCAGGTGAGCCCTCTATTGCTCAACATCCTTTCTGTTGTTCTTCTCCATGTCTCTTTTGGTCTACCCTTACTTCTGCTCCCCTGTGGTGTCCATCTTCTATTAATATAAACAACATGAAACAACTACAGAGAATGTTCAATAAAGTTTGGAAAGAAGAAAAAGTCCCTTCTAAATGGAAAAAAGGAATCTTTGTTTAAATACTGAAAAAGGCAACCTTAGCGATTGTAACAACTGGATAGGAGTAACCTTACTATCAGCTGTGTCAAAAGTATTTTGCTAAGTTATTATTGAATAGAATTCAAGAAACAGTGGATGCTGCACTGAGAGAAGAACAGGCAGGATTTCGAAAAGGAAGAAGCTGTCTCGACTAGATTTTCACTCTAAGAATAATACTTAAGAACATATTGAAAAGCAGAAACCATTAATCCTGAACTTCATAGAATTTAAAAAGGCATTTGATAGCATACACAGAGATTAATTATAGAGAATTTTAAGAATATATGGAAGACCATCTAAGACTGTCAAAATCACTAGTTACCTCTCAACGGATATGTTTGTGCAGTCAATACAGAGGAAGGAATGAGTGAATGGCTCCAGATTGAAACAGGCGTGAAACAAGGATGTATATTATCTCCCTTGCTTTTTGGAATTGCCACTGACTTCATAAGGAAAAAATGCTGCACAGGTAAAACGGGCATTGATTGGGTACGTGAGACCCAACTAAAAGATCTTGATTTTGCAAATGACATAACTCTTATTAGCGATAATATGAAATCAATGCAAGTAAAAACAGATACCCTGTCACCAATGGCTAGTAAATAGGACTTGAAATTAACAAGGATAAAACAAAAATAATGAAGGTTCTCATTAACGACGAAGGACAAATATACGTAGAAGGAACAGCTGTTGATGAATAAACCAGTTTGCATATCTCAACAGCTATACAGACCACAATGGTGACACCATAAAAGAAGTTAGGATTCGAACTGCCAAAGCAGCACTGAGCTTCAAGAATCTTGAGAACATATGGAATTCAAAAGTTATAAGCACAAAAGCCAAGTTAAGATTATTCAATTCAAATGAAATATCCATGCTCATTTATGCATGCGAAAGCTGGAAAACAACTAAAGAAATAGACAAGAAATTAGACTTTTCGAAAACAAATGCCTAAGGAAAATATTCGTTATAAAGTGGAATAAGTTCAAGAACAATGCAGAGATCAGACAGATGAGCAAACAACAACATGTCCCATGGGTGATCAGAAAAAGAAGATGGACATATATCGGCCATGTGATGAGAAGAAACAATCAGAGAATCCCCAAACAAGCTATCAAGTGAAACACAACAGGCCGAAGAAAAAGAGGTCGACCACGTGAAACTCTAAAGAGGACATTGTTAAGAGAGGCCACTTCAGTGGGCATAATATCCCTTGATGAGATTGAAAAACTCGCTTATGACAGAATATCTTGTCGAACTACCATGCGGGCCCTATGTGACGTTTAACGGCACGGAAGGATCTAAAATGTAAGAATTAAGTAATTAAATTCTTCCTACAAACCTTCTGTGACCTCCAACCCTAAATTTTGAAGAAAATCTGACCACAACCATCCCAGTTCCCAGATGCTAGTTAGCCAACAGCTCAATCTATAGATATTATGTCTACTCTGCTTTCTCATCATCGTTCATACCAAATACAAAACAAATATCTCAATGTGTAAAACAACTAACAAAATAAGTTTATTATGACAGCATCAAGACACTCATCCTGAACACACACAATACCAATTACGATTCAGACCACATTCTACACATTAGGACCACAGAATAACATATATATATACATACATACATATATTCAGCAGTTCATTGAATATTAACATCAAGCACAGGTAAAGGTGAGAGTCCTCATGACAGCTTTTATCATGAATACTTGAACATATAAAGTGGTCCCCCCGAACAGCTGTAATAAGCATGGTAGAACCACAAGTATCTCGGACAGAAAAACCCAAACGTCTCAGACAGAAAAACAGACTAAATACAAAAGCGTCTCAGACAGAAAAACAGACTAAACACAAAAACGTCTCAGACAGAAAAACAGACTATACACAAAAACGTCTCAGACAGAAACACAGAAACACCTCAGACAAAAAACTCGCAAATGTCTCAGACAAAAACACACAAATGTCTCAGATAAAAACACACAAATGTCTCAGATAAAAACACACAAATGTCTCAGATAAAAACACACAAATGTCTCAGATAAAAACACACAAATGTCTCAGACAGAAAAATACAAAAATGCCACACAGAAAAAATTTCTACCAGGTATCATTATTTCATACAAAGATATCAGACACCTATCATCATCATCAACAGCTGCCGTGCCGACTGGCGTTGGCTATTATGCTTCTCCAGAGTACACGATCCTTCATGCAGGTCATCAGCTCAGTTGGTGATCTCCTCTCACACCATCCCGTCAGACTGTCCAGCATCATTTCTCTTGGTCTTCCTCTTGATCTTCTTCCTTCTATTTTTCCAGTTGTTATAATATTTTCAATGCCCCCTCTTCTCATTGTATGTCCTATGAAAGTACATTGTCTCTCTCTGATCTTTTTGACAAGACTTTTTTGTCTCTCCAGCTCTTCTCATACATTCTTCATTAGTTATTTTTGCTGTCCAGGGGATTCGCAACATTCTTCTAATAAACCACATTTCTGCTGCTTCCAGTGACTTTTGTGCAGACTTGCCTATTGTCCATGATTCACTTCCATATAACAAGATAGGTTCAATATAGCATTTTAGAATTCGTTTTCTAACATTCATTGATAAGGATGTGTAGGATAATATGTTTCTCATTCTCTGAAATGCAGTCTTTGCTTGGCCTATTCTGTTCCTAATTTCTGTTTTGCATTTCCCATCTGAAGTTATTACTGCTCCAAGGTATTTGAATTTCTGCACCTGCTTTAGAATAGTTCCGTTTAATTTTATACTGCATGTTGGTGGATTCTGTTTCTTTGATATAATCATGGTTTCTGTCTTTTTGATGTTCAAAGTAAAGCCTTTCTGTTCACTTTCTTTGGCGACTGTATCCAAGAGATTTTGTAGGTATTGTTGGTTCTCAGCTATCAGTACTGTGTCGTCAGCATACCGAAGATTGTTAATATTGTATCCTCCTATTTTTATGCCCGGTTCTGCTATGATCGTTCTTAGAATATTCTCGCTGCACGGAGAAAAAAGGTCTGGAGGTAGTACACATCCTTGTCGCACCCCTTGTTTTATAGGTTGATATTTTCCAGTTCTATTTTCAACCCGAATTGCTGCTTCTTGCTGCCAGTATAGATGTTTTACAATCCTCAAGTCTTTGCCGTCTATATTGATGTCTTCAAGCATTTTAATAATGTCATTATGTTTCACCTTGTCAAATGCCTTGGTGTAATCAATGAAGTATAAGTAGAGATCTTTCTGTACTTCTAAAGCTCTTTCTGTTAGTGTTCGTAAAGCATAAATGGCAATGTGTGTTCCCTTTCCTTCAACAAATCCAAACTGTTCATCTGCTATTTCCATTTTTATCTTTTTCTTTGTTCTTCTCATAATGATTCTCAGAAGTAGCTTCGTTATGTGACATGAGAGGCTGATAGTCCGGTGGGCAGACACCCAGGTATCATTATTTCATATAAAGATGTCAAACACTCAGGTATTATTATTTCATCCAAAAATATCAGGCACTCAGGTATCATTATTTCACACAAATATGTCAGACATCCAGGTATCATTATTTCACACAAAGATGCCAGACATCCAGGTATCATTATTTCACACAAAGATGTCAGACATCCAGTTATCATTATTTCACACAAAGATGTCAGACATCCAGGTATCATTATTTCACACAAAGATATCAGATATCCAGGTATCATTATTTCACACAGTGATGTCTGACACCCTCTTACCGGCTGTCTTCTGAGGGTTGTTATAGTGAACCTCCAGCAAGACAAGTCTGGAGTAATCAGGTCCACCAACAGGAACCCCGGCTTCTTCTGGGTAAACCATGGCCTTGTGAAGCGAGAGAGGAATAAACAGACAAAGTCTCACAGAAGAGAAAAATATGGCGCTTTTCAAGGACTGAAAAATAATAACTAAAAATCAGAACAAAAAAGAAGTAGGCTAACACAGTCCGTCTTCGGCAGTCTTGGGGACTTCGTGTTATCGATAATGGGGGCACATACCCGGGCACATCTCCAAGCGCTTACCGGGGAAAAGAGAAAGGGTATAAAAAAAATTATCATGTCACTTAACCTTCTTCACAACTACCTTCACGGCAGGTAACATTTCCTTCTTCATAACTACCTCCACGGCAGATAACACTTCCTTCTTCACAACTACCTCCATGGCAGGTAACACTTCCTTCTTCACAACTACCTCCATGGCAGGTAACACTTCCTTCTTCACAACTACCTCCACGGCAGGTAACACTTCCTTCTTCACAACTACCTCCATGGCAGGTAACACTTCCTTCTTCACAACTATCTCCACGGCAGGTAACACTTCCTTCTTCATAACTACCTTCACGGCAGGTAACACTTCCTTCTTCAGGAGTGACTCTGGAGCCACAGTATCATGTGCTGGTTTCTTGTCGGCCCCCAGAAGAGCTAGGTGCCAGTGTTTAGACTGATTAAATGGATCTTGTGGAACCAAGATTGAAGCACTCACTATAAATGGCAAACGCAATTTTTCGCTGCTTATGTTTTGCAAGATTGGATGTCGTTCGCATCCCCAATCAAAATTTGTAAGGCGAACTTCTGTAGAGCAGGAACACACATAATATCATCATCATCATCATCATCATCATCATCATCATCATCATCATCATCATCATCATCATCGTCATCGTCGTCGTCGTCGTCGTCGTCATCGTCATCGTCATCATCATCGTCGTCGTTGTCATCGTAATCATCATCATCGTCATCGTCGTCGTCGTCATCATCGCCTTTCACTCCTTTGGGAGTATAGGTCATGGATAAAGTCTCTCCAATCATCCCTGTTCTTGGAATTATTCTCTGCTTCCTTCCATGTGTATCCCTTGTCTCTGAGCACTGTCATAATTTCTCTTCTCCAAGTAAGTCTAGATCTTCCTTGTTTTCTATTTCCTTGAGGATTCCATGTCAGTGCCTGTCTTACTATGCTGGCGTCAGGTTTCCTCAGAGTGTGGTAAATTCACCTCCACTTCCTAGACATGATTTGTAAGTTCATAGGTTCTTGTCCTGCCCCTTCCCAGACCTCCTCGTTCCTGATCTTGTCCTGCCATTTAGTGTTTAAAATCCTCCTCAAGCAGTAGTTCATGAATGTTTGTATCCTCTGTAACGCAGATACAGGTTACTAGACATGTAGTAGTAGCCCAGGCTTTACCTCAACACGCGTTTGAGGAAGTGAAGATGTGAGCATTGGCTATCTGGTCATGTGACTGAGTTTGTACTGAACATGGTCACGAAAGGGGAAAGGGGGTCTAATGGGGCTTTTGGAGAGAGTACAGCTGTGTGAAGGTTAGAGGAGGGACATATGCGAGGTCAGCATCTGTCTACACGAGCTCTGAGGAAGTGACTAAACCTGGAGTATATTTGTGAGGACGCATCAGCAAGAGGCCATCTTGCACACAACCGAGAGGCCTACAGGAGTGCTGTTAGGGAGGCAAAGTTTCGCAAAGGACATGCAAATGAATGAATGAAATATATGTGAGGTCTACATCTGTCTGCACGAGCGCTGAGAAAGTGATTAAACGTGGAGTATATATGTGAGATTACCAAAAATAGCACTAAGATGGACACCACAGGGGAACAGAAGTAAGGGTAGACCAAAAGAGACATGGAGAAGAACAACAGAAAGGATGTTGAGCAATAGAGGGCTCACCTGGGCAAGAGCAGAAAAAAAGGCGAAGGACAGGCATTTGTGGAAAACCCTTGCAGAAGCCCCATGTGCCCTGGGCACTTAAGGTTCAGAGAGATATATATATATATGTGAGATCTTGCGATTGGACTTATGGTTGGACCTTTTCTTCAGTGTACAGATCCTTCTTGAGACGCAGTGAAATTCCCCGTGAAGTGTTTGTTCGGATATTGCTGTATGTTGAGATGTCACGACATGAGTCATCATACATACACTGATCCACCATCAGGTCACGGCGTACACGCACACCAAAATTGTTTAGAATCACTTCCAAGTGAAAAAAAACTGCTGACTAAAACAATACTTAACAAGTTCCACAGGCAGGTAACAATTCCTTCTTCACAACTACCTCCTCGTCGATTAATTTGAATAACTTTTCAGGAGTGGCTTTGGAGCGTGTTTGAGAATATGTTTTGTGTGAGTAGATGATGATGATGATGATGTGTGTATGTTGTTTCACTGATGATTTTTTTAACCGCATATTATCAAGACATTTGGGGGTGAAGACTCCTGTCTGATGAGGTAGTCATGACCCATAGCTGATATGCTAGCGTCAGGGTTAACGACCCATAGCTGATATGCTAGCGTCAGGGTTAGCGACCCATAGCTGATATGCCAGCGTCAGGGTTAGCGAACCATAGCTGATATGCCAGCGTCAGGGTTAGCGACACGTAGCTGATATGCCAGCGTCAGGGTTAGCGACCCATAGCTGATATGCCAGCGTCAGGGTTAGCGACCCATAGCTGATATGCCAGCGTCAGGGTTAGCTTAGCGAACCATAGCTGATTAAGACCCTGTCCCACCTGTCCGTGGTACCCCTAGTAACAGACCTAGCCTGGCTAACGGGGCAGGGATCGCCATAGTCCTCATGGTGGTGGAGTCTGCTAAAGAAACATTGCACACCCCTTGCTTTTTAGGTGTACTCCGGGACTGAAAAAGTAGCTGCCATAACCCACTCCCACGCCGATACGATACTGTGCCTCAACACCTCTACAGCGTCGGCTGCAAAGAACAACAGCTCGCAGTTACAGGAAGTTCGTACAAGTACAAGTGCAAGTATCAAGACATTGCCCTCTTCTGTATAGTTTTTACGAATTTCTGTCCGTAGAAATAACATGAGCTAACAGGCTTCTGTTTCTTTTGTGTCTGCACATCTACGTATCTTCCAAGCTTAGATCGCTACGCTTGTCTACAGCGAGTTCCGTGAACAGCGGACTGGAGCATTCCCCGCACTGACAGCATGCCTAGAGTCGGGCCACACATGAAATCTATCGTCGTGGAACGTGGCTAGCGCCTGGTGCAACATTTCTCAGAACCACCAACAAACGAGGAAAAGCTTTTGGTATCGATTGTGATTGTATGCGCCTCGATAGTTTGATAAATGTTAGGAAAAGTATTAACTTATAAAGATAAACACAGTGATGTTGAAACAGACTATAACTTACTTCAGCACCCATGGCCCAAGCTCCAATTACCTTTCTACAGATATTCAGTCCTTTAGGTTTACCTTCTGCCATACCTGGTCCACTGTAGTATGGTACATTTTCACCTGCAGGAGAGAACGAAAGACAAAGGTGGCACATAAAACAGCAATATCTTTTCAAATTGACAAAAGTTGAGCTACGGAGTTCGTGTGGCGTAATTTATGTAGAGGAAAAGGTCCAAAAGGAAAAACATATGTCAACACGATAGTCATAGAATGTGTGAATTGGAAATAAAAGTGTGAACTTGGCGATTGTTACATGTGAATGTGTGAACAGTTACTGACAAGAATTAGTCGTAACGAGAGAGAGAAACATGTTCTTGAACTGGAACTTTTTTGAGGAGGTGGGAGGGGGGGTGGTGCTTGGTGCAGAAAAGATGAAGAGAAGGCTAAATGAGGTGGGGGGGGGGTCCAGCTGATGCCTGAAGACTTTCCTAGTTTAAAAGGAGGGCTCGTGGGAGGGAAAGACACTGTCCGGTTTGGCAACTATTCTGGCTATCAGGGCAGGGATCGTCATAGTCCCCATTGTGGTGGAGTCTGCTAAGAGGTATTGCACGCCCCCTGCTTTTTACCTGTACTCTGGGACTGAAAAATATTTGCCATGATCCGGTCCCAAGCCCACGCGATGCTGTGCCTCAACATCTCCACTCCATCCGCTGCAAAGACCACCAGCTCACAGTTCCAGGGAGATTGAAGAAGAAAAAGAAGAAAAAGAAAGAGGAGGAGGAAGATGAAGAGGAGGAGGAAGAGGAAGAGGAGGAGGAAGTGGAAGAGAAGGAAGGAGGACCCGTAGTGGATGAAGTGGAGTGTCTAATCAATGGAGTAGGCGGGGCGGGGGATTTGCTTTATCTTATTCTGGAAGTCTCTGATTGAGAGTGATACCAACTTTCAGTGACTGACAGAAATGGTAACACTTTTCTCAACATTTAACATCAAATTATGACTGCCGACCTTTATCCTTAATTCTGGAATTCTGTTCTTGTATTTAACGTTATAGGGGATTTATTTGGTAGATTGACGTAGTGGTTAGCGCCCTTAGTGTTTTTTTAAGTACAAATCAACTATAGGTCAGGTTTGACACGCTGAAGGCCATTTCTTGTCATGTCCAGGCTCGGGAATTTTTTTTACAGTTGACTAAAGTTATTTATGACATGTTTGTTTAATTCGTTATTTTTAGTTACAGAAAAGTTTAAAATAGGATTTTTGTTTTTAGTTTATTGTCCAAGGTCATAAACAGGTCATCTCTGTACAGACTGAGATTTTAGGCAGAAATGTTTTAATCACAGGTATTGACTGGGTACATGGGACCCAACTAGAAGATCTTGATTTTGCTGATGACATAACTCTTATCAGTAACAATGTGAATTCCACGCAAGAAAAAACAGATAGCCTGTCTTCACTGGCTAGCAAAATAGGACTGGAAAGTAACAAGGACAAAACAAAAAGAATGAAAATTCCCATTAATCAATATGGAAAAATTCACATAGAAGGGACAGATATTGAAGAAGTCAATCAATTTGCATACCTTGGCAGCTACATATACCAGGATGGTGACACCAGAAAGGAAGTTAGAATCAGAATTGCAAAAGCAGCATCGATCTTCAAGAATCTTGAGAACATATGGAATTCAAAAGTTATGAGCACAAAAACCAAGTTAAGATTATTCAATTCAAATGTAATATCCACCCTCATTTATGCATGCGAAAGCTGGAAAACGACTAAAGAAATATACAAGAAATTAGACTCTTTTGAAAACAAATGCCTAAGGAAAATACTCGGCATCAAGTGGAACGAATTCAACAACAATGCAGAGATGAGACAGATGACTGAACAACAACTAGTCTCATGGGTGATCAGGAAAAGGAGATGGACATATGTTGGTCACTTGATGAGAAGAAACGATCAGAGAATCCCAAAACAAGCTATCAAGTGGAACACAACAGGCCAAAGAAAAAGAGGCAGACCGCGTGAAACTCTGAAGAGGACGTTGTTAAGAGAGGCCAAATTAACAGGCATAAAATACCTTGATGAGGTTGAAAGACTCGCCGAAGACATGAAAAATTGGCAAACTACTTTGCGAGCCCTATGTGACGTTTAACGGCACGGGAAGGATATAAGATATATATGATAAGTTTTAATCATGATTTTTGTCTTTCACGAGATAGAACCTTCGGGAAGATTTAGGAATAGGAATTGTAGTTCCTACTCTTTCGTAGGATTATAATAAGGATTAGAATGATTAGTAGTTTGAGACTGAATATGGTTGCAAATTTATTATGTAGAGTTCACTGAGAAGGATGTTTCAGATAGGATGCTAGGATGTGAACTGTTAGTTTGTTTTTTTCCCTGATGGATCCAGTGTGTAAGTTTTTGATGCAGCTACGAGTTGTTAGAAATAGTTTCTAACTGTATGCGGGAAACTCTCTACTGTAGAGAGCGGAACAACAATACAACTCCTTCAGATCATCAGAGGAAGTACCCCCCCCCCCCCTCAGACAAGTGTTTCGGCCCTATTAAACTCCTGACACTCGGGAGGGGGGGTGGGGTGGGTGCCCCCTCTGGGTCATGACTCCCAGAGGTCTTGTGAGTTGTTGCTTTTTTTTATCTCGGGATTTAACCCATAATCTTCCAGTTGGCACTGCACTTTGAAGTGCGTCTTTAGCGATTTAGCCCCGGAGGACTGGTATTGGTTGTGACAAACGAAATTATTTATGAAGAAATCTGAATTAGTTCTTTGAGATTTTTGAAGACTTTAAGTCTGATATTTGTGGTGACGTGAAGATGTATGTAAGGATCTATGGAATTTCCAGTGAGTTAGTCAGTTGGCTCTTATTCCATCATGTTGAATGCCTGTTTTTCCTAGCTGAGAGTGATTGTTGCCCGCCCCCTACCTACATGGTGAACTAGTTCTCGTTGGGAGAGGAGATGGATTATTCATGTGTTTACTCAATTTATTGCTACATCCTCACTTATTCACCACTCATTTCCCCCATAAATATGTGTAATTGCTATTATCAATTTGAGTGTTAGTAGTTCTCAAACTGTTGAGATGTGTTCGTTCTCAGTTACACATTAAAATTCCTCAGATGTAATCAGTAGATAGAGGAAGAAAAAGTAGTTCAGTTTATTACTTGGGTGGCAGCTGTACACAATTGGAAGTACTTTAATTAGTGCCGTGTCTTGGCACATATCATACTAAACAATTCTACTTTAACTTTTCATGATCTAAAGACACACTTCCCTAATGCCTAACATGGACCACCACACAGAATAAAGGTCGCACTTTCGACTCTCTTAGTTCTCTGAATGTACGGTTACTCTAAGACACAAAACAAACATTGTTCATACAAAGCAACATGAAGTGAAGCCTGAACTAACCTTTCTTCACTTCGCAGTGGAAAACTTCAATATGATGAACCAGATCTTCACTGCCAGGGGCTATAACTCCTTCGTACTAGACGGACAGCGAAGGGATATAATTGATTTTTTTGTTGTTGTGAAAATGCTATATCATTTTTGATATGCTTGTTCATATTTGATTAGGTTACTACTGGAGTATAAACCATTTATTACATTTACAGAATAATACTGAAAGATATAAAATGATATTAGATAGTATCAATTACATACAACAAAACGTAGCTATATCATGACACTGAGACACCTTGGATGTTAGCTCCCATATTTTCCTTGACCTGTCGACTAGAAGTGATGTGGTCAGCATTATGCCTGGCAGTTTTTCCTTGCATACATCTGAAGTACTGGATTAGTCACTCGCTCGCCGACCAGACGATCCAGTTTCGATTTGCAATCGCCACAATGGCGGTCAGACCGTGGCTCACAAAAAACGCCTTTTGGCTAAGATCAAAGTGTTAGTATGTACATTTTGTTATTTTGGAACAAACGAGGTGTTTGATGCCTGCCCTGCACATTGAATGCCGGGGTAAGGTCCGCATCTCGTTAAGGGTGGGCCTGGTTTGCAGTACCACCGGGTCACGGCCTGTTGTTTTCGTTGTCTCAAAAAAAAAAAAAAAAACTGAAGTAGTGGGGCCCCCTCTGGAGGATTTGAACCACCTCCTCCCCCTCTTACCGTGAAAGACGAGCACACTTGCCACTACGCCACCCAGGTGCCCGACGAAACACATTAAAAAACACACACACAAAAGAATATTTAAAATAGTTTCCTGTGCAAGTTTTTAATCAAGCACGGGAACCGGATGTAGACAGGAAGTGTTAGAGATAAGACAGTCCTGCTGCCCACGTGCCGAGACATCTTCATACAGGATGTTCAGAAGCACACCGTGTGTCACAACAGCAAGCTAATGGGGCAGCGGCCAGTGTGTTCTTTGGTGGTGGAACTAGTTGAGAAAATCCTCAGAATTATAATAATAATAACAACACTAATAATAAAACAGTAAACTAACAATCTCTCTCTCTCTCTCTCTCTCTCTCTCTCTCTCTCTGAACCTTAAGTTCCCAGGGCACATGGGGTTTCCGCAAGAGTTTTCCACAAATGCCTGTCCTTCGCCTTTTTTTCTGCTCTTGCCCAGGTGAGCCCTCTGTTGCTCAGCATCCTTTCTGTTGTTCTTCTCTATGTCTCTTTTGGTCTACCCTTACTTCTGTTCCCCTGTGGTGTCCATCTTAGTGATGACCAAGATAAACTAACAATAGCAATGTAATAATGATAATATAATAATATTAGTAATATAATAATACACCACTGCATCTCCTCAAATCTAACAAGACACCTGCGTTACAAGACCCTCACCATAGCTTCATCTGGGTGAGGGATTCAAGCAAGAAACGACACGTGCTTACAAGGGGCACTGCACCACACACACTAAGAAGATGAGCAACGTGGAGTAGAGGACAACACAAGATATGAGAATTTTCTTCATTTATTACATGCCTTGGCGAAAGAGTGTAGGAGAATCATGTTTCTCCATCGAGCACGATCAGTTCAGATGGAGTTCTTATTTTGGTGAGTCCACTGAGACGCTCGAATTTTTTTTCAAGGTCTTCTCCTGCTTCTTTTTCCTTCGAATTTTTATTTTGTTTTCTTTTCTTTTCAAAGCACACATTTAGTGTTATGTGGATAGACGATATGTTCTCTACCATCTTCCCGTGTATGTTCTCTACTATCTTCCCGTGTATGTTCTCTACCAGCTTCCTGTGTGTGTTCTCTACCATCTTCCAGTGTATGTTCTCTACTATCTTCCTGTACATGTTCTCTACTATCTTCCTGTACATGTTCTCTATTATCTTCCTGCACATGTTCTCTACTATCTTCCTGTACATGTTCTCTACTATCTTCCTGTACATGTTCTCTATTATCTTCCTGCACATGTTCTCTACTATCTTCCTGCACATGTTCTCTACTATCTTCCTGCACATGTTCTCTACTATCTTTCTGCATATGTTCTCTACTATCTTTCAGTAGATGTTCTCTACTATCTTCCTGCACATGTTCTCTACTATCTTTCAGTAGATGTTCTCTACTATCTTTCTACATATGTTCTCTACTATCTTTCAGTAGATGTTCTCTACTATCTTCCTGTACATGTTCTCTACTATCTTTCAGTAGATGTTCTCTACTATCTTTCTGCATATGTTCTCTACTATCTTCCTGTACATGTTCTCTACTATCTTCCTGTACATGTTCTCTACTATCTTTCTGTACATGTTCTCTACTATCTTCCTGCACATGTTCTCTACTATCTTTCTACATATGTTCTCTACTATCTTCCTGTACATGTTCTCTACTATCTTCCTGTACATGTTCTCTACTATCTTCCTGCACATGTTCTCTACTATCTTTCTACATATGTTCTCTACTATCTTCCTGCACATGTTCTCTACTATCTTTCTGCATATGTTCTCTACTATCTTCCTGTACATGTTCTCTACTATCTTCCTGTACATGTTCTCTACTATCTTCCTGTACATGTTCTCTACTATCTTCCTGTACATGTTCTCTACTATCTTCCTGTACATGTTCTCTACTATCTTCCTGTACATGTTCTCTACTATCTTCTTGCACATGTTCTCTACTATCTTCCTGCACATGTTCTCTACTATCTTCCTGTACATGTTCTCTACTATCTTCCTGTACATGTTCTCTACTGTCTTCCTGTACATGTTTTCTACTATCTTCCTGTACATGTTCTCTACTATCTTCCTGTACATGTTCTCTACTATCTTTCTGTACATGTTCTCTACTATCTTCCTGTACATGTTCTCTACTATCTTCCTGTACATGTCTTTCATGGTCCTCCTAAATCCTCTTAACAAAAAAATAATAACACATGGGGGAACCACCTCTCCACTGATTACGCAACCATCTGTGACCTCCAAAACCTTACCGCCTGCTCTCATACCAACTCCAGCTCCTTTATCCTCTCTGTATGACTCATCTTCTTCCTATGACTCCATGTTCCCATCCATTCCCACGCGGCCACCACAACCATTCAGACAAACCACTGCTAACACAACCCAGAATCTACCACACTCATCACCCATCCAGGCAAACCACTGCTAACACTACCCAGAATCTACCACACTCACCAACTATCCAGGCAAACCACTGCTAACACAACCCAGAATCTACCACACCCACCAACCATCCAGGCAAACAACTGCTAATGCTACCCAGAATCTACCACACCCACCAACCATCCAGGCAAATCACTGCTAACACAACCCAGAATCTACCACACTCATCAACCATCCAGGCAAACAACTGTTAACACTACCCAGAATCTACTACACCCACCAACCATCCAAGCAAACAACTGTTAACACAACCCAGAATCTACCACACTCACCAACCATCCAGGCAAACCACTGCTAACACAATGCAGAATCTACCACACTCACCAACCATCCAGGCAGACAACTGCTAGCACTACCTAGAATCTACCACACTCACCAACCATCCAGGCAAACAACTGCTAACACTACCTAGAATCTACCACACTCACCAACCATTTAGGCAAACAACTGCTAACACTACCTAGAATCTACCACACTCATCAACAATCCAGGCAAATAACTGCTAGCACTACCTAGAATCTACCACACTCACCAACCATCCAGGCAAACAACTGCTAACACAACCCAGAATCTACCACACTCACCAACTATCCAGGCAAATAACTGCTAACACAACCCAGAATCTACCACACCCACCAACCATCCAGGCAAACAACTGCTAGCACTACCTAGAATCTACCACACCCACCAACTATCCAGGTAAACAACTGCTAGCACTACCTAGAATCTACCACACCCACCAACCATCCAGGCAAACAACTGCTAACACTACCTAGAATCTACCACACCCACCAACCATCCAGGCAAACAACTGCTAGCACTACCTAGAATCTACCACACCCACCAACTATCCAGACAAACAACTGCTAACACAACCCAGAATATACCACACTCACCAACCATTCAGGCAAACTGTTGTATGTTACCACAGCCATACACTCTTGCCGTAGAACAGACCTTGAGACAGGATTAGTTGTATGTTACCACAGCCATACACTCTTGCCGTAGAACAGACCTTGAGACAGGATTAGTTGTATATGTTACCACAGCCATACACTCTTGCCATAGAACAGACCTTGAGACAGGATTAGTTGTATGTTACCACAGCCATACACTCTTGCCGTAGAACAGACCTTGAGACAGGATTAGTTGTATGTTACCACAGCCATACACTCTTGCCGTAGAACAGACCTTGAGACAGGATTAGTTGTATATGTTACCACAGCCATACACTCTTGCCATAGAACAGACCTTGAGACAGGATTAGTTGTATGTTACCACAGCCATACACTCTTGCCGTAGAACAGACCTTGAGACAGGATTAGTTGTATGTTACCACAGCCATACTCTCTTGCCGTAGAACAGACCTTGAGACAGGATTAGTTGTATATGTTACCACAGCCATACACTCTTGCCGTAGAACAGACCTTGAGACAGGATTAGTTGTATGTTACCACAGCCATACACTCTTGCCGTAGAACAGACCTTGAGACAGGATTAGTTGTATGTTACCACAGCCATACACTCTTGCCGTAGAACAGACCTTGAGGCACCAGATATTGAATGCATACGGTTGGAAATCAAACTTCCAAAGCAGAGCCCAATCTTAATGAGGTTTATGTATTGTAATCCAAATGCAACAGCATCTTGGTATGGTCACTTTACAAGTATGATGGATTATGTTTTGTCTTTTAATTTAAAGGATATAATTTTTCTTGGAGATTTCAATATTAATTACAGACAAACAGATGCTTTATGAAATGATATTGTTTTATCATACAACTTGTTCCAAATTATCATTAAACCTACCAGAGTAACTGAAACATCATCCACACTAATAGATCACATATATGTAGCTCATCCAGAAGACATTATAGAATGTAAAGTCCCTCACACATCACTGAGTGATCACTATCTGGTCTTTTGCACATGGACACAACATGGCTTGAAAATTCCCCAGAATAAACATACCAATATTAAATTTAGAAGTTTTAGGAAATTCAGCTGATTCAACAGACAGAATTACAAAAATAAGATTTTTAAGGCCATGCATCTTTCCTATCGCAACATATGGCCATGAGACCTGGACACTTAACAAAACAGCTGAGAAACACATAAATGCCTTTGAATGTAAATGCTACAGAAGAGTCCTTCAAATATCATGGACACAGAAAAGAACAAATATATTCATACTACAAGAACTTAATTTTGAAGAAGGCTGGATAGTAAAGAGGATTAAAGAGAGAAAACTTTAATATTTTGGACACATTAAATGTCATGATAATTTAGAGAAGATCATCTTGGAAGGGTACATAGTGGGAAAAAGAAATAGAGGAAGACCACGTCGAAGATGACTGCAAGACATGGATGCATCAGCAGCAGGGCATTTTGGCTACAGGAGAGCTGTTAGGGAGGTAAAGTTCCGCAAGGGACATCCAAATGACTGACTGACTGAGAAAATTCAGCTTAGAATCATTTCTGAAAGAGTTACAAGCAGCACCTCTAGATCATGTGTACCAACTAACTGACCCTGATAAGGCCATGGAACACTGGATAAAAACCTTGTGGGATATATTTGACAAGCATGTTCCTATTAAAGAGGTGAGAGTTAAACATCAAGTGAAGTCCCCTTGGATAACACCTGAGATATTGCAAGTCATGAGGAAAAGAGACCAGGCACTCAAAAATAAGGAACTAACTAGCTACTGATTATTTAGAAATAGAGTTCAATACTTAATTATGCAAGAAAATGATACATTACTTTAGGAACCTAGTTCAGAATAAATAAGACAGTAAGTCTGGAAAGCAATTAACATTCTAGCAAACAAGAGAAAACAGTCTGACTTGCAGAGTTATAATCATGTGCCTACTTGTGAAGAGTTCAGTAATCACTTCAGAGAACAAGTCAATACCTTAAAATCTTCACTACCAATCCCTACTTTTGACTTAAGTGAATTAAATAAATTTATAGGTAGCAAATATGAAAATCTAAAGCAACCCAGTATTCTTTTTCATGTCAGTTAGTGAAGTCTATAATTATCTTTCATCTTTAAAGAACAACAACACAGCAGGACTTGATGAAATTAGCAACAAGATATTACACTACTCAGCCCCAGTAATTACAGATACACTAACATACATTTACAATCAGTGCATTGCACACTGTCATTTTCCTCAGGCTTTTAAAATTGCAAAAATAGATCCCCTTTTTAAATCTGGTTCGGAGAAAAATCCCTCAAGCTATAGACCAATTTCCATTCTATCAACTCTGTCAAAACCCCTAGAAAAACACATTAAGAAAAAACAACCTTAGAACATATGCAAGAAAATGATCTGATTGTTGACTGTCAGTCAGGTTTTAGGCCAGAACATTCCTGCCACACAGCTCTCACAAAAATGACAGAATATTTGTTATCTGATATAAACTGATAAATTATGCAGTGCTGTCTTTGTTGACTTTAAAAAAGCATTTGACATGATTGATCATGAAATCCTAGTTAGAAAGCTTGAGACTTATAGATTACACCCTGACTTGACAAAATTTATTACATCATTTCTTTCCAACAGAAAACAGGTAGTTTGCGTCAAAAACTCTAAGTCAAGTTCATCTATGGTTGATAATGGCGTTCCACAAGGATCCTCTCCTTGGTCCTCTCCTTTTCACCATCTACATCAATGATCTTCAACTTCATCTCAAAAAAATCATCTTGTGACCTTTTTGCTGATGACTGCACAGTTTACATTAGTGACAATGACTGTATTAACCTTGAGTCAACTCTTCAAATTGAAATAAACAGTCTAATTAACTGGAGCAATAACAACAGAATGCTCATAAACACCAGCAAAACAAAATCCATGCTCATTACAACAAGACAGAAATTAACAATTCACCAACAACAACACTACAGCTCCATGCTGGAACTTCACAGATAGAGAATGTTAGTGAACATAAAACTCTAGGTCTCATGATTGACCACCACCTCAGCTGGAATCATCAAGTAGACAATCTAACCAAAGTAATTGCACAAACAGCTTATCAGTTTACTAAAATTAAAAATTTTCTAGACATAGACACCAGAAAAATATACTACATATCACAGATACAAACACACTTGGACTACTGCTCCACAGTCTGGGATGGTTGTTCCATGTCAAACATGAAAAGACTTTATTCACTTAAAAAACGAGCAGTAAGGCTTATAGACGACAAACATGCAGCACATATTACAAATAAGGACAAGCATCTTCATATTCTACACCTCAAGAAGAGATTTCTTTTCAACAAAGCCAAGTTAATTCACAAAATTCTATCGCACAGTGCTCCACCCTATCTGTGGTCATTGTTCAAATCCAACCCAAAACACAGTCAATGCTTAAACAATTGTATTCTCCCAGAACAAAGGCTTGACATGTTTAAAAAAAAAGCTTCTCTTACTCAGCTGCCCACCTTTGGAATGTCCTACCAACTCATGTAAAACTTATAGTTAATACTCGTTCTTATAACTTCAAACTTTGTCAACATCTGTTTGATATGGACTTTATGCCTCCCTAAGCATAGTCTAAAGTAGTTTAAAGTACGGCTTGAGTGTTGTAATTTTGTTATGCTAAATTTGTTAGTTTTAATGAATGTAAGAATCTGAGTTTATTTCATGTTGTTGCATAAATCAGAGAGTAGAGAGTATGGACATGAGATAAGTTTATTATTTATTTATGTAATCATTTAATGTGTCTTCATGATTATTATGCTCATTAACAAATGCTGAATGAGACTGAGTGAAAGCTGTATGATGAAGGGCAGAATGTTAGACGGGCCTGAGTCCCCAATTCTTAACCGTTTGAAAATAAAGTATGTTCATTTGTTTGTTCTTACCACAGTCCTTCTAAACCCTCTTATCACATTCCTCCTAAACTCTCCCAACACAGTCCTCCTAGATCCTCTTAATATAGTCCTCTTAAATTCTCTTAACATGGTCCTCCTAAACCCTCTTAATACAGTCCTCATAAACCCTCTTAACATGGTCCTCCTAAACCCTCTTAACATGGTCCTACTAAACCCTCTTAACATAGTCCTCCTAAACCCTCTTATCACAGTCCTCCTAAACCCTCTTATCACAGTCCTCCTAAACCCTCTTAACATGGTCCTCCTAAACCCTCTTAACATGGTCCTACTAAACCCTCTTAACATAGTCCTCCTAAACCCTCTTATCACAGTCCTCCTAAACCCTCTTATCACAGTCCTCCTAAACCCTCTTAACATGGTCCTCCTAAACACTCTTATCACAGTACTCTGAAACCCTCTTAACATGGTCCTCCTAAACCCTCTTATCACAGTCCTCCTAAACCCTATTAACATGGTCCTCCTAAACCCTCTTACCACAGTCCTCCTAAATCCTCTTAACATGGTCCTCTTAAACCCTCTTATCACAGTCCTTCTAAACCCTCTTATCACAGTCCTCCTAAACCTTCTTATCACAGTCCTCCTAAATCCTCTTAACATGGTCCTACTAAACCCTCTTAACATGGTCCTACTAAACCCTCTTAACATGGTCCTACTAAACCATCTTAACATGGTCCTCCTAAACCCTCTTAACATGGTCCTACTAAACCCTCTTATCACAGTCCTCCTAAACCCTCGTATCACAGTCCTCCTAAACCCTCTTATCACAATCCTCCTAAACCTTCTTATCACAGTCCTCCTAAACCTTCTTAACATGGTCCTACTAAACCCTCTTAACATGGTTCTCCTAAACCCTCTTAACATGGTCCTACTAAACCCTCTTAACATAGTCTTCCTAAACCCTCTTATCACAGTCCTCCTCAACCCTCTTATCACAGTCCTCCTAAACCCTCTTAACATGGTCTTCCTAAACCCTCTTATCACAGTCCTCCTAAACCCTATTAACATAGTCCTCCTAAACCCTCTTATCACAGTCCTCCTAAACCCTCTTAACATGTTCCTCCTAAACCCTCTTATCACAGTCCTCCTAAACCCTCTTAACATGTTCCTCCTAAACCCTCTTATCACAGTCCTCCTAAACCCTCTTATCACAGTTCTCCTAAACCCTCTTAACACAGTCCTCTGAAACCCTCTTAACACGGTCGTCCAAAACCATTTTAGCACAGTCCTCCTAAACCCTCTTAACACAGTCCTACTAATCCCTCTTAACACGGTCCTCCAAAACCCTTTTAACACGGTGCTCCTAAACCCTCTTAACACGGTCCTCCAAAACCCTTTTAACACGGTCCTCCTAAACCCTCTTAACAAGCCGAGCTGAATCTGAAGGTCTTAATTCAAATATCATGGACACAAAAAAGAACAAACATATCTATACTACAAGAACTTAATATTGAAGAAGGCTGGCTAGTAAAGAGGATTAAAGAGAGAAAACTTAAATATTTTGGACACATTAAACGTTATGATAATCTAGAGAAGACGTCTTGGAAGGGTACATAATGGGAAAAAGAAAGAGAGGAAGACCAAGGCGAAGATGGCTGCAAGACATGGATGCATCAGCAGCAGGGCATCTTGTTCACAATCGAAAGGCCTACAGGAGAGCTGTTAGGGAGGTAAAGTTCCACAAGGAACGTGCAAATAATTGTATTCTCTTTTATCCTACATTACCTGTATGATATGATGAGGTGTGCTTATGTTGGGCAGAGAAGCCGTGTGCCACCAGTATGTGGTTTCTGTTGCAGGTACTGTGATCTGCTCGGGTTTTGTGAAAACAAAGAAAACATATTACAGTAACGGAACGAAATTATCTTTCTCTTAAAACAGTGGTTCCCAACTGGTGGTCGGCGGACCCCGGGGATTCTCGGAACCTACTGTGGGGGGGGGGGGTGTCTGCGACAAAAACTCAAGGTGCTGTTTTACTTTCATTGTGAAATGTTCAAACGATGTGGAGCCAGATGTGGAAGCTATTATTCGGAATAAAAAGAAGCATGGTTTCTCTCACAATATTTAGGTTGGTTATACATTTCACATTCTGTTCATATGCCAGAACAAGTAGGAATGTTAATTGCTGTCTATTTTTTCTTAACTACATTATTGTCATTTTGAAAATTCACGAAGTCTGTACCGATTTTTAAAAAAATGTAATATAGAGTTTACTCATTGAAGGGTACCCACATTTTCTGAAAAACAAATATCACGGGGATATGAAACTTTTTAAAGTAGGGGGTCCGTGATCTAGGTTTTGAAACATCAGGGGGTCCGCGGACTAGTGTTAATTGGGAACCACTGTGTTCAAGTATGAAAACTGGACACACCTGCAACTGTTAATGTTATAAACGTCGGTTTCTGCTGTTTTGTTTCTCATATTAATGAATGTCACGTACGTGGTAGTAATAGTTTCGGAAGTGATCACTGATTTATATTTTTAATTATCTGTCTGGTTACCTTTCATTTACCATTCTGTTTTGCCAGCCCCCTTCAAATCTGTCTGTCTGTCCGTCCGTCCGTCCTTCCGTCCGTCTGTCTGTCTGTCCGTCCGTCCATCTCTATCTATCTATCTATCTATCTATCTATCTATCTATCTATCTATCTATCTATCTATCTATCTATCTATCTATCTATCTATCTATCTATCTATCTATCTATCTATCTATCTATCTATCTATCTATCTATCTATCTATCTATCTATCTATCTATCTATCTATCTATCTATCTATCTATCTATCTATCTATCTATCTATCTATCTATCTATATCTATCTATCTATCTATCTATCTATCTATCTATCTATCTATCTATCTATCTATCTATCTATCTATCTATCTATCTATCTATCTATCTATCTATCTATCTATCTATCTATCTATCTATCTATCTATCTATCTATGTCTTGATTGTCCTGTGTTTGTCAGGTTCTCAAACGTTTATCTTCCCGTTGCGCTTTCAGATATTTAATTGTGTTTATTTTAAATCACGTTTTGCAACTTCTCTGAGGAAACTTTCCTTTCTTTCCCTTCCTTGTTGAGGGTATCTGTTGCATTATTCTCCACAGTCATATTTCTTATTGTCTCAACTTCTGTTCCTTATCTGTGTTTATCGTTCAAGATTCACTGCAAGAGAGTACTCGCCTTTAAAGAAATTCTCGACTTTTCTTCTTCATCAGAAATATCACATTTAATTATGTGATATTTTTGATGAAGAAGAAGAAGAATCGTAAATAATTTGATTACTGAATCAGAGAATTTAACTACCTACCTGAGGAGCTAGGATTTCAAATGTCCAGGTGTCTGAGGGGTAATCTGGTCTGGAAATTTCCGGTTTTAGAATCTGTGTCCTCTGAACTCCATGACGCAGTTTTGTTGCGTCAGTTCCAAACGGAGACTTCGTGCAGTTGTCAGACTCAATAAAAATGGCATGAGTAGTTCCGTTCTGTTGAGAGCGGTGAATATATTTAGTTTTAAAAGTAGACCTGGGTTTTTTGTGAATAAAAGCAACATCTTATCACTGTCAGACATTTATTAGTAAAGTTGTACTGAAACAGTGACGGCAGGAGCGCAAACAGACAGACATATAAAGAGTGAGAGAGAGACAGACAGACAGACATATAAAGAGTGAGAGAGAGACAGACAGACAGACATATAAAGAGTGAGAGACAGACAGACACAGACATATAAAGAGTGAGAGAGAGACAGACAGGCAGATAGATAGATAGATAGATAGATAGATAGATAGATAGATAGATTACTCACGTCTAGAACATAGTCGTTCACGTCACAGGTGTTAAAAGACCTATGAAACTGGAGCACCACGTGACCATGAGGAGACGAAACCGCCGTGAGGTTGTAGTCCTGACTGACATCTGGGGCGAGAATGCCACGCTTGTCTGTGTGCCCGTCCTGTCCACCCAACAACAAAAACTAGTACAGATCAGTGAATTCGATGCTGACAGACTTTACTGCCAAAAGAGCATGCACAAGAAATGAAAAAAGAATGAACTGAGTACATACATGTGATTCTCGACATTTGTAGATTCTACAAATACAGACCCATATTTACATAACGAATCCCTCACTTAAGAGGAAACTCTGTGGAGACCCATGTTTAGGTAACAAATCCCTGGCTTAACAAGGAAACTCTGCGGAGGCCTATGTTTACGTAAAGACCCCTTGACTTAACAAGGAAACTCTGTGGAGACCTATATTTACTTAACGACCCTTTGACTTAACAGGGAAACTCTGTGGAGACCTACATTTAAATAACGAATCCCTGACTTAACAAGGAAACTCTGTGGAGACCTACATTTAAATAACGAATCCCTGACTTAACAAGGAAACTCTGTGGAGACCTACATTTAAATAACGAATCCTTGACTTAACAAGGAAACTCTGTGGAGACCTACATTTAAATAACGAATCCCTGACTTAACAAGGAAACTCTGTGGAGACCTATATTTACTTAACGACCCCTTGACTTAACAAGGAAACTCCGTGGAGACCTACATTTAAATAACGAATCCCTGACTTAACAAAGAAACTCTGTGGAGTCCTATATTTACATAACGAACCCCTGACTTAACAGGGAAGCTGTGTCGAGACCTATATTTACGAAATGAATCCCTAACTTACAAAGAAGTTCTATGGGACGCTCCGGATGGAAGCGGATAGAGAATTATAACTCAGAAATACCAGAAATACTAAATATGTGGGCATGCAAGTCAAGGCCTGTATTAATGTTACTTCTTCAGTATAGAAATTTTTACTGTTACGTCTTTGTGACACTCGTACTGCAAGCACTCCGACATACGTATGTTTTGATTTACGGAATGTTTTGTAATCCGAGGACAGTCTGTATTTCACACTTGGATATTTTCTGAGAAAGTACTTAATTTTAAATCAAGGATTTAATTTTTCCCGGCAATATTCTACTTTTCCTCAACACACTGTCAGTCACAAAACGTTGTACTCGAAGTGCTTCGCATTGCAGGGATATATTTTCTGTTTTCGAAGACCGTTTCTCTAGGAAAAAGTTTCAAGTATTTATTAGGTACAAAGCTAGAGTTTATTGCGGATTAAAAGCAAAAGACCGAATATCTTCAAAACCATGGAGTTAATATTAGCTGATCCAGATTCTCTTCCATGACAGCTCTGAATAATAGGATATCCTTACCTTTTCGGAGTGTAGGAACTCTTCTTCTTCGTTCTCACTGGAGTGTAGGAACTAAATCTGAGCAAACAAACATACATACAAACAACAAACAAACATATAAACAAGCAAACAAAAGCCGTTGTTAGATCAGACTTATCTTTTACATGTCCCCAGCCTCCTATCAATATGTGAAGTGTCTGCGAATTACTGACAAGTTTTGAAGTCATACTGGTACCTAATAGAACTGATGATGATGATGATGATTTTCACAGTCTAGGAAAAAAGAATATGGGAACACATTGAACAATAAAAATGGTCTGTCGGTGTCAAAAAAAAGGTTAAGATGGTGGATACTGGATATGACCTAGCTCCGAGGGAACTGTTTCATCACACTCGGGACATACCCATAAGTGTTTTGTCTGATATAATTCACACGTTCTATACAATATAACTGATATAATACACACTGTTTATCATTATAGACTGTTTATTGGACTGTGTGAGGTACTGTTCTTACAACGAAATGGTGCCTGTTATCTTCATCGGTCCAGAACACAACTAGGTCAGCGGAAGTGACGTCACCGTAATCGGAGAAACCGAAAGCGAAGCATGATCGAGAGGTCACCTGCGGAAAAGAAGTTGTAAATTAGTTCTAATATCAGATGTAACTCATCAAAAGAAGTTGTAAATTAGTTCTTATATCAGATGTAATTCATCAAAAGAAGTTGTAAATTAGTTCTAATATCAGATGTAACTCATCAAAAGATGTTGTAAATTAGTTCTAATATCAGATGGAACTCATCAAAAGAAGTTGTAAATTAGCTCTAATATCAGATGTAACTCACCAAAAGAAGTTGTAAATTAGCTCTAATACAGATTTAACTCATCAAAATAAGTTGTAAATTAGCTCTAATACAGATTTAACTCATCAAAAGAAGTTGTAAATTAGCTCTAATACAGATTTAACTCATCAAAAGAAGTTGTAAATTAGTTCTAATATCAGATGGAACTCATCAAAAGAAGTTGCAAATTAGTTCTAATATCAGATGGAACTCATCAAAAGAAGTTGTAAATTAGTTCTAATATCAGATGGAACTCATCAAAATAAGTTGTAAATTAGCTCTAATACAGATTTAACTCATCAAAAAAAGTTGTAAATTAGCTCTAATACAGATTTACCTCATCAAAAAAAGTTGTAAATTAGCTCTAATACAGATTTAACTCATCAAAAGAAGTTGTAAGCTAGTTCTAATATCAGATTTAACTCATCAAAAGAAGTTGTAAGCTAGTTCTAATATGAGATGTAACTCATCAAAAGAAGTTCCACATTAGTTCTAATATCAGATGTAACTCAAGCTGTAAATCGGTTCTAATATCAGATGTAACTCATCACAAGTTGTAAATCAGTTCTAATATCAGATGTAACTCATCAAAAGAAGCTCTAAATTAGTTCTAATATGAGATGTAACTCATCAAAAGAAGTTCCAAATTAGTTCTAATATCAGATGTAACTCAAGCTGTAAATCAGTTCTAATATCAGATGTAACTCATCACAAGTTGTAAATCAGTTCTAATATCAGATGTAACTCATCAAAAGAAGCTCTAAATTAGTTCTAATATCAGATGTAACTCATCAAAAGAAGCTTTAAATCAGTTCTAATATCAGATGTAACTCATCAAAAGAAGCTCTAAATTAGTTCTAATATCAGATGTAACTCATCAAAAGAACGGTGGGATAAAAAAATCTACATACAATTTGTATAAATAATAAAATGTTTCGTGAAGACTGTCCTCCTTTCAACACACTCCCTCTCTCAGCAACAAGAATGTCCTCCTTTCAGCACACTCCCTCTCTCAGCAAGAAGACTGTCCTCCTTTCAACACACTCCCTCTCTCAGCAACAAGAATGTCCTCCTTTCAACACACTCCCTCTCTCAGCAACAAGAATGTCCTCCTTTCAACACACTCCCTCTCTCAGCAACAAGAATGTCCTCCTTTCAACACACTCCCTCTCTCAGCAACAAGAATGTCCTCCTTTCAGCACACTCCCTCTCTCAACAACAAAATGTCCTCCTTTCAGCACACTCCCTCTCTCAACAAGAAGACTGTCCTCCTTTCAGCACACTCCCTCTCTCAGCAACAAGAATGTCCTTCTTTCAGCACACTCCCTCTCTCAGCAACAAAACTGTCCTCCTTTCAGCACACTCCCTCTCTCAACAAGAAGACTGTCCTCCTTTCAGCACACTCCCTCTCTCAACAAGAAGACTATCCTCCTTTCAGCACACTCCCTCTCTCAACAACAAGACTGTCCTCCTTTCAGCACACTCCCTCTCTCAACAACAAGATTATCCTCCTTTCAGCACACTCCCTCTCTCAACAAGAAGACTGTCCTCCTTTCAGCACACTCCCTCTCTCAACAAGAAGACTATCCTCCTTTCAGCACACTCCCTCTCTCAGCAACAAGACTGTCCTCATTTAAGCGCACTCCCTCTCTCAACAACAAGAAAGTAAGAGAACAAATATTGTAGGATTAAACCTCGAAAAAATCGTAGACAAAGCACTTTTAGTGAGACGTGAGAGAAAGAAAAATCACAAGAGAATTACCTGGTATTGGAACACGGACTCCGGTAGGACGAGCAGCCGTCTAGCCACGAGAGAACAGCGTATTATCGACTTAGCCAACTAGCACCCCGTACCAAAACCTCGTAGTTTTCCTATTTATAAAAAATTGTTCCTCAACAACAAGAAGACCACCAGTCCTACCTTCACGCCCACAGACCACACCCTGTTTGTACCCCTCCTCCCTTTACTACAAGAAACCAAACACGTACAACACTTCTGATAGGCCTATACGTTATATAACATACACCGATAAGTATTTATTTCAAATAACAGACCTCTTGCACCTCAAACATAACAATCTTTACTTCTCCAGATTCACATATATGTGCCCACAGAGACCTTTGATGCTTGTAACACAGTTCTTTATTTTTAATTTTCCCTTCACATAAAATATGTCCCCAGTGTGGCTGCCGCTTCTAGATTTGGAAAGGGGGGGGGGGTAAGGAACATAGGCACTTCTACCTTCCATGGTCCAAAATGTTTTGGACACATTAAACATCATGATAATCTAGAGAAGACCATCTTGGAAGGGTACAAAATGGGATAAAGAAAGAGAGGAAGACCAAGGCGAAGATGGCTGTAAGACATCGTTGATAATCTGCAAATGGATGCATCAGCAGCAGGGCATCTTGCTTACAACCAAGAGGCTTACAGGAGAGCTGTTAGGCAGGCAAAGTTCCGCTAGGGACATTGACTGACTGACTGAAGTTCCACGCGTGTTGTAGCGAGGTGACTAGGGGAGTTAACCGCAGGGCTGGTAACCCTGTCATGTGGAAAAAAAATTAGTATGTTACAGAAACAGCAGTGAGTACTCAAAACTCATTGTATGGGCCCCCAGAGTGTAGGCAGAAATGAGCAGCATGCAGCACAGCTGGGGCACAGTACAAAGGCTGCCCGCAGACCGTGAGAAGTGGAGAGAATTTGTTGCTACCCTGCAAGACGCCACAGGGCGTGCTGAGCGATGCCTACTTATCTGTTCGCCGGCCAAGGACCTGGATAGACAAAATATCTATTCGTCGACATGTTGAAACAGATCTGGCAACAGTAGAAAGCTGGCAATTCTGTCTTCAAAACGACATTAATATTTTAGAAATATCCCAGCTTTAGAAAGCCTAAACAACTGAATTTACAAAGAACACAAGTTGTGTAGTCAATTTGATCTCTCAGTAAAATAACTGTAATCACAAATTTGTTGCGCATGAGCTATGACCGAAGACTGTCTCGTAAGGACAACACAGTTCGTAAGAGGTCGTATTATAAATAATCTAAATTTTATACTTATAATATAAATTATTACTTATGATACTTAAATAAGTATGTGCATCTATGTATGCCTTCTTTTAGTACTTTTGTGCAGGTCTAATGGAGGTGGGGTGTGTGTGGGGGGGATTCTTGCTGGTCCATCGCTATTAGATCCGGAGTCTTCCCTTGTTTTAATGGAGGGCCCAAAGGGAAACGGAAAGGGGGGGGGGCATAGTGGATGAAAACAGAATAGCTAATAAATAGGATAAGAGGGGAGAAAGGAAATGCTTAGTACTGCCTTTCAAAATTTCTCTCGAGGTACCTGCTCTTCCACGTCCACCTGAACTCTGACTGTGGCGTGTTCTTGCAGAAGACCTGGCCGTGGAGTTAGCTACGGCTTGACAGAAAATGGCAATCTGTCATGGTTCTGGTTAATTTCCAGTTTAAATGTTATGCTTCAAAACTTCTGCGCCAGGTAGCAATATTTCTTATTCACAAGATTCCAGTGTTGCTGGCTCATTCAGTTCTAGAGAAACTTTCTGTTCTGGCAGGCGATCTTGAAGGACAATCATTCATTTAATTATTAATTTTCAGAAGATATTCCTAAGACAAATAAAATTATTACACGAGAATTAAAAACAGAAAAACTGAATGTTTTATTGTTAAGAGAAACAGACATGACACCGATGTCCACCGTGGTTGAAAGGAAGAGGTGGCTATAGACTGGCCACATTACGAGAATGACAGACGAATCGGTGCCGTTAAGAGCTTTGATGTGGACTCTACAGGGTAAAGGAAGCATGGGAAGACTCAAAAAGAAATGGAGACATACAGCAGAGAAAATGCCAGTAAACAAAGGACTGACATGGGAGACAGGAAGGAAGTTGGTGAAGGACAGACATGGGAGACAGCCAGGAAGATGGTGAAGGACAGACATGGGAGAAAGACAGAAAGATGGTGAAGGACAGACATGGGAGACAGCCAGGAAGATGGTGAAGGACAGACATGGAAGAAAGACAGAAAGATGGTGAAGGACAGACATGGGAGAAAGACAGAAAGATGGTGAAGGACAGACATGGGGGACAGCCAGGAAGATGGTGAAGGACAGACATGGAAGAAAGACAGAAAGATGGTGAAGGACAGACATGGGAGACAGCCAGGAAGATGGTGAAGGACAGACATGGAAGAAAGACAGAAAGATGGTGAAGGACAGACATGGGAGAAAGACAGAAAGATGGTGAAGGACAGACATGGGAGACAGCCAGGAAGATGGTGAAGGACAGACATGGAAGAAAGACAGAAAGATGGTGAAGGACAGACATGGGAGACAGCCAGGAAGATGGTGAAGGACAGACATGGGAGAAAGACAGAAAGATGGTGAAGGACAGACATGGGAGAAAGACAGAAAGATAGTGAAGGAAAGACATGGGAAGCAGCCAGGAAGGTAGTGAAGGACAGACATGGGAGACAGCCAGGAAGATGGTGAAGGAAAGACATGGGAGACAGCCAGGAAGATAGTGAAGGACAGACATGGGAAGCAGCCAGGAAGATGGTGAAGGACACACATAGGAAGCAGCCAGGAAGATGGTGAAGGACAGACATGGGGGACAGCCAGGAAGGTAGTGAAGGACAGACATGGAAGAAAGACAGAAAGATGGTGAAGGACAGACGTGGGAGACAGACAGGAAGATGGTGAAGGACAGACATGGGAGACAGGCAGGAAGATGGTGAAGGACAGACATGGGAGACAGACAGAAAGATGGTGAAGGACAGACATGGGAGACAGACAGGAAGATAGTAAAATACAGACATGGGAGACAGGTAGGAAGATGGTGAAGGACTGACATGGGGGACAGCCAGGAAGATGGTGAAGGACAGACAAAAGTGAAAACCTCATGCTACCATAAGCCCCTTGCCACTTTGCACTGAAGGGAGAAGAGAGAAAGAGATATTGAACGTTTGTTGAACAGTTTGTCAGACCTCGCGCTAGATGGCGGAGTTCATCACCAGCATCATCATCATGTGATCGTGTGGGCAAAAGTTCAATTCTGTAGTGAAATAAAGGGTGGAATAATCTTATGTACATACAGTAAATGCGGCTTCGTTGGCGGAGTGATTAGGCGCTCGGCATGCTAATCCGGTGATGCCGGGTTCGGTCCCAGCACTGGGATTTTTTTCTGGTACAACACCGAAAAGGCTCCGGGGTTCACCCTGCTTCTAAAAATAGGTACCAGAGAAATCTGGGAAGGTAAAGCGGCCAGGCGTGATACCGACCACATCACACTTTCATGTGTCGAAGGTTATGGAAAATACGGGCCTAACACCGTATTCCCTAGTATGCATTAATGGCACGGAAACGGGGATTCTACCTTGACCTTTACATACAGTAAATATCACTTTGTTTCCCGTCATTTTTAATATATTGCACGCAGGACCATTTTCATATGTATATCCATCCATCCATCCATCCATCCATCCATCCATCCATCCATCCATTTCGTCTTGTATACAGTAGAGATATTGTTCTTGTCTCAGTGTGGACAAACACAGTTGAGAGATACTTTGACACTGTTTGGACAAACACTGACACTGTTATGATAAACTTTGATACTGTTTGGACAAACACTGACACTGTTATGATAAACGTTGATACTGTTTGGACAAACACTGACACTGTTATGATAAACGTTGATACTGTTTGGACAAACACTGACACTGTTATGATAAACGTTGATACTGTTTGGACAAACACTGACACTGTTATGATAAAGTTTGACACTGTTTGGACAAACACTGACATTGTTATATGAAACCTTGACACAATTTGGAGAAACACTGACATTGTTGACATAAACAACTACATTGCTCTGACAAACACTGGTAATTGTTTTGAGAAACCGTGACACTGTGCGGACAAACACCGTGACACTGTGCGGACAAACAACGTGACACTGTGCGGACAAACAACGTGACACTGTGCGGACAAACACCGTGACACTGTTCAGACAAGTAATGGCATTGGCGGGACAAACAATGACAGCACATCGCTTACCATAGCTGTAAGCGTGACATTGATAGCTTGTCTGCTATAATCTACAGACCACTCGAAGCTGTAATGACTTCTGGGATCAAGGTAAATCTGGTACTTGTTGGATGTGGCTGAGCTACAGGTGAAAATCTTCAAGCAGCACATTAAAATGATTGACCAGATCCTCGCAGCCATAATTTGCACGCCTGTAAATAAAGGACCACATTTTAAGGGTTCCGTTACACTGGCTTGGCTGTGTCCAAAGAACTGAAGAGAAATGCTTCTAGAAAGATCTTCGTTGTGGACAACTAGAATATGGCAGGTAAAATCTGGACACGTGCAGCTGAGGTTTGAAGATGTGTAGAAACGAAATAAAGGGCATTTATAAAGCTTAGGATGTTTGATGAAGGAAGGTAAAGGAATAATCATTGCTTACACTCCCAGCCATGACAGCAGAGAGAGAGAGAGAGAGAGAGAGAGAGAGAGAGAGAGAGAGAGAGAGATGTAGACTGGTGTCGATCGACTTGGTGGTACATTTCTACTTTCAGCGTTAGGTTACATCAGAGATTGTCTTAACCGGCAATTACCCGTAAACTACCCAGGGTAAACTTAAACTTTTAGAGATCGTCAGTTACTGTATCCGGTTTACATTAACAAAACCTAGTAAAAAAGCAACCAGTGAGGTGGACTGGAGGATAATAGTAGACTGGTGATGCTCTGTTTGTATGGAGGATAATCAGTCAAGTTTGACTGCGGTTCAGCATGCAAGCATTTTCTAAAAATTATATCACACCATAAATAAAAGAACACAAAAGTACACACGAACAACATTCACTTTCCGCTGATGTTTGTGAAATGTGTTTAAGTGTACTTTAAAAAACAAGTATAAAGTATCGAATCAGGATTTGACAAGGGAATGATGGTACAGCAGTGGTTTCCCTTTGCCCTCCCCTCGGGTTTGTGTGTGGTTTTCTCAGCTGGTCTTAGTATAAAGAGACTGACCCACAAAGTAGCTGAGTACCTGCTTTGGTCTCCTGTTGTTTATTCAAATATTCACAGCTGACCTCTGTATCTAAGACGGTGGTAGCACGTGGTGGAAGGACACGTCATGGGATCCTAGCAATCACTGGAAAATTCAGGGGGGAAAAAAGGAAGGCCCAAGATTAATAAAAAAAAATATCTCAGTGGACTGACCAAGTTTCAGGGAAAAACAAAAGCATCTGAACTAATAGTAAACACCAAGGACAGCACAGGGTGGAGGAGCATGATCGCCGATGCTATCGGGCTCAGCACACAATAATAATAATAATAATAATCATAAAAACAACAATAATACTAATAATCATACCGAATACTGTACTAAGGAAAGCAGTATTTCGGAAACTACTTTATGCAAGGTAACATACAGGTGTAACAGTCATAATTTCAAACAGTCCTGTCGCGATCACTGCAATTTTAAAGTTCTATATTTTGCCACAAGCAATATATACTTCATTTGAACCGAAGATGACATATTTATAATCTTAATCTATTATTATTTATTATATATGATTATAGACGCAGCTTTTAAGCTTTTATTTCAACAGGTAGAATAACATTTATTTTATCTAGGACATAGATCAGTCCTGGGGAGATATTTTGGACTTGAAGGCATGCATCTTTCCCATCACAACATATGCATGTGAGACCCAGATACTTAACATATGCTTGTGAGACCTTAACATACACCTTTGAGATCTGGACACTTAACAAAACAGCTGAGAAACACATAAATGCCTTTGAATGTAAATGCTACAGAAGCATAATTCAAATATTATGGACACAAAAAAGAAGAAATATATCCATACTACAAGAACTTAATATTGAAGAAGGCTGGCTAGTAAAGACGATTAAACACAGAAGATCTGAATATTTTGGACACATTAAACATGATAATCCAGAGAAGACCATTTTGGTAGGATACATAATGGGAAAATGAGAGGAAGACGAAGGCGAAGATGGGTGTAAGGCATCGTTGATGATCTGCAAATGGATGCATCAGCAGCAAGGCATCTTGCTTACAATCGAGAAGCCTACAAGAGTGCTGTTAGGGAGGCAAAGATACGCAAGGGACATGCAAATGACTGACTGAGCGCTGTATAGCTTATAGATCAAATCACAGGCAATATTTCTGTTCCATTGAAAGTTATTTCAATCTAGACAAATTTCAGGACCACAAATGTTTTCATTTCTTGCCACATCCTCACTTCAGAGTTCTTCACCTCTTAAGATGAGGCTCGAGAATGCAACATCTTTTTGAAGATGAATGAACCGATGAAAGTATTGAAAGTTCTGGAGAAGACAAAGGCGGTGAAAGAATATCTGAAGAAATGTTTATCATTTGCTAAAACAGGAACTATGAGACAAGTAAAGTTTAAAGGCAACAGTAACTAAACAGATACACAAAGTGGTCTTAATTTTACAAATGGTTAAAAACAAATCGAGATGTGGTTTATCAAACTTCAAGTGGGCAGGTATTCCTTACCTGAAAAGCGAAGAACATCAACAACAGTACTACAGGTAAAAAAGTTACCTCCCCTGAATGGCGGACAGGAAGAACTGGCCAACTTCAAATAAAATAAATCGTAGGCGGCAGGTAGACCAAAACACAACTTAAGGTAAATGTGCAATGTAGAATTCTACTCCATTTTCAGGATAAATTTGGTGGCATAAAACTGCAAGGAGCTAAAGATATGGCTGGGTTGTGTGATTCAGGATGTGACGTCATAATCTTGCGGATCGCTGATTGGTTGAAGGATTAGTGAAGAGGGTGTAGTAAGTAGGGGTTGAAGGGGAGGGGTGGGTGGAGGTGGGGGTAGGCGCGGCAAGAAGGATCCTGGTCACTCGGTGCTGTCGGTGACATCGCCACAAAATGACAGCTCATCTGTTTTTTTTTTTTCTTTTGGAGCATTTATTTTGTTACATAGTCTTATCTTTATATGAGAGAAAGAGAGAGAACGAGAGAGAGAGACAGAGACAGAGATAGAGAGAGAGAAAGAGAGACAGAGAGACCGTGAGAGAAAGAGAGAGAGAGGGACAGAGAGACAGAGATTGATTGATTGATTGATCTTTATTTCAAAAGGATTAAGAATTGGGCACGCAGGCCCGTCTGACATTCTGCCCTTTATCATACATCTTTCATTCTATTCCAGACATTCTATAAATATGCTGTTCATATAACAAACATAACCAACACTGAAGCTGAGAGATATAAAATAAAATATAACATTTACGTTTCGCTCTTAAACATTCACTCAGTACAGAAGTAACTATATACATTATAAATGACTATCTACTAAACAAAATTTTCGGGACTATTCAGAAAACAATTAATTGTATTCGGTGTCTGTAAGAGCAGCTTAAGATAACTTTTAAGTTTTATAATTCATGGAGGCATGTAGTCGACATCAAATAGATACTGGGAAAGCTTGAGAATGAATGAATGAATGAATGAATGAATGAATGAGTGAATGAATACTCTTTATTTTTAAAGGGTAAAGAATTCGGCACGCAGGCCCGTCTTACATTCTGCCCTTCATCACTCCATCTTTCAATCTTCCCACATACTCGATTTAATACAAATATACAAATTAAATTAGAAAAAAACATATCAAAAGAGTGTAAGATGTAACTATTACATTCAAAGTAAAAGAGAAGAAGTAATTAACCTAATAAAATAGCTCTCACGCACACATACATACACAGACATATACATAAACAAAAATACATTGTAAATACAGATCTTCTAACATAGTGACAGAGAGAGAAAGAGAGTGGAAAGAGACAGAGAGACAGAGAGAAAGAGACAGAGAGAGACAGAGAGAAAGAGAGAGAGAAAGACAGAAAGAGACAGAGAGAGAAAGAGACAGAGGGAAAAGAGAGAGGCAGAGAGAGAAAGAGAGAGACAGAGAGAGAAAGAGAGAGACAGAGAGACACAAAAAGTCAGAGAGAGACAGAGAGACACAAAGAGACAGAGAAAGACAGAGAAAGAGAGAGAGAGAGAGAGAGAGAGAGAGAGAGAAAGAGAGAGACAGAGAGAGAAAGAGAAAGACAGAGAGAGAAAGAGAGAGACAGAGAAAGACAGAGAAAGACAGAGAGAGAGATAGAGAGAGACAGAAAGAGATAGAGAGAGTCAGAGAGAGAAAGAGAGAGACAGAGAGAGACACGGAGATAGAGAGAGACAGAGAGAGAAAGAGAGAGACAACCAGAGAGAGACAGAGAGAGACAGAGAGAAAGAGACAGAGAAAGACAGAAAGAGATAGAGAGAGACAGAGAAAGACAGAGAGAGATAGAGAGAGACAGAAAGAGATAGAGAGAGACAGAGAGAGAAAGAGTGAGACAGAGAAAGAGAGAGAAAGAGAGAGACAAACAGAGAGATACAGAGAGAAACAGAGAGATAGAGACAGAGACAAAGAGAGATAGAGAGACAGAGAGAAAGAGACAGAGAAAGATAGAAAGAGACAGAGAGAGATAGAGAGAGTAATGGAGAAGAATAAGAATATATGTTTGTGTGTGTAGGAGAGACAAAATACATCAAATGTTAATTAATATAAGATCAGTAAATATAAACAGACAAAAGTATCCGCAGACAGATAGGCAGACAGACGGACAGGCAGCCAGACAGGCAGGCAGGCAGGCAAGCAGACAAACAATTAGGCAGACAGACAGTCAGACAAACAGGCAGGCAGACAGGCAGACAGACAGACAGGCAAACAGACAGACAGACAGGCAGGCAGGCAGACAGTCAAACAAGTAGGCAGACAGACAGACAGACAGGCAGGCAGACAGACAGACAGGCAGACAGGCAGGCAGATAGTGAAAAAGTTTTCAGAGATGCTGCAAGATAGGTTAAAACAATCAGGAAAAGATAAGCACAGTGACCTGCCAAGAAAAGACAGGAGTTAAAGAACCTGACAATCCCATGAAAACTTGAAGAGATTTTTTTAAAAAACACGCAGTGGGAAAACGACAGAAAAAGTTTTGGGAAGACAGAAATCTGATTATCCGCGCCAGGAACTGCGAAAATGGAGAAACATAATCTCCAGTATCTATCGACATCTATCCGGTAATGATAAACTAGTTCTTTAAAAATTATTAAAATTCGCAGGACACCGAGAGGCCGTCTTTAAAGGAAGTGGATATAGGAGTTATTAGAAAAGTTAAATGTCTACTTACATGAAGCGAAGCCCATCAGGAAGTCTATTTGTTCCGGCAGTAATGAAAAGTATATGAGGAAAAACCTTAGAGAAGAATGGAACTGGAATGCGCACGTATGTACATTAATATGTCTATATGTAGACGGGTGTGTTTGAGCGAGTTTGTTATTGTTATCATGTCTGTACGTAGGCGTGTGTGTTTGAGCGAGTTTCTTATTTCTTTGTTATTTCTTTGTTTGTTATAAGTTTATTATTTATTTGTTATGAGAAAGACTTGGTCAGACCGCTTTGATATTTTTCTTCTGGATCTCCTCTCCTGCAGATATAACTTAACTGTAAATAAGGGCCTAGCTCTGTTGTTGGTCCTGGGGAGTGGCCTCATTACACTCGGGGCAGGCCCGTACGTGTTCGGCCCTTGATATCATGATGTCCTTTAGTGCTTTCAGGGAGATGACTCCAATGTTGTGTTGGTTGTGTGTTGCCAGTGATCTAGCGTTTAGATAGATCTCCTCCTTTTCTTGAATTTTCCAGCAATTTCTAGGTTTTCCAACTTCTGTCTTCTCATGACATGTCCAAGTTCTTTAACTTTTGTCTTCTCATGACATGTCCAAGTTCTCTAACTTTTGTCTTCTCATGACATGTAAAAGTTCTCTAACTTCTTTCTTCTCATGACATGTAAAAATTCTCTAACTTTTGTCTTCTCATGACATGTCCAAGTTCTCTAACTTTTGTCTTCTCATGACATGTCCAAGTTCTCTAACTTTTGTCTTCTCATGACATGTAAAAGTTCTCTAACTTCTTTCTTCTCATGATATGTCCAGGTTCTCTAACTTTTGTCTTCTCATGACATGTCCAAGTTCTCTAACTTTTGTCTTCTCATGACATGTCCAAGTTCATTAACATCTGTCTTCCCATGACATGTCCAATTCTCTTTCATATGTCTTCTCATGACATGTCCAAGTTCTGTCTTCTCATGATATGTCCAAGAAACTGTGATTGTCTTTTCCTTATCATTTTAACTAATATTCGTTGTTCGGAAACTTCTTTGAGGACTTTTTTCGTTTTTGTGCTTCTTTGTTCGTTTCTTTGTTTGTTTATTCCTTTGTTTGTGTGTGTGTTTGTTCTTTCTGTCTGTCGAAGTTATTTGTTGCATCTTTCTCTCTCACATCTGTTGATTCAGTTTTATATGTTATCCTTTTCGTTAATTGTCCAAGTGTCACAATAGCAATACTGGCTCTATGTGGCAGTGTAATACTCTTTTCCTCACTTTTAGGGACATTTTCTTATTTGTTAGTATCTTCTTCCCGTTTTAGAACTTATAAGAAGGTAGCTTACAAAACATTTATTTCTATGAAAATGTAAGCCCACGTACAAATAGTACTCCTCCAGTACACGTCAGTCAGAAACTTCTGGACGATTTATATTATTAAGTCAGAAAGGACAGTCCCTTCCTTTTTTGGAGAAAACCAATTTCCGGAAGTTTAAGAGACGGCCCGCTCGACCAATCAAAGCCGTCGAGTGGAGGACTGCACGTGGCACACAAGTGCTGAATGCGCCATTAAACAAGGAAGACAAATCTCTGATGAGGGCTTTCTCTCAGATAATTCAGTTCCTAAAGTGGAGGTTCTCTCCCCTTGGTCGCATTCGCTCTCACGAACGAGTGAGTCTGATTTCTGTGTTTGGCCATTTCACCGGGTTTTGTCTGTCCTAGGTCTGTTCTGGTCCATTTTGAAAGGACCATTTGCGTGCGTGTGTGTGGTTGTGTGTGTGTGGTCGTGCATAAATGTTTTCAAAACTTTTCTCAAAGATTTCTGAGACATTTATCTTAAATTGTTATGTATATATATATATATATATATATATATATATATATATATATTGGAGGTTATGAAATACCAGAGATTAGATATGCTGATGACACAGTGTTACTGTCCACAACACAAAGAGGAATGGAAAAACTAATTATGTCAGTCCGTAAGAACAGCGGAAGAGCAGAACCTCTATCTTAATGCAAAGAAAACTAAATCGATGATAACTGACAAAACAAACAAGGCAGCTGAAATATGTATCAATGAGGAAAAACTGGAAGAAGTGGAGAGTTTTGAATATCTTGAATCATTACTAACTAATAATTTAGATACAATGAGGGAAATTAGAAGGAGGACATCTATCGCTCTTCAGAAAGTAAAACAACTAAAGAATGTGTGTAGAGGAGCAGACAGAACTACAAAAATAAGATTTTTAAGGGCATGCGTCTTTCCCATAACAACATATGCCTGTGAGACCTGGACACTTAACAAAACAGCTGAGAAACACATAAATGGCTTTGAATGTAAATGCTACAGAAGTGTTCTTCAAATATCGTGGACACAAAAAAGAACAAATGTATCTATACTACAAGAGCTTAATATTGAAGAAGGCTGGCTAGTAAAGAGGATTAAAGAGATAAAACTTAAATATTTTGGACACATTAAACGTCATGATAATTTAGAGAAGACCGTATTGGAAGGATACATAATGGGAAAAAGAAAAAGAGGAAGACCAAAACGAAGATGGCTGCAAGACATCGTTGACAATCTGCAAATGGATGCAGCAGCAGCAGGCCATCTTGATCACAACGGAGAGGCCTATAGGAGTGCTGTTTGGGAGGTAAAGTTCTGCAGGAGACATGCAAATGAATATATATATATATATATATATATATATATATATATATATATATATATATATATATTTTAAGAACTTTGAGATTCTTCTTAAACAACTTTGTGACTTTTCCTTCTGCTGAAATGCTAAGAATTTTCTATACTCAGAGAACTATTTCCTCGCGCAGAATGAACGGGCTTTAGTCCAGCTCCGCTGAACTCTGACTGTAAGAATGGGTTTCAGAATGATATATCTATATGTATATTGACTTAGAACTCTGATCTACTTTTGTTGCCAGTAAAATGACTGGGGTCTGATTTTGAAGCGGTCTTGAAGATGTCATGAAGGTGTCTTTCATGTTGTCTGGATCTTGTCTCGCTGAAATAAGTTACTTACCCGAAAACTATGCTCACACTCTGCGAAGGATTCATGTGCGAGGGATTCATGTGCGAGGGATTCATGTGCGAGGGATTCATGTACGAGGGCCCAAATGTATGTCACCGTGTGCGCACAGTGTAGGATAGCGTAACTGGAGAAATCGGTCCCTGACATCCAAATAGAAGTCATCAAACAAAGTCACTCTGATGATAAAAGTCTCTTTGGCTCATACACGAATTTGGAAATGTGGAACCACATGGATTAAACGAAAAATTCAGTTTAACTTAACACACTTTCTTACATGGCGTCCTACAGGTGACAAGACAAGTAACAACTGTTTCCTGTTCTTATTTGTTATACATCACTCATGTTGATTCAGAATTTCTCGTCTTTTCTCACTTCTTCGTCCCGTATTTTTCTGTATGAATACGGCATAATGAACTGAAACGTAACAGTTGTATGCTGCATTAATGAATAAAGTTGCAGGTACTTTTTAAAAAGTCTGATTATTATCACGGCTTTACCGCGGTGGCTGTGTGCATGTTTATGTTATTAGCTGTATACATTTGCACAGGAAAGAAAGATCCAGCCCAAGAGTACAGACGTTCAAGAGTAATCCCTGGGGCACTTTCTCTGAATTTGAGGACTCTCTGGTCAAGAGCTGTGATAGCAGAAGGATTACAAAAATCTTTACGGTTATAATCTTCACCTTGCATGAAATACCGGGTTTCTCATTCCAACATTCGGTACTTGGTGATTATGCTTCTCCATCTTGCACGGTCCTTGGTGTTTACTAGTAATTTAGATGCTTTTCTTTTTCCATGTCACTTGGTCAGTCTACTGTGATTTTTTTTTTCTCTTGACTGTCTTATCTTTTTTTCCCTTGAGTTTTCCAGTGGTTACCAGGTTCTGGAACGTCTGTCTTCTCGTGACACGTTCTTCCGCCAGGTCATACCACCCAGTAGCGGATGGTGGAACAGCCTCCAGATATAGGGGTCAGATTTGAATATGTGAATAAACAGCAGCAGAGCAAAACAGGTGCCCTGTCACCTTTCTCTTAAGACAAAGGTTAGCGGGGAACATCGTGTACAAACAGTGGAAGAGAATGGGAAATCACTGGCGCACCATCATTCCCTTGTCACATCACACTTCGGTACTTTATACTCGTTTTTAAATGTCAAATTAAAACAAACTTTACAAACATTTGTGTACTTTCTTCTTTTTCTGTTCTTACCTTATTTAATACGAGACATAATCGTTACAACATGCTTAAATGCTGAACCACAGTCAAACATGACTGATTATCCTCCATACAAACAGAGCATCTTCAGTCTACTGGTCCGATTATCCTAAATACAAACAGAGCATCTTCAGTCTACTGGTCCGATTATCCTAAATACAAACAGAGCATCTTCAGTCTACTGGTCCGATTGTCCTCCATACAAACAGAGCATCTTCAGTCTGCTTGTCTGAATATCCTCCATACAAACAGAGCATCTTCAGTCTACTGGTCCGATTATCCTAAATACAAGCAGAGCATCTTCAGTCTACTGGTCCGATTGTCCTCCATACAAACAGAGCATCTTCAGTCTACTGGTCCGATTATCCTAAATACAAACAGAACATCTTCAGTCTACTGGTCCGATTGTCCTCCATACAAACAGAGCATCTTCAGTCTACTGGTCCGATTATCCTTCAACCGATTTCGCTGGTTGCTTTTTACTAGGTTTTGATAATATAAACCGGTTACAGTAACCGGCGATCTAGTTTTCTAAAATCGTATTTGTATTAGTAATTTACCAGTAATTGCAGGATAGCGCGAACGAGTAAGGTCTGAGGTGGTTGCTCTGAATATGAGGACTTTGTGGTCACCTAATCTAAACGTCTTTTGTAAATCTCTGGACAATATCCACTAGTTCAACACAAATGGTTATGGACTACCTTACAAAACTCACATCAAAGAACTCTCTGGCACATGACGATGATTAATGTTGAAAGTAGTTTTTGTCAGATGAGATGGTTATGAAACATTGCTATATTTAGCTACTAATAGTTATACTCAAGACTGGTAAATATGAGTTCATGATAACATGGGTAATAAAGTTGTCATATCGTTAAAACTACATAACCATCTTTCCTACTTTCAAGAGAAATTCGACTGCTGTAAAACTGGTTCTAGTAATGAAAGTAGAGGTATATGGTTCAGTTTTATAAAGAGTGGGAGATAGATAGATAGATAGATAGATAGATAGATAGATAGATAGATAGATAGATAGATAGATGGATAGATAGATGGATGGATGGATGGATGGATGGATGGATGGATGGATGGATGGATGGATGGATAGATAGATAGATAGATAGATAGATAGATAGATAGATAGATAGAATGAGTGAGTGAGTGAGTGAGTGAGTGAGGAAAGTAGGCAAAAACAAGATTAGCAAAAAGCAAAATGAGCACATATAAATGAAGAACATACAGCACAATCCAATATTTCGTCATAAGTTTGTTTTTTTTTTTGTCAGAGATCACACACAAAAACAATACAGCAGATCACAACACGAAAAACAGATGAAAAAAAAGTAAATACTTAACTTTTGGGGTTTCCTTGTAAGAAGAACACAAAATCCAGGCAGTGGCCAGCTCTAGCTCTCTGTCGTCATCAAACTGAACTTTTCAACCGGAACAAAAATGTCACATAGTCGCGCTTGGTTGACGTTACAACATCGGAGGACAGCGTGACTGTAATTCTGTTTTTAAATGAAACGAAGGCGCCGCCAGGTAAGGAAGTCAGCGACCCATAGCTGATATGCCAGCGTCAGGGTTAAAGAACCAAAGCTGATCAAGACCCTGTCCCACCTCTCCGTGGTAGCCCCAGTAACAGGCCTAGCCTGGCTAACAGGGCAGGGATCGTCATATTCTCTATGGTGGTGGAGTCTGCTAAAAAAAAGGCATTGCATACCCACACACCCCACTGCTTTTCAGCTGTACTCAAGGACCGAAAAAAAGCTGCCATAACCCGCTCCCACACCTATTCGAGGTTGTACCTCAGCACCATCATAGCATCGTGTGAAGGTTGTGTGAAGGTTGCAGGCTTTGCTGTTTTTGGTGCAGCCGGTCGGAAAGGTCAAAGTAGCAGCTCGTGGTTTGGGGCTTGTGTGTTGTCCAGTTAGAATGTGTATCTGATCACTCATTCGTCTGTTGTTTGTCTCGAGGTATGGCCGGGAGATAGTGAGGGAGCGTGTTATCGTTATTGTCTTATGGATTTAGTGTATATTTTGTAGTATCGTCTCCTGTGATGATCTCCTTCCGCGCATCCCTCAAGTTGTGCAAGTTGTCGTATGTCTAAGGTTTGTTTTATGTGAATTTAAACTTTAGTTTTTATGGAAAAAGTGTTGGTCGCCTTTTATGTTATGAAGTCGTAGTTACTTTGTAATGTTTCAGTGTTATATATAGGACTAGTTAAAATGTGTAATGTGAAACCACCATTGCTTGATTCAATGCCGTAATGATATATTTGAATGATTGCATTTGCAGTGACATTGCCATTTATTTTGTAATGTGGTACGTACGCACTGACCTTTGTCATTACTTGTGTTGAGCTTCCTCTCCTTGTTATTCTCAGTGAGCTCGTCCATTTTTTGAATCATTGATTATGTATGTAATCAGAAATAATCATGTGAAACACTCACTGAAGTTATGCGCACTTATACGTTTGTCAGTGTTCATCTTTCATCTTATATCCTTCCCGTGCCGTTAGACGTCACATAGGGCTCGCAAAGTAGTTCGCCAATTTTTCCTGTCTTCGGCGAGTCTTTCAAACTCATCAAGGGATGTTATGCCTGTTAATTTAGCCTCTCTTAACAATGTCCTCTTCAGAGTTTCACGCGGTCTGCCTCTATTTCTTTGGCCTGTTGTGTTCCACTTGATAGCTTGTTGTGAAATTCTCTGATCATTTCTTCTCATCAAGTGACCAACATATGTCCATCTCCTTTTCTTGATCACCCATGAGACTGGTTGTTGTTCAGTCATCTGTCTTATCTCTGCACTGTTCTTGAATTCGTTCCACTTGATGCCGAGTATTTTCCTTAGGCATTTGTTTTCAAAAGAGGCTAATTTCTTGTCTATTTCTTTAGTTGTTTTCCAGCTTTCGCATGCATAAACTAGGGTGGATATTACATTTGAATTGAATAGTCTTAACTTGGTTTTTGTGCTTATAACTTTTGAATTCCATATGTTCTCAAGATTCTTGAAGATCGATGCTGCTTTTGCAATTCTAATTCTAACTTCCTTTCTGGTGTCACCATCCTGGTCTATGTAGTTGCCAAGGTATGCAAATTGATTGACTTCTTCAATATCTGTCCCTTCTATGTGAATTTTTCCATATTGATTAATGGGAATTTTCATTCTTTTTGTTTTGTCCTTGTTAATTTCAAGTTCTATTTTGCTAGCTAGTGAAGACAGGATATCTGTTTTTTTTTTCCTTGCATGGAATTCACATTGTTACTGATAAGAGTTATGTCATCAGCAAAATCAAGATCTTCTAGTTGGGTCCCATGTACCCAGTCAAAACCTGTGTTACCTGTGCAGCATTTTTTCATTATGAAGTCTACTGTAATTACAAAAAAGTAAAGGAGACAGTATACATCCTTGTTTCACACCTGTTTCAATCTGGAACCATTCACTCATCCCTTCTTCTGTTTTAACTGCACAAACATATCCATTGTAGAAGTCCTTAATGATGTTGACAATTTTAGATGCTATTCTATATAGACTTAAAATTCTCCACAATGGATTTCTGTGTATGCTATCAAATGCCTTTTTAAAGTCTATGAAGTTCAGGGTTAATGGTGTCTAGTTTTCAATACGTTCTTCAGTATTAATGTGGTCGAGACAGCATCTGTTCTTCTCTCTCGCTCTCTCTCTCTCTTTCTCTCTCTCTCATACACACACACACACACACACACACACACACACACATATATATATATATATATATATATCTGAACCTTAAGTGCCCAGGGCACATGGGGCTTCCGCAAGGGTTTTCCACAAATGCCTGTCCTTCGCCTTTTTTTCTGCTCTTGCCCAGGTGAGCCCTCTATTGCTCAACATCCTTTCTGTTGTTCTTCTCCATGTCTCTTTTGGTCTACCCTTACTTCTGTTCCCCTGTGGTGTCCATCTTAGTGTTATTTTTGGTAGTGAGTTGTCAGTCATTCGGAGCACATGTCCCAACCATCGCCAGCGTCTTTCCTCAATAATTGTTGTCAGTGGTTTCATCTGCATTTCTGTTAATAAGATGTTATTTCTTATGGTGTTTGGCCAAAATATTTTTCTAATTCTTCGTAAACATTTAGTCTGGAAAGAATTCAACTTGTTTTCTATGGTTTTGGTGATTTTCCAGCATTCACTTCCATAGAGTAATACACTTAGAACATTACTCTTAAATATCCTGATTTTCATATTTATGCTTAGTTTTTTTTTATTTCCATATATTCTGCAGCATTGCAAAAGCCTGGTTTGCTCTAGTAAGTCTGCTGTTGATGTCCTCTGTGCTGTCTCCATTTTCTACTATTCTGCTGCCAAGGTATACAAATTCGATATATATATATATATATATATATATATATATATATGCACAAAAACCAAGTTAAGACTATTCAATTCAAATGTAATATCCACCCTCATTTATGCATGAGAAAGCTGGAAAACAACTAAAGAAATAGAAAAGAAATTAGACTCTTTTGAAAACAAATGCCTAAGGAAAATACTCGGCATCAAGTGGAATGAATTCAAGAACAATGCAGAGATAAGACAGATGACTGAACAACAACCAGTCTCACGGGTGATCAGGAAAAGGAGATGGACATATGTTGGTCACTTGATGAGAAGAAATGATCAGAGAATCCCAAAACAAGCTATCAAGTGGAACACAACAGGCCGAAGAAAAAGGGGCAGACCGCGTGAAACTCTGAAGAGGACATTATTAAGAGAGGCCAAGTTAACAGGCATAAAATCCTTTGTTGAGGTTGAAAGACTCGCCGAAGACAGGAAAAATTGGCGAACTACTTTGCGAGCCCTATGTGACGTCTAACGGCACGGGAAGGATATAAGATAAGATATATATATATATATATATATATATATATATATATGTTGTCGCATTTCATATAATATTTTAAAGAGGTGCGTAAAGAGGATTAAAGAGAGAACACTTAAATATTGTGGACACATTGAACGTCATGATAATCTAGAGAAAATCGTCTTGCAAGGGTATATAATTGGAAAAAAAGAGAGGAAGACCAAGGCGAAGATGGCTGCACGACATCGTTGATGATCTGCAAATGGATGCATCAGCAGCAGGGCATCTTGCTTACAACCGAGAGGCCTACAGGAGAGCTGTTAGGGAGGCAAAGTTCCGCAAGGGACATGCAAATAAATGAATGAATGTCACTATATTCTTCGGTGATCAAGGGCAGGCACGAGGACTGCGATGTTTCATGAGTTAGTACAAGTATAAAATATGTTGATTTACGAACACTAACAGAAAGAGCTTTAGAAGTACAGAAAGATCTCTACTTATGCTTCATTGATTACACCAAGGCATTTGACAAGGTGAAACATAATGAAATTATTAATATGCTTGAATAAATCAATATAGACGGCAAAGACCTGAGGATTGTAAAACATCTATACTGGCAGCAAGAAGCAGCAGTTCGAGTTGAAAATAGAATTGGAAAATATCAACCTATAAAACAAGGGGTGCGAAAAGGATGTGTACTATCTCCAGATCTTTTTTCTCTGTATAGCGAGAATATTCTAAGAACAATCATCACAGAACCAGGCATAAAAATTGGAGGATACAATATTAACAACCTCGGTATGCTGACGACACAGTACGGATAACTTAGAACCAAAAAGACCTGCAAAATCTCTTGGATAAAGTCGCCAAAGAAAGTGAACAGAAAGACCTTACTTTGAACATGAAAAAGACAGAGACTATGGTTATATCTAAGAAACAGAATCCACTAGCATGCCGTATAAAATTAAACGGAACTATTCTAAAGCAGGTGCAGAAATTCAAATACCTTGGAGCAGTAATAACTTCCTTAGGGAAATTCAGAACATAAATTATGAACAGAATAGGCCAAGCAAAGACTGCATTTCAAAGAATGAGAAACATATTATGCAACACATCCTTATCAATGAATGTTAGAAAACGAGTCCTAAAATGCTATATTGAACCTATCTTGTTATATGGAAGTGAATCATGGACAATAGGCAGGTCTGCACAAAAATCATTGGAAGCAGTAGAAATGTGCTTTATTAGAAGAATGTTGCGAATTCCCTGGACAGCAAAAATAACGAATGAAGAATGTACGAGAAGAGCTGAAAAGAAAAAAAATATTGTTAAAAAAATAAAAAAGAGACAATGTACATTTATAGGACATGCAATGAGAAGAGGGGGCATTGAAAATATAATAACCACAGAAAAAACAGAAGGAAGAAGATCAAGAGGAAGACCAAGAGAAATGATAATGGACAGTCTGACGGGATGGTGTGAGAGGAGATCACCAACTGATCTTATGGCCTGCATGAAGGATCGTGTACTCTGGAGAAGCATAATAGCCAACGCCAGTCGGCACGGCACCTGATGATGATGAGTATTTTGCTTGATAACTAAAGAGTTAGTAGGAGTATAAAATGTGTTCCTGAGTATTTTGATTGATAACTCATGAGTTAGTCATTCATTCATTTTTATGTCCCTTGCAGAACTTTGCCTCCCTAACAGCACTCCTATAGGCCTCTCGGTTGTGAACAAGATGGCTTGCTGCTGATGCATCTATTTGCATGTCATCAACGATGTCTTGCAGCAATCTTTGCCTTGGTCTTCCTCTCTTTCTTTTTCCCATTATGTACCCTTCCAAGACGGTCTTATCTAAATTATCATGACGTTTAATGTGTCCAAAATATTTAAGTTTTCTTTGTTTAATCCTCTTTACTAGCCAGCCTTCTTCAATATTAAGTTCTTGTAGTATGGATATATTTGTTCTTTTTTGTGTCCATGATATTTGAAGAACTCTTCTGTAGCATTTGCATTCAAAGGCATTTATATGTTTCTTAGCTGTTTTGTTAAGTGTCCAGGTCTCACAGGCATATGTTGCGATGGGAAAGGTGCATGCCCTTAAAAATCTTATTTTTGTAGTTCTGTCTGTTCCTCTTCACAGATTCTTTAGTTGTTTTACTTTCTGAAGAGCGATAGATGACTTCCTTTTAATTTCCCTCATTGTATCTCCATTATTAGTTAATAGAGTATAATATAGTAATATATAGTACGAGTATAAAATGTGTTGCTGAGTTTTTTATTGGTAACTCATGAGTATTGTTGAAGTACCATTATTTTATGAAGGTATATATTTACTTAATATTAGTGCGACTGCACACGACAGCATAGTGAGGCCTTCTGTTGAAGAGGGGCCAGTTTGAAGTTGATGTACGGTTAATATGAGAGTCACTAAAGGCGACATATGTTTGTTGAGTAGCTTGATGTTCTTGAAGTGTCTCACCTTTTTCTGGTTGTATGTTCTTGTTATTGTTCGTGATGCTACAGTTTTCCTGGTTATCAGTTGTCATTTGTCGTATGTGACATGTTTTCCTGTTTTGTGATTAAAAAACTGATTATTTTCCTTGATCACCATTGTAGTTACGAGTATGCTTGTATATGTGGAAATGTGCTATGTTCACGTGTCTCTTCTTCCTGGAGGTTAAGCTCACAGTCTATCAAGCTAGGCACAGGTGAAAGGATTAGAACCTGGGTCCAGATATTTGGAGTCCCTGGCTGAGAGCACCATCAAGGCGGGGGAACGAGGGAAGTGGAGGCGGGGGAACGAGGGGAGTGGAGGCGGGGGAACGAGGGAACTGGAGGCGGGGGAACGAGGGAAGTGGAGGCGGGGGAACGAGGGAAGTGGAGGTGGGGGAACGAGGGAAGTGGAGGCGGGGGAACGAGGAAAGTGGAGATTCATACTAACAAACTTCGTTCTGGAGAAGGCACACGATGATGATTGTAATATGAATAAAAATTATATAAGCTAAAGAGAGAGGAAGAATGTATGTCAAACTCTTCGCACGTCACAGTTAAGCTCCCCCTACCCTCCATATTTCCCCATTCTTAGTTGTTGTATCTCACTGATAAAGAATTTATGTTTTGTCCACTTTTTCTTTATCATTCATATTTCTGTAAGATGAAGATGTAATACTCGGCATCAAGTGGAATGAATTCAAGAACAATGCAGAGATAAGACAGATGACTGAACAACAACCAGTCTCACGGGTGATCAGGAAAAGGAGATGGACATATGTTGGTCACTTGATGAGAAGAAATGATCAGAGAATCCCAAAACAAGCTATCAAGTGGAACACAACAGGCCGAAGAAAAAGGGGCAGACCGCGTGAAACTCTGAAGAGGACATTATTAAGAGAGACCAAGTTAACAGGCATAAAATCCTTTGTTGAGGTTGAAAGACTCGCCGAAGACAGGAAAAATTGGCGAACTACTTTGCGAGCCCTATGTGACGTCTAACGGCACGGGAAGGATATAAGATATAAGATAAGAAGATGTAAACAAAAACGTTACAACTGTGTGCTCATTAAAGTTTGTCCTTTTTTTTACATATATGTAACTTTAAAGTGTGAAGACTAAACTAACGTGGGCACTGTTCTTTGTGTTGGTTAGGTCACTTTGTAAAATTTAACTGTCGCTTATTTCATTAAATGTACTGCGTTTATTTGTTGGTCATGTGACGAGAAGAAACAGTCACAGAATCCCAGAAACAAGCTATCAAGTGGAACACAAAAGGCCGAAGAAAAAGAGGCAGACCACGTGAAACTCTAAAGAGGACATTGTTAAGAGAGGCCATATTCGCTCTCTCTCTCTCTCTCTCTCTGTCTCTGTCTCTCTCTCTCTGAACCTTAAGTGCCCAGGGCACATGGGGCTTCCACAAGGGTTTTCCACAAATGCCTGTCCTTTGCCTTTTTTTTCTGCTTTACCACAGGTGAGCCCTCTATTGCTCAACATCCTCTCTGTTGTTCTTCTCCATGTCTCTTTTGGTCTACCCTTACTTCTGTTCCCCTGTGGTGTCCATCTTAGTGCTATTTTTAGTAGTGAGATGTCAGTCATTCGGAGCACATGTCCCAATCATCGCCAGCGTCTTTCCTCAGTAATTGCTGTCAGTGGCTTCATCTTCATTTCTGCCAACAAGATGTTATTTCTTATGGTGTTTGGCCAAAATATTTTTCTAATTCTTTGTAAACATTTAGTATGGAAATAATTCAACTTGTTTTCTATGGTTTTGGTGATTTTCCAGCATTCACTTCCATAGAGTAATACACTTAGAACATTACTCTTAAATATCCTGATTTTCGTATTTATGCTTAGTTTTTTTTCAGATTTCCATATAGTCTGCAGCACTGCAAAAGCTTGGTTTGCTCTAGTAAGTCTGCTGTTGATGTCCTCTGTGCTGTCTCCATTTTCTACCACTCTACTGCCAAGATATACAAATTCGTTGATCTCCTCCACTAACTTCACAGAGGCCATATTGGTAGGCATAAAATCCCTTTATGAGGTTGAAAAGCTCGCGGAAAATAGGAAAACTTGGCGAACTACCATGCGGGCCCTATACGACGTCTAACGGCACGGGAAGGGTGTAAGGTATTTATTACACTGTATTGTTATCTAAATGTATTTTCTGTGCTTTTAAGATGCATCTATTGAGAATTCATGTCAATGATTTGCTAGGGGACGAATTAAGCAGTTTTATATAAACCGTTTATAAAAAATTAATACTAGTATTACAATTAAACGAATTAAATTTGTAAAACTCGGGTTGACTGCATCTGTTTGGTCACGTCCTTTTAACAATATTTGTATCGTTGATAACATTTGACTTTTTGTATTTATAATTTATAATTTATAATTTATAATTTATAATTTATAATTTATAATTTATAATTTATAATTTAATGTATTTATAATTTATAATTTTGTATTTATAATTATAATGTATGCAATAGTGACAACATGAGACAACTACAGAGAATGTTTAACAAGATTTGGAAAGAAGAAAAGGTCCCTTCTAATTGGAAGAAGGGAATCATTGTTAAAATACCAAAAAAGGGCAACCTTAGTGACTGTAACAACTGGAGAGGAGTAACCTTAATATCAGTTGTGTCAAAAGTATTTTGCAAGGTCATTTTGAATAGACTCAAAGATATAGTGGATACTGCAATGAGAGAAGAACAAGCAGGATTTCGAAAAGGGAGAAGCTGTCTCGACCAGATCTTTACTCTCAGAATAATACTTGAAGAACATATTGAAAAGCAGAAACCATTAATACTGAATTTCATAGATTTTAAGAAGGCATTTGATAGCATACACAGAGATTCATTATGGAGAATTTTATGTCTATATGGAATACCATCTAAAATTGTCAACATCATTAAGGACTTATACAATGGATATGGTTGTGCAGTCAAGACAGAAGAAGGGATGAGTGAATGGTTCCAGATTGAAACAGGCGTGAAGCAAGGATGTATACTGTCTCCTTTACTTTTTGGGATTACAATAGACTTCATAATGACAAAATGCTGCACAGGTAACACAGGTATTGACTGGGTACATGGGACCCAACTAGAAGATCTTGATTTTGCTGATGACATAACTCTTATCAGTAATAATGTGAATTCCATGCAAGAAAAAACAGATAGCCTATCTTCACTGGCTAGCAAAATAGGACTTGAAATTAACAAGGACAAAACAAAAATAATGAAAATTCCCATCAATCAAAATGGAAAAATACACATAGAAGGGACAGATATTGAAGAAGTCAATCAATTTGCATACCTTGGCAGCTACATAGACCAGGATGGTGACACTAGAAAGGAAGTTAGGATCAGAATTGCAAAAGCAGCTTCAATCTTCAAGAATCTTGAGAACATATGGAATTCAAAAGTTATAAGCACAAAAACCAAGTTAAGACTATTCAATTCAAATGTAATATCCACCCTCATTTATGCATGCGAAAGCTGGAAAACAACTAAAGAAATAGAAAAGAAATTAGACTCTTTTGAAAACAAATGTTTAAGGAAAATACTCGGCATCAAGTGGAATGAATTCAAGAACAATGCAGAGATAAGACAGATGACTGAACAACAACCAGTCTCACGGGTGATCAGGAAAAGGAGATGGACATATGTTGGCCACTTGATGAGAAGAAATGATCAGAGAATCCCAAAACAAGCTATCAAGTGGAACACAACAGGCCGAAGAAAAAGGGGCAGACCGCGTGAAACTCTGAAGAGAACATTATTAAGAGAGGCCAAGTTAACAGGCATAAAATCCTTTGATGAGGTTGAAAGACTCGCCGAAGACAGGAAAAATTGGCGAACTACTTTGCGAGCCCTATGTGACGTCTAACGGCACGGGAAGGATATAAGATATAAGATATAAGATTTATAATTATAATGTATCATAGAGCACTGGTTTACTTTTTACAAAAAGAAAGTGGCTTTATATATGTCGTATATTATTCTTAATACACTCATGTTATGCATTTAAAAATGATTCTAGCAAAATTAAGTGTCTCAGCGTTTATATTTGGCATTAATTTTGAACTCATTTGTATTGGGCACGGAGACCTCGGTTTCTTACCAAATCACCGCTGTAAACAAATATGGTGGCCAAGCCCAAAATTCGGAGTGGAACAAGACATTGAAGTGATAGAAAAAATGTTACATCTTACATAAGAGAGGAATTAATAGGAGAGACGCACAAGCTAGGTTTCTCAAGTTTTAATCTGTCTTTATGGTGCTACATAATAAGATTAGAGGATGATTTCAGGATGTTGTGAAGATCGAGGTACCATAAACTGCAGCAGCAAGTCTTTCGTCATGAAAACTTGTTTGTCAAACTAAAGCAACTGTTCCGATTCTTTTTTTTTTCTATACTTCGATATATCTTTGTATGTAGATAGTGTTATGATGATAGTTTTAAAAACTGATAATTCCGACAGTTAGCTTTGATGTCTGTTTATTCTTGTGTTGTCTCCTTTCTCAAATACCTATTAGTATTGAGGGGACAAATAGACGTCTTGACAAGAGTTCTACAGTTTGCTTCCTATAATGGGATATAGTTTCTGTAATTTCCTCCCTCCGTCTCTTGCTTGAGCGGTCTCTACCTCTGTTTTATTTGTATTAAATTCTGAAATATAAGTACTGAACGCTATAATCTGCTTCACCAGCAATGTACAAAAAGTCTAATCCCAAGATGTACCTGGGACTGATTTTTACAGATATCTAACTTTTCAGGTACTTATAGTTGTGTGCAGATTTAGTCTAGTGTGGTTTGCCTACTAGTTTCTTTTTCACTTTTCTTTCAGTTTTTTGTTTTGTTTTTTTGGAGTCTGTTTATATAAAAGTGTGATGTGTTCCAACTTTAACGGTATCATTATCATCATCATCATGTGCCTTCTCCAGGATGAAGGTTGGCAGTAATGAATCTCCAGTTCCCCTGCTCCCTCACCTTGATGATGCACCCAGCTAGGCTGTGTCCTGTCCTTTCTCGTATGTTGTCTTCCCATCTACGTCTCTGTCTTGTATGTTGTCTTCCCATCTACATCTCTGTCTTGTATGTTGTCTTCCCATCTACATCTCTGTCTTGTATGTTGTCTTCCCATCTACGTCTCTGTCTTGTATGTTATCTTCCCATCTACATCTCTGTCTTGTATGTTATCTTCCCATCTATGTCTCTGTCTTGTATGTTATCTTCCCATCTACACCTCTGTCTTGTATGTTATCTTCCCATCTACATCTCTGTCTTGTATGTTATCTTCCCATCTACATCTCTGTCTTGTATGTTATCTTCCCATCTACATCTCTGTCTTGTATGTTATCTTCCCATCTACATCTCTGTCTTCCTCTTTGCTCTTTTGCCTTCGATATATCTTTGTATGTAGATAGTGTTATGATGATAGTTTTAAAAACTGATAATTCCGACAGTTAGCTTTGATGTCTGTTTATTCTTGTGTTGTCTCCTTTCTCAAATACCTATTAGTATTGAGGGGACAAATAGACGTCTTGACAAGAGTTCTACAGTTTGCTTCCTATAATGGGATATAGTTTCTGTAATTTCCTCCCTCCGTCTCTTGCTTGAGCGGTCTCTACCTCTGTTTTATTTGTATTAAATTCTGAAATATAAGTACTGAACGCTATAATCTGCTTCACCAGCAATGTACAAAAAGTCTAATCCCAAGATGTACCTGGGACTGATTTTTACAGATATCTAACTTTTCAGGTACTTATAGTTGTGTGCAGATTTAGTCTAGTGTGGTTTGCCTACTAGTTTCTTTTTCACTTTTCTTTCAGTTTTTTGTTTTGTTTTTTTGGAGTCTGTTTATATAAAAGTGTGATGTGTTCCAACTTTAACGGTATCATTATCATCATCATCATGTGCCTTCTCCAGGATGAAGGTTGGCAGTAATGAATCTCCAGTTCCCCTGCTCCCTCACCTTGATGATGCACCCAGCTAGGCTGTGTCCTGTCCTTTCTCGTATGTTGTCTTCCCATCTACGTCTCTGTCTTGTATGTTGTCTTCCCATCTACATCTCTGTCTTGTATGTTGTCTTCCCATCTACATCTCTGTCTTGTATGTTGTCTTCCCATCTACGTCTCTGTCTTGTATGTTATCTTCCCATCTACATCTCTGTCTTGTATGTTATCTTCCCATCTATGTCTCTGTCTTGTATGTTATCTTCCCATCTACACCTCTGTCTTGTATGTTATCTTCCCATCTACATCTCTGTCTTGTATGTTATCTTCCCATCTACATCTCTGTCTTGTATGTTATCTTCCCATCTACATCTCTGTCTTGTATGTTATCTTCCCATCTACATCTCTGTCTTCCTCTTTGCTCTTTTGCCTTCCATGTTTCCTATTAGTATGGTCTTCAGTATATTGTTATGTCTTTTGATATGGCCAAAGTATTTTGTTTTCTCCATCTTTATTTCTTTGAGAAGTTCACATTGCACTTGGAGCTGTTCTAAAACTTCTGCATTTGTTCTTTTCATTCTCCATGTTATATGAGCTAGTTTTCTGTAGAATCACATTTCTACTTCATTAATCTTTCTCTCCATCTTTTTTGCTTAGAGTCCAGGTTTCTGCTCCATACAGTAAAACAGAGTAGATATAACATTTTACAAATCTGAATTTTGTTTTTGTGGTCTGTAATCTCTTAATTATAGATTTTGCTTGATAAAAAGTTTGCCATTGACTGGACTACTCTCTTCTGCTGATCTGGAAAGCTCTATGGTTGTTTTGTTCTCTTTGCCAGAGTTTCTGCTCATGTCTCACTCATACTGGATGTTTTAGTTTCTGTCAAGTAAAATGAAGAAGTGACGTATAAAAGCTCATATTATGTAATGAGGTATACAAATGCAAAAAAGGGAGATAATAAAGGATGTTTGCAGGTATGACTCTCGGGGGTTCCTGGTGTGTGATGACAGACATGCTCTCTCTGTGGCTGATCTCCCTGGCAGAGATCTTTCAAATAAACATGGAGCAGTTTTAAGAGTAAGCTCTGGTATCTTTATTTACTTTCCAGGGTAGGCCCAGAGAGCAGCTTTCTCAGCAAGTGTCAGTCACTGAGATAGACTTGATCCTTATTTGATAGACTTGATCCTTATTTGATAGACATGATCCTTATTTGATAGACATGATTCTTATTTGATAGACAATATCTTTTTTTAATAGACATGATCCTTATTTGATAGACATGATCCTTATTTAATAGACATGATCCTTATTTGATAGTCATGATCCTTATTTGATAGACATGATTTAAGTAGACACTGTCCTTACTACCACCTGAGCTGAGAAGAAGGAGAAGAAAGAAGAAGAAGAAGTGTTTTTAAACTAATGTAGGACAGATGAGTTTAAAAAAAATATGTTTTAAGATGTTGCGCTAGAAGAGTAAGATGTTCTGACCCATGGTAGGTGTTTCCTGCTTGTAGGCAACTGAGTCAAACATTTGTTACTATCACAGGTACCAGTCTATAACAAGATGTTTGTGATGTTACCAACTGTTGACTGACCTGTTACCAGTCTGTAACAAGATGTTTGTGATGTTACCAATTGTTGACTGACCTGTTGCCAGTCTATAATAAGATGTTTGTGATGTCACATTTAACAAAATGATGTACAATTAAACCATGATTGACATCTGAAAATATTAATTACTAATTTCTTTGTGTTTAGGAATCTCAAGTTCAAGCAATGTGAAATATTTACATACCCAGCATGCCACAGTAACCCAGCATGCCACAGCAACCCAGCATACCACAGCAACCCAGCATACCACAGCAACCCAGCATACCACAGCAACGCAGCATGCCACAGCAACCCAGCATACCGCAGCAACCCAGCATACCACAGCAACCCAGCATACCACAGCAACCCAGCATACCACAGCAACCCAGCAAGCTACAATGTTAAGTAGGTCAGCCAGCAGGCATCAACATTCAGCCAAATCTGGTCAGTCCAGTGGCCATGAGGTGATCTAGAATCTGTTTACATAATTTTAGAACTTTAAATTTCACTAATAATTTCATTAAATAGTCATCTATATTTCCATCTATATTTTCACCTATATTTTCTTTTTGCTTTGAATGAGGTTAGTGACTTTCTCTAGAATAAATAACTGGGCTGTTCAGTGGTTAAGGAGTTTACCTATCAAGTACAAGAGGCCAAGTTCAGATCCCACTATGGGGTATTTCTTTCTCTATAGATTCTGGTGGGGTCACACTCTGTCATGATCTAATGAGTCATTGCTCTAAGAAAGTAGTCTAAGAAACCAGAAGATTTCTGCCTGCATGGCTCAGGACACCAAAGTACATTGTGCCCACTTGTCAGTGTGTTGAAGAAAAAATGTATATTCACATAAAAGACAGTTCACTGACTGTGAGTGTTACACCTGATCTCATGGTAGACAAATTAAAAATATTCCCAGAACTCAAATACACATCACGTATATGTTGTTCATTGATTTGTTTTACCTTACTTCCCAGGGTGACTTCCTTTTTTTGTTTATTTTACTTCCCAGGGTGACTTCATTTTTTGGGGTTTATTTTACTTCTTAAGGTTACTTTGTTTTTGTTTTGGGGTTTATTTTACTTCCCAGGGTTACTTTTTTGGGGGGTTTATTTTACTTTCCATGGTGACTTCATTTTTTGGTTTATTTTACTTCCCATGGTGACTTTGTTTTTTTTTTGTTTATTTTACTTTCCAGGGTGACTTCATTTTTTGGGGGGTTTATTTTACTTCCCAGGGTTACTTTTTTGGGGGGTTTATTTTACTTTCCAGGGTGACTTCGTTTTTTGGTTTATTTTACTTCCCAGGGTGACTTCATTTTTTGGTTTATTTTACTTCCCAGGCTGACTTCATTTTTTGGGGTTTATTTTACTTACCAGGGTGACTTAATTTTTTTGGTTTATTTTACTTTCCAGGGTGACTTCATTTTTTGGTTTATTTTACTTCCCAGGCTGACTTAATTTTTTTGAGTTTATTTTACTTCCCAGGGTGACTTAATTTTTTTGGTTTATTTTACCTACCAGGGTGACTTCATTTTATCATTCGATCTTCTTCCAAATGTCCAGGATGTTTTGCCCAATGCCAGGTCCAAGTCTGGGCTGAGTGTGAAGGGTACGACATATTGCGCCGCTGTCGTTTATTTTCCTAACATTAGCGATGTCCTCCATCATCACCGCTTGTCCTTGTTATTCTGAAGTCTGTCCTGTCCATCCTGTCCATCCTGTCTGTCCTGTCTGTCCTGTCCATCCTGTCTGTCCTGTCCATCCTGTCTGTCCTGTCCATCCTGTCTGTCCTGTCCATCCTGTCTGTCCTGTCCATCCTGTCTGTCCTGTGTGTTCTGTCCATCCTGTCTGTCCTGTCTGTTCTGTCCATCCTGTCCATCCTGTCCATCCTGTCTGTCCTGTCTGCTTATCTGAAGAGAAAATTGTGGATGGTTCTCTTGTGTTCTGGGGATATGGAACTGTTCTAGAACACTCTTCAGATTTTTTGTCTGTTTTTTTTTTCCTGGAATAATTCTTTTCTTTCACTCATGTTTCTTTACCATAGTTGTACTTAGTCATCATCATCATGTGCTGTCCATCAGCTGTGCGGGCGTATGATTCTATATGCTGCTTACTACAAAAAACTGAGCAACAAATACTTCATGTTTTGTGAAGTGCGATGATTGATTTTATGAAGTGTGATGATTGATTTTGTGAAGTGTGATGAGTCTCATTCATTTGCATGTCCCTTGCGGAACTTTGCCTCCCAAACAGCACTCCTGTAGGCCGCTTTGACTTTCCATGATTGCTGTTTGGGTTTCTTGGTATATTTCCAGAAGATAGTTTACCATTGCTTTCCTTCCGGGCAGTGACTCTGCTAGTCAGTGATCGTAGCCATCCTGAGGGATGTGTGTGTCAATAGATCTGAGGGATGTGTGTGCCAGTGGTCCTGAGGGATATGTGTGTGTCAGTGGTCCTGAGGGATGTGTGTGTCAGTAGATCTGAGGGATGTGTGTGCCAGTGGTCCTGAGGGATATGTGTGTGTCAGTAGATCTGAGGGATGTGTGTGCCAGTGGTCCTGAGGGATGTGTGTGTCAGTAGATCTGAGGGATGTGTGTGCCAGTGGTCCTGAGGGATGTGTGTGTCAGTAGATCTGAGGGATGTGTGTGCCAGTGGTCCTGAGGGATATGTGTGTGTCAGTAGATCTGAGGGATGTGTGTGCCAGTGGTCCTGAGGGATGTGTGTGTCAGTAGATCTGAGGGATGTGTGTGCCAGTGGTCCTGAGGGATATGTGTGTGTCAGTAGATCTGAGGGATGTGTGTGTCAGTAGATCTGAGGGATGTGTGTGTCAGTGGTCCTGAGGGATATGTGTGTCAGTAGATCTGAGGGATGTGTGTGCCAGTGGTCCTGAGGGATGTGTGTGTCAGTAGATCTGAGGGATGTGTGTGCCAGTGGTCCTGAGGGATGTGTGTGTCAGTAGATCTGAGGGATGTGTGTGCCAGTGGTCCTGAGGGATATGTGTGTGTCAGTAGATCTGAGGGATGTGTGTGCCAGTGGTCCTGAGGGATGTGTGTGTCAGTAGATCTGAGGGATGTGTGTGCCAGTGGTCCTGAGGGATATGTGTGTGTCAGTAGATCTGAGGGATGTGTGTGTCAGTAGATCTGAGGGATGTGTGTGTCAGTGGTCCTGAGGGATATGTGTGTCAGTAGATCTGAGGGATGTGTGTGTCAGTGGTCCTGAGGGATGTGTGTGTCAGTAGATCTGAGGGATGTGTGTGCCAGTGGTCCTGAGGGATATGTGTGTGTCAGTGGACCTGAGGGATGTGTGTGTCAGTAGATCTGAGGGATGTGTGTGTCAGTAGATCTGAGGGATGTGTGTGTCAGTAGATCTGAGGGATGTGTGTGTCAGTAGATCTGAGGGATGTGTGTGTCAATAGATCTGAGGGATGTGTGTGTCAGTGGTCCTGAGGGATGTGTGTGTCAATAGATCTGAGGGATGTGTGTGTCAATAGACCTGAGGGATGTGTGTGTCAGTGGTCCTGAGGGATGTGTGTGTCAGCACCCACAACATGGCAAGCACTGGAAAACTCATGGAAAAAGAGAGGGAGACAAAGAGAAAATATCTAATTAAGCTGGTCAAGTGTCACAGGGAGAGGAAGCCAGGTAATCTGACTAGAACACCAAAGACCGTGCGAGATGGAGAAGCACGAAATACCTGTCAGTGCAACATGTAATAAACAATGTGTTCTCCAGGGTGTGGAGTATCGTCAGCCACAAGAACTTCTTCTTCTTCTCTGAGCAGCTGGTGAATTCAACAGCTTTCCCAGCCACTGGGATTTGTTGCAGCAGACAAGACATATCTCCATTCCTCTCTGTTCTTAATCTTTTCTTGCCATTTGTTGGTTCCAAGAGTGTGTATATCTTCTTCTAGGTTGTCTCACCATCGTTGTCTAGGTCTGTCTCTTGGTCTTTCCCCTTTCATCACTTCTGCACAGCCCATCTTTGTTTGTCTATCCTTGTCCATTCTCTCTGTATTCCTGAACTACCTCAGTCTGTTGCTTTTCATAATGACTGTTATAAGCATGGAGTTAAACAATGTGAATTTTTTCTTTGTTGCTTCTTATCTTCCATTTTTTTGTGGTACAGAGTCTCTTGCCAGTCCATAAATTCTTCTCAAGATTCCATTCTGAGATGTTTATATTTGGTTTTCATCTTGTTAAGTTGTGCTACATGCTGAGCAAAAAGAACTACCAGCATTAAAGTTGTGCTCAAATTAATAAAAACATTTTGTTGTTATATTGCATGCTGGTGCACTTAGTCACCAAAAAAAATGTATGCCAGCACGGCTTAGTAGGAACATTGGTAATGAGTGAATGTACATGGTATTTTAAAATCTAATCATGATTGATTCTGTAAGTTATTTTATGGTATAAAGCAAGAAAATAACAAAGATATCAATTCCCAGGAGAAACATGTTTCTTATGATTTCTGAGCTTAAAGGTGAAGGTTGCCCTGATAATCCATGGAGGCATCTAGGGGATGTGGTGTTAGTGCCCTTATTTTCCTTGACCTGTCAGCACACTAGAGGGTGATGTGGTCAGCATCACAACCGGTTAGCCTTTCCTTCCCCGGCTCCACAAGAAGTCAAGTACCCATTGTACAACCTGGGTGATGGGGCATCTCCAACTAGATTTGAACCACCAATCTTCACCATGAAAGGCTAGTGCACTGACCACTTTACCACCTGGTTGCCCATGTATTTCTTGAATTCATTAATTCTGTGTTTCTTTCATTCTGCTGTAGTGAGCCATTATCTCTTTTTCACTGCCAAGATTTAGACAGTAAACAAGAAGAGGAAAGAGAAGCTTTGTGGGGTGTAGAGAGAGAAGAAAGATATATCCTACATGACTAGAAAAACAAGTGAAATTCTCAGAGAAATTACACAGAAATAGAGACACAAGGGAGAAAACAGTGACAATATTTTTTGGATATGTGAGAAGACAAGAGTTAGGGAACTTGGTTATCCAAAAAAAAAAAAAAAAAAACTAAGGGGGAGACTGTTAGGAAAATATGTGAATGTGCTGTCTTGAGAGGGAGAAACAGAGGCAACACATCTGCTTAGAGATAACCATAGACTGCACAAAATAGAGGCAACACATCTGCTTAGAGATAACCATAGACTGCACAAAATAGAGGCAACACATCTGCTTAGAGATAACCATAGACTGCACAAAATAGAGGCAACACATCTGCTTAGAGATAACCATAGACTGCACAAAATAGAGGCAACACATCTGCTTAGAGATAACCATAGACTGCACAAAATAGAGGCAACACATCTGCTTAGAGATAACCATAGACTGCACAAAATAGAGGCAACACATCTACTTAGAGATAACCATAGACTGCACAAAATAGAGGCAACACATCTACTTAGAGATAACCATAGACTGCACAAAATAGAGGCAACACATCTGCTTAGAGATAACCATAGACTGCACAAAATAGAGGCAACACATCTACTTAGAGATAACCATAGACTGCACAAAATAGAGGCAACACATTTACTTAGAGATAATACGCAAAATAGAGTCAACACATTTACTTAGAGATACCATCAGCCAGTCAGTCATTTGCATGTCCCTTGCAGAAATTTGCCTCCCTAACAGTTCTCCTATAGGCCTCTCGGTTATAAGCAAGATGGCCTGCTGCTGATGCATCCATTTGCAGATCATCAGCGATGTCTTGCAGCCATCTTTGCCTTGGTCTTCCTCTCTTTCTTTTTTCCCTTTATGTATCCTTCGAAGACGGTCTTCTCTAGATTATCATGACGTTTAATCTAAAATATTTAAGTTTTCTTTGTTTAATCCTCTTTACTAGCCAGCCTTCTTCAATATTAAGTTCTTGTAATGTGGATATATTTGTTCTTTTTTGTGTCCATGATATTTGAAGATCTCTCCTGTAGCATTTGCATTCAAAGGCATTTATGTGTTTCTCAGCTGTTTTGTTAAGTGTCCAGGTCTCACAGGCATATGTTGTGACGGGAAAGATGCATGACCTTAAAAATCTTATTTTTGTACTTCTGTCTGTTCCTCTCCACAGATTCTTTAGTTGTTTTACTTTCTGAAGAGCGATAGATGTCCTCCTTTTAATTTCCCTCATTGTATCTCCATTATTAGTTAGTAGTGATCCAATATATTCAAAACTCTCCACTTCTTCCAGTTTTTCCTCATTGATACATATTTCAGCTGCCTTTTTTATTTTGTCATTTGTCATCTATTTATTTTTCTTCGCATTAAGATAGAGGTTTTGCTCTTCGCTGTTCTTACGGACTGACATAATTAGTTTTTCCGTTCCTTTTTGTGTTGTGGACAGTAATACTGTGTCATCAGCATATCTAATCTAAAGAGATAACTATAGACTACACAAAATAGAGGCAACACATTTACTTAGAGATAACCATAGACTACACAGAATGGAAAAGTAGTGCCTGTCAAAGCAAGGAATGAATGAGCAAGTGAATGAATGACCTAATGAATGAGTGACCAAGAGTGAACCATTTATTTTGATAGAAGAGCTATGGAGTCCACCATCACACCAGAGCTGAAGGATCATTACAAACACATCTGTACAATCTGGAGGTTCTTCATGACCCACTCTGTACATGCCAGACCTGTCTCCAGACTCAAGAACACTTCCTGCAAACCTTCACTTTCAACAGAGGCTTAAGGGCCCAAACCTGACCCCAGGAAAAGAGAACTGATAGAAAACTGTGGGGCACACATGAAAAACTCCAGTTGTCATCCAGATCATGGAGGTGAATCCTTGTCTGATAGAAGGCTGGACAAATGAAACTTCAGCTAGAAGAAGAAGAAGAGAAAGAAAGAGATGGAAGAGAAGAAGAAGAAGTTGTTAACAACAGCTAGACAAGTCATTTTCCTGCATCCAGAATGTGCGCCCTATAAACAGACTGTCAGGAGAAGAAGATTAAGAAAAAGAAGAAAAAGATGTTAACCACAGCTGGGCAAGACACTGTTTCACATACAGGAATTATATCTTGTAAACAGGCTGTCATATGAAGTCTGATGTGAACAAGGTAGTGGTCCCGTGGGTCAAACTGTCATATGAAGTCTGGTGTGAACAAGGTAGTGATCCAGTGGGTCAAACTGTCATATGAAGTCTAGCATGAACAAGGTAGTGATCCAGTGGGTCAGGCTGTCATATGAAGTCTGGTGTGAACAAGGTAGTGATCCCGTGGGTCAAACTGTCATATGAAGTCTGGTGTGAACAAGGTAGTGATCCAGTGGGTCAAACTGTCATATGAAGTCTGGTGTGAACAAGGTAGTGATCCAGTGGGTCAAACTGTCATATGAAGTCTAGCATGAACAAGGTAGTGATCCAGTGGGTCAGGCTGTCATTTGAAATCTGGTGTGAACAAGGTAGTGATACAGTGGGTCAGGCTGTCATATGAAGTCTAGCATGAACAAGGTAGTGATCCAGTGGGTCAAGCTGAAACAAAACACTCTGGGGCTGGTTGCTGGGAGTGCATTGATCCATCTAACTTTGTATAGCTCCAAGAGGCAAGGAAAGCCATGAGAACCTGCTATCATCATTATCATGATCGTCATCTTCATCATCATCATTTTCATTATCATTATTTGCCAGACAGGAAGAAGAACACTCAGAATGGCAACTTTTATCAAAATAATTTGACCTAAAATAGAGATGCATAATTTCCTCTTTCAGTGCCCGCTTACTTCAAGCCAAGCCAGCTTCCTGCATTTCTCCAGTCAAGTTGCCGCTTCGGCCGAATCTTAGAGTCAAAATGCCATTCAAACACTCAACCAGGGAGCCAGTCATGAAATCAGTAAGACCTGCTTGGCTCTCATTATTTCATTCAGTTGAGCTAAACAGTGAGGACATAAGTCTAAATAAAACTAAGCAGTTGTTGTATCATGTCTGCAGAAAACTCGGTGACATAAAAGATAGAGAATTGTTAATGTTTCATAATTTCTAGAAACAGACATTGTTTAAGGAAAAATAGAAGTCTATGAAGAGTGACCATAAAACTAAAATAGAACTCTATGAAGAGTGACCATAAAAGCAAAATAGAAGTCTATGAAGAGTGACCATAAAAGTAAAATAGAACTCTATGAAGAGTGACCATAAAAGTAAAATAGAAGTCTATGAAGAGTGACCATAAAAGTAAAATAGAACTCTATGAAGAGTGACCATAAAAGCAAAATAGAAGTCTATGAAGAGTGACCATAAAAGCAAAATAGAAGTCTATGAAGAGTGACCATAAAAGTAAAATAGAACTCTATGAAGAGTGACCATAAAAGCAAAATAGAAGTCTATGAAGAGTGACCATAAAAGTAAAATAGAACTCTATGAAGAGTGACCATAAAACTAAAATAGAACTCTATGAAGAGTGACCATAAAAGCAAAATAGAAGTCTATGAAGAGTGACCATAAAAGTAAAATAGAACTCTATGAAGAGTGACCATAAAAGCAAAATAGAAGTCTATGAAGAGTGACCATAAAAGTAAAATAGAACTCTATGAAGAGTGACCATAAAAGTAAAATAGAACTCTATGAAGAGTGACCATAAAACTAAAATAGAAGTCCATGATGAGTGACCACAAGCCTGTGCTGATTATAAGATGAATAATCTAGCAAGACCTGAATGAATCTTGGGAGAATGCAGTTAAAAGCTTGAACCAGCCAGAAACAGAGGATGTGCTGTGTTAGCTACATCACAGGAGTCTGGGAAAACCTGTGTGAGGAAAATGAAGTTACAACATGTACAGCATAAATTGTGGTTAAACAGCAGTGTTACTGAGGTCATGAGCCAGGCTTCTCACTGACCAAACCATCTCTCTGACCCAGCTGCATCTCTGACCCAGCCATCTCAGTCATCCAGTCAGCTCCTTGACCCAGCCATTTCTGTGACATATTCATTCTCTGAACCAGTCACCCCCTTGTCCAAGTCATCTCTCTGGTCATCTCTCTAGTCATTTCTCTGACACAGTCATCTCAGTCATCCAGTCACCTCCTTGACCCAGCCATTTCTGTGACATATTCATTCTCTGAACCAGTCACCTCCTTGTCCAAGTCATCTCTCTGGTCATCTCTCTAGTCATTTCTCTGACACAGTCATCCATCTGACCCAACGATTTCTCTGACACAGTCATCCATCTGACCCAACGATTTCTCTGACACAGCCATCCATCTGACCCAACGATTTCTCTGACACAGCCATCCATCTGACCCAACGATTTCTCTGACACAGTCATCCATCTGACCGAACGATTTCTCTGACACAGTCATCCATCTGACCCAATGATTTCTCTGACACAGTCATCCATCTGACCCAACGATTTCTCTGACACAGCCATCCATCTGACCCAACGATTTCTCTGACACAGTCATCCATCTGACCCAACGATTTCTCTGACACAGTCATCCATCTGACCCAACGATTTCTCTGACACAGTCATCCATCTGACCCAACGATTTCTCTGACACAGTCATCCATCTGACCCAACGATTTCTCTGACACAGTCATCCATCTGACCCAACGATTTCTCTGACACAGCCATCCATCTGACCCAACGATTTCTCTGACACAATCATCCATCTGACCCAACGATTTCTCTGACACAGTCATCCATCTGACCCAACGATTTCTCTGACACAGTCATCCATCTGACCCAACGATTTCTCTGACACAGCCATCCATCTGACCCAACAATTTCTCTGACACAGTCATCCATCTGACCCAACGATTTCTCTTACACAACCATCAGTTTGACCCAGCTATCCATTTGACCCAACCATCTCTTTGACCCAACAATTTCTCTGATACAACCATCCATCTGACCCAACCACCTCTCTGATCCAACCATTTCTGACACAGTCTTGTCTGATCTTGTCCTGTACTTCTACCTTCACAAATGTCTATGATATATAATCATGACATAGTCTTCTTCTTCTTCAACATTCAAGTTCTTCGTCATGCTAAATCAGAAGCCCAGTTGCCATGATGAATACCACAGTCTTCCCTAGGTCCTCCCAGCATCTCCACAGTCTTCCCCAGGTCCTCCCAGCATCTCCAAGTCTTCCCCAGGTCCTCCCAGCATCTCCAAGTCTTCTCCAGGTCCTCCCAGCATCTCCAAGTCTTCTCCAGGTCCTCCCAGCATCTCCACAGCTTTCACCTTAAGTCTGAGCCCTGCGGTCATGTCTGGTTACATAGATCTGTAAACGTTACGACATATTCTGTATGATATGTGATGTTGTGGCTGCTCTGGTGAGGCTGTGGACCCTTGGTCATTGGGCCCTTGGTCATTGGCCAAAGTCCTTCATCTCGTGCTCTTTTTTTTTCCTTGACTTTTTCAAACATGTAGTTTTGTGTGTGTGTATGTGTGTGTGTGCATGTGTGTTTTTTTATGGGCACAAAAGAACAGGGGTGATTGACTAGAGTAGGAATGATTGACTAGAGTAGGAATGATTGACTAGAGCAGGAATGATTGACTAGAGCAGGAACTATTGCCTAGAGCAGGAATGATTGACTAGAGCAGGAATGATTGACTAGAGCAGGAATGATTGACTAGAGCAGGAATGATTGACTAGAGCAGGAATGATTGACTAGAGTAGGAATGATTGACTAGAGCAGAAGGACCAGCTGGTCATGTAGCTACTGATAAACCTGATGCAAAACGAAAAAATTTTGAAAAAATTTTAAAAAATGAAAAACTCTTCAGTGCTGAGAATATTTCTTTCTTTTCCTCTTCCACAAAAATGAGAAGTGGCTAAAAAGTGGTTACGTTTATCTGGTTTTTTTTTTTTCAGACTTCAGTATTGCCTGGACAAACCTGGGCAGAGAACACTGTGATGGCTGTTGAGTTTGTTGACAAGGTGCTCAGTGAGCAAAAACCACAGCGGACTGTCTACATAACGGGACGTTTATTGAAATCCAGGTGTGTTTGTAGCACATTTTCTTTACACCAACTGCTTAAAATAAAAAGTGAAATCCCTGTTTTTAAGACGATGAAAACAACAGGCCGTGACCCGGTGGTACTGCAAACCAGGTCCACCCATAACAAGATGTGGACCATACCCCCGGCATTCAATGTGCAGGGCAGGCCTCGCATCTCATTTATTTCAAAAATAGCGATGCTTTTGTTTAACCAAAGGGCATGATGATCAGGGTACCTGCCAAGAGGACACTTTGACCTCAGCCACTTTGATCTTAGCCAAAAGGCTGTTTCACTGCCATTAAGGCATAATGGAGATAAGTCCTAGGCCTGTATTTCCGTGACCTTTGGCACATGAAAATGTGATGTGGTCAGTATTACACCTGGATGCTTTTATCTTCCCAGATTTCTCTGGTACCCATTTTTAGAGATTGGGTCGACCCTAGGGCCTTTTGGGTGTGTTAGTACCACACACTAATTTGTAAACATAATTTACAATAAGATACATGGTTCATGGGATATGAATAACTGCATTGATCATCATCATCATCAGGTGCCGTGCTGACTGGCGTTGGCTATTATGCTTCTCCGGAGTACACGATCCTTCATGCAGGCCATCAGTTCAGTTGGTGATCTCCTCTCACACCATCCCGTCAGACTGTCCAGTATCATTTCTCTTGGTCTTCCTCTTGATCTTCCTCCTTCTGTTTTTCCTGTTGTTATAATATTTTCAATGCCCCCTCTTCTCATTGCATGTCCTATGAAAGTACATTGTCTCTCTCTTATCTTTTTGACAAGGATTTTTTTGTCTCTCCAGCTCTTCTCATACATTCTTCATTAGTTATTTTTGCTGTCCAGGGGATTCACAACATTCTTCTAATAAACCACATTTCTGCTGCTTCCAATGATTTTTGTGTAGACCTGCCTATTGTCCATGATTCACTTCCATATAACAAGATGGGTTCAATACAGCATTTTAGGACTCGTTTTCTAACATTCATTGATAGTGATATGGAATGTGAGCCAAAAACAAGAGTTCTGTCCCCTGTGTCTTTGTCCTCCAGTTGATAAGGATTCTTGTTAGTGTATCACCAAGCATCCAGAGATCGTGCATGCAAGGAGGAGATTAGAGAACTTATATCTTCAGAAAAAATGATAATGATTATCATTATTCATACATAAAAATATATTGCAAAGGTAGATAATCATGTAATTACTGCTGCTAAGGGTAGGTAACAAAGTATTATTGTGTATTCACATGTTTGTTTTCACATTTTATCTGTAGACTGAAGGCCTTGCAACCTGTGAAAGTCTCAGAACCAACTATTCACCAGTGCAGAGGAATAGTAGCAGGTAAAGCAGCAACGATGTTAAGTGTTGTAAGCATTCCACTCTTCTGTATCACTAAAACTCTTCACACTTCACAAATACAAAGCTTATTTATGTATCACTAAAACTCTTCACACTTCACAAATACAAAGCTTATTTATGTATCACTAAAACTCTTCACACTTCACAAATACAAAGCTTATTTATGTATCACTAAAACTCTTCACACTTCACAAATACAAAGCTTATTTATGTATCACTAAAACTCTTCACACTTCACAAACACACAGCTGATTTATGTATTACTAAAACTCTTCACACTTCACAAACACAAAGCTGATTTATGTACAAAAATATATGAGAAACGCCAGAAAATGGACTTGAAAATCGTAGTCACTCATGGAAAACTATTGAATTTTTAAAAAGATTATGTGCGTAGATTTTCTGTATATTTCAAGAGTGGCCTTGGGAAAAACTGTGAGAGACCTTAGGAAAAATATGAAGGCTGGCGATTGTAGATTATTGGATGAAATTCCCAGTCTGTGGCTAACTCTTGGTCTTTCTCTCACATTTTGTCTTTCATGTTTATTTTCATCAAGTTTTTGTATACATCATCATCTCTGATACTTACTAGCCAACTCAACAGTAGACTTGCTCCTCTTGCACTGTCGCCTCCTTGCATGGCTCTGAGATGAACACAGGTCTGTGCTGGATCTGCATACTAAGTGATTCGATGATCCAGAAGTTTGAGGCAGGTTCTGTACGCAGGCAGTGGCTTGAGTCATTGCAGAAATCAGTGATCCACAAAGTCACCTTCATCTGTGTCCCTGGGCATGCGGGCGGTGGCTTGAGTCATTGTAGAAATCAGTGATCCACAAAGTCACCTTCATCTGTGTCCCTGGGCATGCGGGCGGTGGCTTGAGTCATTGCAGAAATCAGTGATCCACAAAGTCACCTTCATCTGTGTCCCTGGGCATGCAGGCATCCAGGGAAATGAGAGGGCTGATGGGTTGGCTGGCTCCGCCTTCTTTGGAGATGGACAACCACTGGATCAAGCTGATATTGTTAATGCACACAGAGAGATAGGCAGAGTGGAGGACTTCGAGAGCAGCAAATCTATATCGTTGCTTAGACTGAGAGAGCTGGGAGTACAGACTGACATGGCCAGAGACACGAGACATACTGGATGCACAAGAGGACTTGTCAGCCAACACAGGACAGGCACTATCAGCCATAAGATACTGATGGATATGTTGAGAGGGGATCTCGGCACCTATGGACATGTCTGGAGTGCAATGATGATGGCCCAGACCATAGGCCATAGACTTATTCATTATTACATTGACAAGCTGTCCATTAAATTCCCTTTAGGTCATTTTATCCAAGACTTAAAGTTTTTGTTTTGTTTTGTTCATAAAAAAATGTTTTTTTTTTCGTCTATTTTACCTGACAGAAACTAGAACATACTCGGCTTCTACTAGCAGAACTCTCCAGAAATGGAGGTCCATGTTGTCCCAAGCTCGTGTTACAAACAAATGTTTGATGCAAGACATTGAAAAGTCTGCCTTGATGTCTGAGTCTGTGCACAGAACATCTCAGGCTTCTTCACCAGATCCACCACTAGGGGGAGTTTTTTGTGACCTGTATAGTGATCTGGATCAGAAGCTGTTGCCACAGAAACAAGGGGAGACAAAAATTTTGAATGGGTAAATAAAATTTGTGTTTGTGTCCATGGTAGTTATTTGAATAAAACAAAAAATTATTTCAGTGGATATAAATAATTCATTATAAATTTTTTTGTTAATTTTTAAATTGATAAGTAAATGGGAGTGGAAGCTCCACACAACATTTACCCAGACCATATAGATACACATCTCTAGACATGGCCACACCTAAATCTCCAGACATGGCCATACCCACACCTCCAGACATGCCTATAACCACATCTCCAGACATGGCCACACACACCCACAACTCTAAACATGACCATGACTACATCTCCAGACATGGCCATACCCACATCTCCAGACATGCTTATAACCACATCTCCAAACATGGCCACACCAACCTCTCCAGACATGTCTATAACCACATCTCCAAACATGGCCACACCAACCTCTCCAGACATGTCTATAACCACATCTCCAAACATGGCCACACCAACCTCTCCAGACATGTCTATAACCACATCTCCAAACATGCCCCAGACATGGCCACACCTACACCTCCAAACATGTCCACACCCACATTCCAGACATGTCCACACCCACATCTCCAGACATGTCCGCACCCACACTCCAGACATGTCCACACCCACATTCCAGACATGTCCACACCCACATCTCCAGACTTTACTGTTGACTGTGGACTTGGCTCACAGGGCGGTAGTTGTACAGGAATTTTTTTGGCCCAGAAACAAGTCTGTGTTCTCAACCATCCACCCTATTCCCCAGATTTGTCTCCCTGCGATTATTTTCTATTCCCAAAATTAAAGTTACCATTGAAAGGATGCTTCTTTGATGATATTGATGACATCAAAAGGGCTGTAACATCGAGTTTAAGGGCCATACCAACAGAAGAACTGCAGAGGTTGTTCCAGTGTTTGTTAGATCGTGCCACTCGCTGTATCAATGCACAAGGGGCTTACTTTGAATCAAATAGAAGTTATATCTTCACCTGTTGTTTATTTTATTTTTCTTTGTAATTAGTCTCATTACTTAATTGTCGGACCTTGTATAGATTTAAACATTTATAAGTTGAAGATAAAGCTTGTCCGTTCACACTTGCCCGTTACAGTCATGATGGGGTAGAGAGGGAAGACCTGGCTCTTGTGTCAGAGTTGTTTGCTGTGTCCCAACCACCCAACACCTGTCTCAAAGAAGGTGAGTGCCAGGTGAAAACTTACCTGGTGAGTACTTACCAGAATAACAATGAGAATAATTACATTATTACTTTTACAAAAGTAATCTGTTACTTTTTAAGTAGGCACTGTAAGGAGGGGTGGGGTGGGCCAGAACTTGCTGTGGGACCTGGAGGATTTTTCCTTGTTTTGGTTGTGGGCTCTGAGGGCTTAAGGGTGTGGGGGTCCATACTGGAGGAAAACAGAGAAACAGATGGGGGAGGGGGGAGGGGTTGTCCATACAAGAGGAAAACATAGAAGCAGATGGGGGAGGGGTTGTCCATACAAGAGGAAAACAGAGAAACAGATGGGGGAGGGGGGAGGGGTTGTCCATACAAGAGGAAAACATAGAAGCAGATGGAGAGAAGGGGGGTTGTCCATACAAGAGGAAAACAGAGAAACAGATGGGGGAGGGGGGAGGGGTTGTCCATACAAGAGGAAAACAGAGAAACAGATAGGGGAGGGGGGAGGGGTTGTCCATACAAGAGGAAAACATAGAAGCAGATGGAGAGAAGGGAGGGGTTGTCCATACAAGAGGAAAACATAGAAGCAGATGGAGGGGGGGTTGTCCATACAAGAGGAAAACATAGAAGCAGATGGAGAGAAGGGAGGGGTTGTCCATAAAGAGGAAAACATAGAAGCAGATGGAGAGGGGGGGAGGGGTTGTCCATACAAGAGAAAAACATAGAAGCAGATGGAGGGGGGGTTGTCCATACAAGAGGAAAACATAGAAGCAGATGGAGGGGGGGTTGTCCATACAAGAGGAAAACATAGAAGCAGATGGGGGAGGGGGGAGGGGTTGTCCATACAAGAGGAAAACATAGAAGCAGATGAGAGAAGGGAGGGGTTGTCCATACAAGAGGAAAACATAGAAGCAGATGGAGGGGGGGTTGTCCATACAAGAGGAAAACATAGAAGCAGATGGAGAGAAGGGAGGGGTTGTCCATAAAGAGGAAAACATAGAAGCAGATGGAGAGGGGGGGGAGGGGTTGTCCATACAAGAGGAAAACATAGAAGCAGATGGAGAGGGGGGAGGGGTTGTCCATACAAGAGGAAAACATAGAAGCAGATGGAGAGAAGGGAGGGGTTGTCCATACAAGAGGAAAACATAGAAGCAGATGGAGAGGGGGGAGGGGTTGTCCATACAAGAGGAAAACATAGAAGCAGATGGAGAGGGGGGAGGGGTTGTCCATACAAGAGGAAAACATAGAAGCAGATGGAGAGAAGGGAGGGGTTGTCCATACAAGAGGAAAACATAGAAGCAGATGGAGAGGGGGGAGGGGTTGTCCATACTAGAAGAAAACATAGCAGCAGATGGAGTGAGGGAAGGGGTTGTCCATACTAGAAGAAAACATAGAAGCAGATGGAGTGAGGGAAGGGGTTGTCCATACTAGAAGAAAACATAGAAGCAGATGAAGAGGGGGGAGGGGTTGTCCATACTAGAAGAAAACATAGAAGCAGATGGAGTGAGGGAAGGGGTTGTACATACTAGAAGAAAACATAGAAGCAGATGGAGTGAGGGAAGGGGTTGTACATACTAGAAGAAAACATAGAAGCAGATGGAGTGAGGGAAGGGGTTGTACATACTAGAAGAAAACATAGAAGCAGATGGAGTGAGGGAAGGGGTTGTACATACTAGAAGAAAACATAGAAGCAGATGGAGTGAGGGAAGGGGTTGTCCATACTAGAAGAAAACATAGAAGCAGATGGAGAGGGGGGAGGGGTTGTCCATACTAGAAGAAAACATAGAAGCAGATGGAGAGAGGGGAGGGGTTGTATTCACAGTTTCTGTTGATCTGTTCATGCTTTCTGCTGATGTATTCATTATTTCTGTTGATGTATTCACTATGTTTCTTTTGATGTATTCACTGTTTCTGTTGATATATTCACTGTTTCTATTGATATATTCACCCTGTTTCTGTTGATGTGTTCACCCTGTTTCTGTTGATGTATTCACCCTGTTTCTGTTGATGTGTTCACCCTTTTTCTGCTGATGTGTTCACCCTGTTTCTATTGATGTGTTCACCCTGTTTCTGTTGATTTGTTCACCATGTTTCTGTTGATATAATCATCCTGTTTCTGTTGATGTGTTCACCCTGTTTCTGTTGATGTGTTCACTCTGTTTCTGTGTCCTAAATGTTTCTATTCCCATAATACTTTTAAGAAACTCATTTTCTGGTTCTTTACAAGGTAAACCTCAGTTATTCCAGTATTCCCTTTATTTCAGATAGTACATTACAGTTTATGTTTATTTTCCTGGGGAATATGTTACTTATATGTGTTTACTTTCCTGGGGAATATGTTACTTATATGTGTTTACTTTCACAGGAAAAACATTACAAATATGTATTTACTTTCCTGTCAAATACATTACAAATATGTATTTACTTTCCTGGGAATTCATTACAGTTTATATAAACTTTCCTGGGACGTACATTACAAATATGTGTTTATTTTCCTGAGTTGTTTATTGACAAGTTGTCAGTTTATACTTATTTCACTTGTATGCCATGAATTCTTCAGGACAAGAATGTATAAAATCGGAAAAAAGTAGGAGCAGCTTTATTACTTAACGATTACAAAGTTGTGATGTTTCGGCGTGAGCCTTAATCATACAAAAACATACAGGACCAAGAAACAGAGAGAGGAGATAAAGTATAGATTCACATGAATACTGTTTAAAAAAAAAAAAAAAAATTTTTTTAAAGGAGTACTTAGCTGTAAATTGCAAGGTGTGGCTTGTCCGGCAGTGTGTGTCAGGAATGGATCTGGTAGGACATGGAAAATTGTTTAAATAGAGACCTGTGACATGTGGTCGGTGGGTTGTAACTGGGGGGTGGTGGATGGGGAACCGGGGAGGGGAGAGAGAGTGACACACTACTGGCCTAGCTAGGAGACATTGAAACAGGTGATTGGGGAAGAGGGGTTGCAGAGAAGAGGGGTTGCAGAGAAAATAGCGGGGTTGCAGAGTGATGCTGTGAGGAAGTTTGGAATGTAAGAAGGGGTGGATTTTGTGGAGAGGTACTATAATGATTGAAGAAGATGATGTTACGTGTAACTAAACAGCGAGTTTAACCCATGTGGTTCCAGCGTCCCATAATTTTGAATGTTCCCCAATCACCTGTTTCAGTTTCTCCTAGCTAGGCCAGTAGTGCGTCACTCTCTCTCCCCTCCCCGGTTCCCTATCCACCACCCCCAGTTACAACCCACCGACCACATATCACAGTTCTCTATTTAAACAATTTCCACGTCCTACCAGATCCATTCCTGGCACACACCGCCAGACAAGCCACACCTTGCAATTTACAGCTAAGTACTCCTTTAAAAAAAAATTTTTTTTTTTTAAACAGTATTCATGTGAATCTATACTTTATCTCCTCTCTCTAATTCTTCGTCCTGTATGTTTTTGTACGATTAAGGCTCACGCCGAAACGTCACAACTTTGTAGTCGTTAAGTAATAAAGCTGCTCCTACTTTTTTCAGATTTTATACATTCTGGTATCACAGCTTTACTGCAGTGCTTAGTGTATAGTTGTATACTTATACACCAATTATTGTGTTCTTCAGGACAAGAAGCTTCTAGTCACCCATGCACAGAGGGACAGAAACCCGAACAGAGATGTTCATCAGCAGTAAATGACAAACAGCAGAAACCTGAACAGAGATGTTCATCAGCAGTAAATGACAAACAGCAGAAACCTGAACAGAGATGTTCATCAGCAGTAAATGACAAACAGCAGAAACCTGAACAGAGATGTTCATCAGCAGTAAATGACAAACAGCAGAAACATGAGCAGGGATGTTCATCAGCAGTAAATGACAAACAGCAGAAACCAGAGCAGGGATGTTTGATGGCAGCAGGTGACGTACTGACCTCCTCATCCTGTTCTGACATAAGGAAACTCCAGACTGATTTAAGGCATGAGGACGGAAATATCAGTTACAGCAAAAAGTCTACTTCCAGGATGTCTGTTCACTGCAGGAATTTGTCAGTGAATCCTGACATTTCTGAGGTAAAGATGAATACAGAGAGTGGGGGTAGAAGATCTCTAAGTGCTCCCCACCCTCAGAAACCGCAGTGGACTCTTCCGTCTAACCCCCGACCTACCACTGGTTTTGGGCCATCTAGAAAATCTGTCAGGTTTGGGGATGGAACAGCTTCAGAAGTACCTGAGACGTTAAAAATGTTGAAGTAGAAGATAAGAGAGAAGAAAGAGGCCAGAAAATGTGAATGTCATTCTGTAGAAACAGGATTTATGTCATTCTTAATGTCATGATGTCATGATGGATTCACCTTTGTATAGAGACTGTGGTAGTGTTTGATTGTCTGATTTTATGTGTTTTTTTTTTAGTAATTCATAAGAATTACTTTTTTTGGGTAATACATTATAATTATACATAATAATACACATATTTGTGTTTACTTTCCTGCATAATTTCAATGTAAATTTGCATTTACTGTCTGGGTAATGCATTAAAAAATTGTGTTTACTTTCCTGAGTACAACATTACAGGTTGTTTTTATATTTTTCTGGGTAATACATTATAATTTAAGTTTACTGGGTAATGCATTATGTTTATGTTTACTTTCCTGGGTAATACATTACAAATTTGTGCTTAATTTCCCAAGTAATATATTACATTTTGCATTTACTTTCCTGGTAGATACATTACTAATTTGCATTTACATTCCTTTTCTTGGTGAATGATTATATAAATCTGCATTTTTATTTTGCATGTTTGATCATTTATGATTTATCTGTATTAACTCACTTGGGTGACCTGTTACACACCTTTATTTATTTACCAGGTATTTTGTGTGTGTGTCTCCATGGACTTACCATAGAAACATGAAGTAGCTACATGACAGTCATGTCAACTCACCCAGGAACAAACTGATGCAGTAGCAGGGAGATAGAAGAAGAACAAGTTGATGTAATGGCAGAGATTGATTGACTGATTGATTGATCTTTATTTCAAAAGGGTTAAGAATTTGGCACGCAGGCCCGTCTGACATTCTGCCCTTTATCATACATCTTTCACTCTATTCCAGAGAGATAGAACAAGAACATGTGGATGTAGTGGCAGAGAGATAGAACAAGAACAAATTGATGCAGTGGCAGAGAGATAGAACAAGAACAAGTTGATGTAGTAGCAAGGAGATGGAACAAGAACAAGTTGATGTAGTAGCAGAGAAATAGAACAAGAACAGGTTGATGTAGTAGCAGAGAGTCAGAACAAGTTGATGTAGTGGCAGGGAGATAGAACAAGAACAAGTTGATATAGTAACAGAGAGATAAGACAAGAACAAGTTGTTGTAGTAGCAAGGAGATAGAACAAGATCAAGTTGTTGTAGTAGCAAGGAGATAGAACAAGATCAAGTTGATGTAGTAGCAGAGAGATACAAGAAGAACAAGTTGATATAGTAGCATGGAGATACAACAAGAACAAATTGATGTAGTAGCAGAGAGTTAGAACAATAACAAGTTGACGTAGTAGCAGGGAAATAGAGCAAGAACAAATTTATTCACTAGCAGGGAGATAGAACAAGAGTAAACCATTGCAGTAGCAGGGAGATAGAACAAGTTGTTGCAGTAGCAGGGAGATAGAACAAGTTGTTGCAGTAGCAGGGAGATAGAACAAGTTGATGCACTAGCAGGGAGATAGAACAAGTTGATGCACTAGCTGGGAGATAGAACAAGTTGATGCAGTAGCAGGGAGATAGAACAAGTTGATGCAGTAGCAGGGAGATAGAACAAGTTGATGCAGTAGCAGGGAGATAGAACAAGTTGATGCACTAGCAGGGAGATAGAACAAGAATAAACTGTTGCAGTAGCAGGGAGATAGAACAAGTTGATGCACTAGCAGGGAGATAGAACAAGTTGATGCAGTAGCAGGGAGATAGAACAAGAATAAACTGTTGCAGTAGCAGGGAGATAGAACAAGTTGTTGCATTGGCAGGGAGATAGAACAAGAACAAACGGATGCAGTAACAGAAAACAGAACAAGAAAAACCTGATGCTGTAGCAGGTAGATAGAACAAGTTGATGCAGTAGCCTGGAGATAGAACAAGAACAAGCTGATGCTGTAGCAGGGAGATAGAAGAACAAGCTGAGAAAGATTCCCAGACAATGGAGGATCTGTGCTCATGACTGTCAGTGAAAGATGGGAAAATGGGACAACATGGGGTGTTCAGTCCCAGGAGTAAGTGGGTGTATATAAGGCAATGTAACTTGTAGCACATTGTAGGTAATGTAACTTGTTGTATATCTGAGGTAAAATAACTTGTAGTTTATTGGATCTAATATAACTTGTTTATATTGGATGTAATATAACTTGTTGTATATTAGAGATAATATAACTTGTAGCATATTGGACATAATATAACTTGTAGCATATAGGAGGTAATATAATTTGTAGTATATTGGAGATAATATAACTTGTAGCCTATAGGAGGTAATATAATTTGTAGTATATTGGAGGTAATACAGCTTGTAGTAATATAACTTGTTGTGTATTTGAGGTAATATAACTTGTTGTATATTGGAGGTAATATAACGTGTAGTATTTTGGAGGTAATATAACTTATAGTGTATTGGAGATAATGTAATTTTTTTTACCCTGGAAATAATGTAACTTTTTCTTTATTGGAAGTAAGATAAATTGTACATAGGAAGTAATTTAACTTGTAGAATGCTTGAGACCTCGTGAAATATTTCATGAACTTTCTCACCAAATAAAACATGACAGCCATTAATCTTGAGTTAGCAACATGAACAATCCCATGTTTTGTTTGGTGTCTTGTGTAAGCTTGCGTAAGTGTAGTTCCACAGAAACACTAGGTCATATAACATGGAGAATGAAAAGAACAAATGCACAAGTTTTAGAACAGCTCCAAGTGCAATGTGAACTTCTCAAAGAAATAAAGATGGAGAAAACAAAATACTCCAGCCATATCAAAAGACATAACAACATACAGAAGACCATACTAGAAGGAAAGGTGGAAGAAAAAAGAGCAAGAGGAAGACAGAGATGCAGATGGGAAGGGAACATACGAGAATAGACAGGACACGGTCTGGCTGAAGGCATCATCAAGGCGAGGGATTGAGGGAGCTGGAGATTCATTACTGCCAACCTTCACCCTGGAAAAGCCACAGTTCCTCCCCTTGAAAGGTCACAATCCATGTCACTCTCGGCATTGTGACCAGATATTCTATCAGCGCATGAGGCAAAATTCTCGTGAGATTCTTTAAGAAATGTAGTCACGGTTAACAAGTACTTCTCTGAGAATGTTCCACATCAGGAGAAACGTAGCAAGAAACTGAGAGAAGATAGCGCAAGAGCAGCTTGCTCTCAGGAGAATCGCGTGTTTTCTGACCGGAGACTGGCAGTTATAAAAACTGGAGGAGAAAAGAGAAGGTAGGCTTATGTTGAGAGTTAACTGAGGATTGTTTTAGGATTTGGTCAGGACTCGGGAGGATTTTTTTTTTTTTTTTTGGAGGATGGCCTAAGTTAGTTTCAGGTGATGATTCGTTTAGGATTTAATCCACTTAGAGATGGCTTAGATTAAGTTGAAGATTACTTGTCAGAAGTGAGTTTTGTTCTAACTGATTTGTTATTTTTCCAATTGGAAAAGTGTGAGTATGTAAAATTTTGTATTCTATTGTAACATTTTTTGAACTCCCAAAGGCGATGAATATTTCCGGCCGACTCCTGGTTGTATTGTTTTTCTGGCTTGATAGACCTCATGCTCATCCTCATTTGGTTCACCCTTCATTTTGCCACCAATGAATGTTATCATCGAGTGTGTCGTAATAGAAGACTTGGTGAATCTCTCTTGGAATGCAAATTGTCAGTTTTGTTGGATGACTCCAGGTTTCATCTAGCAGAGTCTGTCACGCTGGTGTTCTGCCGTAGAATTGTTAGAATTGATGTTGTTGAGTTGCTGGGCGAGTAGTGTGGTCATGGATTTTGCAAATTGTTTCACTATCGGAGCAGTTGTGCAACATCAACAAGAAGAGAAATAGATACATACAGCAGACATCTTAAACAACAACAAAAAGAGAAATTGATACAGACAGCAGACATCTTAACCAACAACAAGAAGAGAAATAGACACAGACAGCAGACATCTTAAACAACAACAACAAAAAAAGAAATAGATACAGACAGCAGACATCTTAACCAACAACAAAAAGAGAAATAGATACAGACAGCAGACATCTTAACCAACAACACAAAGAGAAATTGATACAGATAGCAGACATCTTAACCAAAAACAAGAAAAGAAATAGATATAGACAGCAGACATCTTAACCAACAACAAAAAAAGAAATAGATACAGACAGCAGACATCTTAACCAACAACAAAAAGAGAAATTGATACAGACAGCAGACATCTTAACCAACAACAAAAAGAGAAATTGATACAGACAGCAGACATCTTAAACAACTACAAAAAGAGAAATTGATACAGACAGCAGACATCTTAAACAACAACAAAAAGAGAAATAGATACAGACAGCAGACATCTTAACCAACAACAAAAAGAGAAATAGATACAGACAGCAGACATCTTAAACAACAACAAAAAGAGAAATTGATACAGACAGCAGACATCTTAACCAACAACAAAAAGAGAAATAGATACAGACAGCAGACATCTTAAACAACAATAAAAAGAGAAATTGATACAGACAGCAGACATCTTAACCAACAACAAAAAGAGAAATAGATACAGACAGCAGACATCTTAAACAACAACAAAAAGAGAAATAGATACAGACAGCAGACATCTTAACCAACAACATGCTTTTCTATATTGATATGATTTGAGGGCAGCAAACAATCTGTTTTATGTCTGTCTTCTCCTTCCTGTCTGTCTTTTCCGATTTATCTTCCCAGTCATGACTAGTTTTCCTAGACCTTCATGTCTGCTGATGTGTCCTAGACCTCCATGTCTGCTAATGTGTCAGAGACCTCCATGTCTGCTAATGTGTCCGAGACATCCATGTCTGCTAATGTGTCCTAGACCTCCATGTCTGCTGATGTGTCCTAGACCTCCATGTCTGCTGATGTGTCCTAGACCTCCATGTCTGCTGATGTGTCCTAGACCTCCATGTCTGCTGATGTGTCCTAGACCTCCATGTCTGCTGATGTGTCCTAGACCTTCATGTCTGCTGATGTGTCCTAGACCTCCATGTCTGCTGATGTGTCCTAGACCTCCATGTCTGCTAATGTGTCCTAGACCTCCATGTCTGCTAATGTGTCCTAGACATCCATGTCTGCTAATGTGTTCTAGACCTCCATGTCTGCTGATGTGTCCAAGACATCCATGTCTGCTAATGTATCCGAGACATTCATGTCTGCTAATGTGTCCGAGACATCCATGTCTGCTAATGTGTCCGAGACATCCATGTCTGCTAATGTGTCCGAGACATCCATGTCTGCTAATGTGTCCGAGACATCCATGTCTGCTAATGTGTCCGAGACCTCCATGTCTGCTAATGTGTCCTAGACCTCCATGTCTGCTAATGTGTCCGAGACATCCATGTCTGCTGATGTGTCCAAGACCTCCATGTCTGCTAATGTGTCCGAGACATCCATGTCTGCTAATATGTCCGAGACATCCATGTCTGCTAATATGTCCGAGGCATCCATGTCTGCTAATGTGTCCGAGACATCCATGTCTGAAGATGTGTCCGAGACATCCATGTCTGCTGATGTGTCCGAGAAACTTTATCTTTTTCTTATGTATGTCACCTGTTTGGGATATTCTTTAGCCTCCTGTAATTCTTCTTCATTTGTCTTTCTGACTATCCTTGATATGCAAAGCATCCTTCATAGGAACCATATTTCAGTAGCCTTTATTCTTTGTTCTAATTGTTTACTCATGGTCCACGTTTTTATTTATAAGCTACTAAATATTGACATTCATATTAAATATATATTTGATACTTCAGCTAACAAGCATATGTTTCTACAAAGATTCGCTACCTCTCTCTGTCTCTCTCTCTCTCTATCTCTCTGTCTCTCTCTGTGTCTCTTTCTGTCTCTCCCTCTGTCCCTCTGTCTCTCTGCTCTGCCTCCCTCTGTCTCTCTGCCTCTGTCTCCCTCTGTTAAGTTATCTTAAACTGCTCTTACAGACACCGAATACAATTAATTGTTTTCTGAATAGTCCCGAAAATTGTGTTTTGTAGATAGTCATTTATAATGTATGTAGTTACTTCTGTACTGAGTGAATGTTTAAGAGCGAAATGTAAATGTTATATTTTATTTTATGTCTCTCAGCTTCAATGTTAGTTATGTTTGTTATATGAACAGCTTATTTGTAGAATGTCTGGAATAGAGTGAAAGATGTATGATAAAGGGCAGAATGTCAGACGGGCCTGCGTGCCCAATTCTTAACCCTTTTGAAATAAAGATCAATCAATCACTCACTCAGTCAATCTCTGTCTCTCTCTGTCTTTCTCTGTCTCTCTCTGTTTTGTGTTTTCCCATCATGCTGCTCTTGTCTTCCCTCTTGGTCTTCCTCTACCTATCTTACTGTTCATCTTCCCAACTGATATAATGCTAACAGGTTGATTTTTCTTCTCTCAAAGTGTGGAAAGTTTATGTTGAGTTTCTAAAAGCATGTATCCTGTACGTGTATGTGAACTATACATCCTGTATGTTTGTGTCAGTGGAAAGCTCCATCAAGGTCGTGTCCACTCCTTTTCTGCTGGTGAGATTCACAGGAACTGCTTTTTCTTTAATTTGTAGAATCTTGTGGGTGGACGTAAGCGAGAGTAAACTTTAATTTTATTTTAAAAAAAGAAAATGCTTAAGTGAAGGGAGATTTTACCATAATTTAAGTTTTATCTAATTGAGAGCATACCACAATTTAAGTTTTATCTAAGTTTGAGCATACCATAATTTAAATGTTATCTAAGTGAAAGCATACCACAATTTCAGCCAGTTATCAGATGAAAGAATGTCACGCAGTAATCCAGAAACCAGGATAAAACTGAGCAATCTGCTCATTTTGTAATGTCTGTAGCTGACCAAAAACTGAGGTAACTCTGTCATCATGCGCATGAGAAATACGTGCTTCTAACATGACGGAGTGAAGAAATTAAAAGTAAGAAAGAAAAGATGCGATAACAGAAGCAAGGAGAAAGTACAAGAACAAGCTCATGACTACCCAGATGATAAACAACTTAAAGATGGAGAAGTTGTCCCGTAGTCTTCGTGCATAATGAGATCATCTCTTATTATTTAATACTACTCTCAAGTTCCAAGTCTCCCACACGAAGACAGTGAGAAGAAATAAATGTTATGATAGCTGTGGTCCCACATGAAGACAATGAGAAGAAATAAATGTTATGATAGCTGTGGTCCCACATGAAGATAGTGAGAAGAAATAAATGTTATGATAGCTGTGGTCCCACATGAAGACAATGAGAAGAAATAAATGTTATGATAGCTGTGGTCCCACATGAAGACAGTGAGAAGAAATAAATGTTATGATAGCTGTGGTCCCACATGAAGACAATGAGAAGAAATAAATGTTATGATAGCTGTGGTCCCACATGAAGACAATGAGAAGAAATAAATGTTATGATAGCTGCTGTCCCACATGAAGACAGTGAGAAGAAATAAATGTTATGATAGCTGTGGTCCCACATGAAGACAATGAGAAGAAATAAATGTTATGATAGCTGCTGTCCCACATGAAGACAGTGAGAAGAAATAAATGTTATGATAGCTGTGGTCCCACATGAAGACAATGAGAAGAAATAAATGTTATGATAGCTGTGGTCCCACATGAAGACAATGAGAAGAAATAAATGTTATGATAGCTGTGGTCCCACATGAAGACAGTGAGAAGAAATAAATGTTATGATAGCTGCTGTCCCACATGAAGACAGTGAGAAGAAATAAATGTTATGATAGCTGCTGTCCCACATGAAGACAGTGAGAAGAAATAAATGTTATGATAGCTGCGGTCCCACATGAAGACAATGAGAAGAAATAAATGTTATGATAGCTGCGGTCCCACATGAAGACAATGAGAAGAAATAAATGTTATGATAGCTGCGGTCCCACATGAAGACAATGAGAAGAAAAAATGTTATGATAGCTGCGGTCCCACATGAAGACAATGAGAAGAAATAAATGTTATGATAGCTGCGGTCCCACATGAAGACAATGAGAAGAAATAAATGTTATGATAGCTGCGGTCCCACATGAAGACAATGAGAAGAAATAAATGTTATGATAGCTGCGGTCCCACATGAAGACAATGAGAAGAAATAAATGTTATGATAGCTGCGGTCCCACATGAAGACAATGAGAAGAAATAAATGTTATGATAGCTGCGGTCCCACATGAAGACAATGAGAAGAAATAAATGTTATGATAGCTGCGGTCCCACATGAAGACAATGAGAAGAAATAAATGTTATGATAGCTGCGGTCCCACATGAAGACAATGAGAAGAAATAAATGTTATGATAGCTGCGGTCCCACATGAAGACAATGAGAAGAAATAAATGTTATGATAGCTGCGGTCCCACATGAAGACAATGAGAAGAAATAAATGTTATGATAGCTGCGGTCCCACATGAAGACAATGAGAAGAAATAAATGTTATGATAGCTGCGGTCCCACATGAAGACAATGAGAAGAAATAATGTTATGATAGCTGCGGTCCCACATGAAGACAATGAGAAGAAATAATGTTATGATAGCTGCGGTCCCACATGAAGACAATGAGAAGAAATAATGTTATGATAGCTGCGGCCCCACATGAAGACAATGAGAAGAAATAAATGTTATGATAGCTGCGGTCCCACATGAAGACAATGAGAAGAAATAAATGTTATGATAGCTGTGGTCCCACATGAAGACAATGAGAAGAAATAAATGTTATGATAGCTGCGGTCCCACATGAAGACAATGAGAAGAAATAAATGTTATGATAGCTGCGGTCCCACATGAAGACAATGAGAAGAAATAAATGTTATGATAGCTGCGGTCCCACATGAAGACAATGAGAAGAAATAAATGTTATGATAGCTGCGGTCCCATATGAAGACAATGAGAAGAAATAAATGTTATGATAGCTGCGGTCCCATATGAAGACAATGAGAAGAAATAAATGTTATGATAGCTGTGGTCCCATATGAAGACAATGAGAAGAAATAAATGTTATGATAGCTGTGGTCCCATATGAAGACAATGAGAAGAAATAAATGTTATGATAGCTGTGGTCCCATATGAAGACAATGAGAAGAAATAAATGTTATGATAGCTGTGGTCCCATATGAAGACAATGAGAAGAAATAAATGTTATGATAGCTGTGGTCCCATATGAAGACAATGAGAAGAAATAAATGTTATACTAGCTGTAGTTAAAAGTGCACTAGTGGAGTCGTGGCTAGCAAAATGATAGAGAAAGGAAAGAAAGAGGAAAGAAAGATGAAAGAAAGATGACAGAAACGGCAGGGATAAATAATAAAATTATTGAACAGTATTGAAAAGAGAAAAAAGAACAGTAGAAATTCAATATTTCGGCAAAACACATTTGTGAAGGACAACAGAAATGATGAAACATAAATACACGCGAAAGTAGAAACTTAACTGTTAGTGTGAAAGTTTGACGTAAAGTGCGCCTAGATAGAGAAGAAATGGATTGGCTGAGAAAGAGAAGAGAATTAGTTGGCAAAGAAACCCAGCTGGCAGGTAATGTAACACTTCAATATCACAGATGGCGAAATAATTGGCAGATAGTGTAACACTTCGTATCACAGATGGCGAAATAATTGGCAGATAATGTAACACTTCAATATCACAGATGGCGAAATAATTGGCAGATAGTGTAACACTTCGTATCACAGATGGCGAAATAATGGGCAGATAGTATAACGTTTCATATCACAGATGGCGAAATGATGGGCAGATAGTGTAACACTTCATATCAGAGATGGCGAAATAATGGGCAGATAATGTAACGCTTCATATCACATATGGCGAAATGATGGGCAGATAGTGTAACGCTTCATATCACATATGGCGAAATGATGGGCAGATAGTGTAACGCTTCATATCACATATGGCGAAATGATGGGCAGATAGTGTAACGCTTCATATCACAGATGGCGAAATAATGACTTCCAGATCTTAAATCTTCTTGGAAGTCTTCTTGTAGGTGGAAATAATGCTGTCTATACACTTACAGAAAAAAATGTGTTGCTCTTCTACAATGTGTGGCTAACATGGTGGACAAGGTTGTGCTGTCTCTCGAACACTTGCTGGGTCTCTAAGTGTGGGACAAGGTTGTGCTATCTCTCGAACATTTGCTGGGTCTCTAAGTGTGGGACAAGGTTGTGCTATCTCTCAAACACCTGCTGGGTCTCTCAGTGTGGGACAAGTTTGTGCTGTCTCTCAAACACTTGCTGGGTCTCTAAGTGTGGGACAAGGTTGTACTGTCTCTCAAACACTTGCTGGGTCTCTAAGTGTGGGACAAGTTTGTGATGTCTCTCAAACACTTGCTGGATCTCTCAGTGTGGGACAAGGTTGTGCTGTCTCTCAAACACTTGATGGGTCTCTCAGTGTGGGACATTGCTCTCGTGACCGTGCTATAGGCTGCAGAGACCAAAATCCGGAGTGTACAGAAGAAGATGAAAACAAAATGAAAGCTGAACTTCGATGTTTGGCTTTAATAGTTGAGGTCTGCTTTAAAACTAAAACGTGGATAATGTTTTGGGTGGCCGTTTTGTGGCTTGATGTGGCTCTTTCTTAAAAAGCTGAGCGTTCCCTGAAGCACGTTCTGTGTCCTTAGTTACCAGACTCGCCTGTTGTTGCTCGTTAAACCCATACTGTGATTATATTCACACGCTTGATTATATCAGTCAGTTGATTGTCCCTTGCGGAACTCTGCCTCCCTAACATCTCTCTTGTAAAGCTCTCGGTTGTAATCAAGATGGCCTGCTGCTGATTCATCCATTTGCAGATTATCAACGATCTCTTGTAGCCATCTTCGCCTTGGTCTTCCTCTCTTTCTTTTGCTCATTATGGGCCCTTCCAAGACAGTCTTCTATAAATTCTCATGACGTTTAATGTGTCCAAAATATTTAAGTTTTTAATCCTCTTTACTTCACAGAGCGTTAACTCTGGTACTCATTTTTTTTCTTGAGGCTGGATGAACCCTGGGAGCGAGCCACGGTCTGACCACTGTGGAAGTCGAAGGCGGGTCGCCTGGTCGGTGAGCGAGTGACTTATCCACTGCGCTAACGCGGCTCCCTGATTATATCAACATTGTGGTTATATGTATATTTTGATAATATTAACACTGCTGTGAGCGACCTTCACGATTCAGTTATCTCATATAATGTCTCTCTGACCAGAGGAAAGATCATGACCTTGTTCTTCAAAAATTTGACATTATTTGTTCATTTTATTGCCTTGACTGTCTGTTTCTATGTTCTTTCGAAAATCAGTCGATACATCTCTCATTTTGTATGTCTTTTGGTCGGTCTGTATGCCCATCGATAAATCTCTCAGCTTATACATCCTTTCATCAGAAGCAGTCCTCTGTGCTCCCAATGGGCACCAGGCAAAGGTCTCCAGCCAATCCTGTCTTGAGCAAGCCGTGATACCTCAAACCTTGTCTTTCCTGCTTCCTTCTGTGAGTCTCCATGTGCCCAGTGGCTTCATTCTTTCCCCTTGAGCTGTCGAAGTCAAGGTGGTATAGGGGTGTCCAAAACAACACGGTGAAGGGGTGTCCAAGTCAAGACGATATACGGGTGTCCAAGTCAAGGCGGTATAGGGGTGTCCAAGTCAAGACGATATAGGGGTGTTCAAGTCAAGACGATATAGCGGTTTCCAAGTCAAGGCGATATAGGGGTGTCCAAGTCAAGACTGTTTAGGGCTGTCCAAGTCAAGGCGGTATATGGGTGTCCAAGTCAAGGCGGTATAGGGGTGTCCAAGTCAAGACGGTTTAGGGGTGTCCAAGTCAAGGCAGGTTTGGGGTGTCCAAGTCAAGACGGTTTAGGGGTGTCCAAATCAAGGCAGGTTATGGGGTGTTCAAGTCAAGGCAGGTTATGCGGTGTTCAAGTCAAGGCAGGTTATGGGGTGTTCAAGTCAAGGCAGGTTATGGGGTGTTCAAGTCAAGGCAGGTTATGCGATTTTCAAGTCAAGGCAGGTTATGGGATGTTCAAGTCAAGGCAGGTTATGGGGTGTTCAAATCAAGGCAGGTTATGGGATGTTCAAGTCAAGGCAGGTTATGGGATGTTCAAGTCAAGGCAGGTTATGGGATGTTCAAGTCAAGGCAGGTTATGGGATGTTCAAGTCAAGGCAGGTTATGGGATGTCCAAGTCAAGGCAGGTTATGGGATGTACAAATCAAGGCAGGTTATGGGGTGTCCAAGTCAAGGCAGGTTATGGGGTGTTCAAGTCAAGGCAGGTTATGGGGTGTTCAAGTCAAGGCAGGTTATGGGATGTTCAAGTCAAGGCAGGTTATGGGGTGTTCAAGTCAAGGCAGGTTATGGGATGTTCAAGTCAAGGCAGGTTATGGGGTGTTCAAGTCAAGGCAGGTTATGGGGTGTTCAAGTCAAGGCAGGTTATGGGGTGTTCAAGTCAAGGCAGGTTATGGGGTGTTCAAGTCAAGGCAGGTTATGGGATGTTCAAGTCAAGGCAGGTTATGGGGTGTTCAAGTCAAGGCGGTATAGTGGTGTTTTTTTTTCTGTTTGTAGTATGTGACCCAGCCATTTCCATCTTCGTATTTTGACCTACTAGTACTCTTGTCAGTGCCCGTTCGTTCGGTTATTTCTGTACATTCTTTTTGTCAGTCTGTCCAACGATACAGCTGTCAGTTTGTATGTCTTTTGGTCGCTCTGTCCATCGATACAGCTGTCAGTCTGTATGTCTTTTGGTCGCTCTGTCCATCGATACAGCTGTCAGTTTGTATGTCTTTTGGTCGCTCTGTCCATCGATACAGGTGTCAGTTTGTATGTCTTTTGGTCGCTCTGTCCATCGATACAGGTGTCAGTTTGTATGTCTTTTGGTCGCTCTGTCCATCGATACAGCTGTCAGTTTGTATGTCTTTTGATCACTGTGTCCATTGATACAAAAATCAGTTTGTACGTCTTTTGATCACTGTGTCCATCGATACAACCGTCAGTTTTTGGTCACTCTGTCCATCGATACAACCGTCAGTTTTTGGTCACTCTGTCCATCGATACAGCCGTCAGTTTTTGGTCACTCTGTCCATCGATACAACCGTCAGTTTTTGGTCACTCTGTCCATCGATACAACTATCAGTTTTTTGTCACTCTGTCCATCGATACAACCGTCAGTTTTTGGCCACTCTGTCCATCGATACAACCGTCAGTTTTTGGTCACTCTGTCCATCGATACAATCGTCAGTTTTTGGTCACTCTGTCCATCGATACAACCGTCAGTTTTTGGTCATCCTGTCTATCGATACAACCGTCAGTTTTTGGTCATCCTGTCTATCGATACAACCGTCAGTTTTTGGTCACTCTGTCCATCGATACAACCATCAGTTTTTTTGGTCACTCTGTCCATCGATACAACCGTCAGTTTTTGGTCATCCTGTCTATCGATACAACCGTCAGTTTTTGGTCACTCTGTCCATCGATACAACCGTCAGTTTTTGGTCACTCTGTCCATCGATACAGCCGTCAGTTTTTGGTCACTCTGTCCATCGATACAACCGTCAGTTGTACGTCTTTTAGTCGATCTGTGTCGGTTTTACTCTTATGTTGGTCGCCTTGTATGTTCATAAGTTTATATGTCCTATAACTGGCCTATCCATCGGTATGTTGGTCAGTGACCTCCCCGTGACGGTGACTGTAATGTCTCTATCGCGCAAGCTGTGGTGAAGACCTCAGATGAACGCACAGAGTCGGATGGGAAGTAGACAAGGTGGACTCTAAATCCCAGAATCAGATTTCTTGACACGGCCTACCGACAGAAGGAGGCTTTGCTCTCGGCATCGTTGACCAAACATTACTCTCACCGCACGAGCATCCAAGGTAGTAGGACAGGGTCTTGACCAGATATAAATATTGCCATGATAATGTCTTTGTCAGTATTTCCCGGCCAGGGATGGACTAGGGGTTCAGAGAGGTCACTACTGGTTCCGCGTGAGGTCACAAGTGGCTCAGCTTTGTCGCTAGGGGTTTAGTGAGAGGTCCCTATGGGTTAAGTGAGATATCGCGAGGGGTTAAGTGAGAGATCGCTAGGGGTTAAGTGAGATATCGCGAGGGGTTAAGTGAGAGATCGCTAGGGGTTAAGTGAGATATCACGAGGGGTTAAGTGAGAGGTCGCAAGAGGTTAAGCCAGAGGTCCCTAGGGGTTAAGTGAGAGGTCGCTAGGGGTTAAGTGAGATATCTCTAGGGGTTAAATGAGAGATCGCTAGGGGTTAAGTGAGAGATCGCTAGGGGTTAAGTGAGAGGTCGCTATGGATTAAGTGAGAGGTTACTAGGGGTTAAGTGAGAGATCGCTAGGGGTTAAGTGAGAGATCGCTAGGGATTAAGTGAGAGATCGCTAGGGGTTAAGTGAGAGATCGCTAGGGATTAAGGGAGAGATCGCTAGGGGTTAAGTGAGAGATCGCTAGGGATTAAGTGAGAGATCGCTAGGGATTAAGTGAGAGATCGCTAGGGGCTCGACGACAGGTCTTTGGAGTTCCAGATTTTTAATTTTTTTTTTTTTTGGATCACGGGTAATAATTACAGGGTTATAATATGTATATCTTACCTGTTCCACCAAAATTCCTTGATCCCAAGATATGGAGGAACAGTGCTTAATAAAACATCCTTGATCTCGAAATATAGAGAAACAGTGCTTAATACAACATCCTTGATCCCTAAATATATAGAAACAGTGCTTAATACAACATCCTCGATCCCGAGATATGGAGGAACAGTGCTTAATACAACATCCTCGATCCCGAGATATAGAGGAACAGTGCTTAATACAACATCCTCGATCCCGAGATATAGAGGAACAGTGCTTAATACAACATCCTCGATCCCGAGATATAGAGGAACAGTGCTTAATACAACATCCTCGATCCCGAGATATAGAGGAACAGTGCTTAATACAACATCCTCGATCTCGAGATACAGAGGAACAGTGTTTAATACAACATCCTTGATCCCGAGATATAGAGGAACAGTGCTTAATATAACATCCTTGATCCCAAGATATAGAGGAACAGTGCTTAATACAACATCCTTGATCCCGAGATATAGAGGAACAGTGCTTAATACAACATCCTTGATCCCGAGATATAGAGGAACAGTGCTTAATACAACATCCTTGATCCCGAGATATAGAGGAACAGTGCTTAATACAACATCCTTGATCCCGAGATATAGAGGAACAGTGCTTAATACAACATCCTTATGACTTAACCAGGAAGGTTGGGGGGGGGGCGGGGAATTTGAGTCTAGACCAGTCGTGTTCACTTTGTCCGTCCATCTGTCTGTTTGTATGTCTGTCTGTATGTCTGTCTGTATGTCTGTCTGTCTGTCTATCTGTCTGTCTGTCTGTCTGCCTGTCTGCCTGTCTATGTCTGTCTGTCTGCCAGATAAATTATTCATATGCTCATTTACTCTTCTTCTTTTCTGAGCTTTCTTCTTCTCCAACAGGTGACCCTGGTTGTTGATCTCAACAACTGTTACATTATCAAATATACATATACTGTATGTGTGTGTGTGTTGCGTGCGCGCGCGTGTGCGCTTGTGTGAAGAGGAATCTGTGGATCAGTGCTAATACTTGTTTTCAATATTTCGGTGTCAGCCTTTTCCGAGGATTACATACAAGAACAACAGAGCACATAAAACAAAATACACTGTGCTGTTCTTGTATGTAGTCTTTGAAAAAGGCTGACGCCGAAATATTGGATGTTGTATGTTCTTCATTTATACGTTCACATCTGACTTTCTTATTTGCTGCCACGTATGTTTCTGCTCACATCCCTCCCTCTCTCTGTCGTTTTGTAAAACTGAACCATACACCTCCGTCTACCTCTTTCACTAGAACCATACACCTCCGTCTACCTCTTTTACTAGAACCATACACCTCCGTCTACCTCTTTTACTAGAACCATACACCTCCGTCTACCTCTTTTACTAGAACCATACACCTCCGTCTACCTCTTTTACTAGAACCATACACCTCCGTCTACCTCTTTTACTAGAACCATACACCTCCGTCTACCTCTTTCACTAGAACCATACACCTCCGTCTAACTCTTTTACTAGAACCATACACCTCCGTCTACCTCTTTTATTAGAACCATTTTTACCACAGTTGTCACCTGTTTTAGCTAAGACTTGTTTGTAGAAGGCGAATAGCAAACCTTGTGACACGTGGTCAGTGTGAGCTCTCACAGGAGCTTAGACTGTAAAGTATTACAGGAGTTTATACTATTAGATCAAATGTTTGAGGAACTTGGACTATAAGATCAGATGCTACAGGAGCTTAGGCTATTAGATCAGATGTTACAGACGCTTAGAGTATTAGATCAGATGTTACAGAAGCTTAGACTATTAGATAAGATGTTACAGGAGCTTAGACTATTAGATCAGATTGTATATGAGCTTAGACCATTAGATCAGATGTTACAGGAGCTTAGACTATTAAATCAGATGTTACAGAAGCTTAGGCTATTAGATCAGATGTTACAGAAGCTTAGAATGTTAGATAATATGTTACAGGAGCTTAGACTAATACTTCAGATGTTACAGGAGCTTAGACTATTAGATCAGGTGTTACAGGAGCTTAGACTATTAAATCAGATGTTACAGAAGCTTAGACTATTAGATCAGATGTTACAAGAACTTAGACTATTAGATCAGATGGTACATGAACTTAGACTATTAGATCAGATGTTACATGAACTTAGACTATCAGATCAGATGTTACATGAACTTAGACTATTAGATCAGATGTTACATGAACTTAGACTATTAGATCAGATGTTACATGAACTTAGACTATTAGATCAGATGTTACATGAACTTAGACTATCAGATCAGATGTTACATGAGCTTAGACTATTAGATCAGATGTTACATGAACTTAGACTATTAGATGAGATGTTACATGAACTTAGACTATTAGATCAGATTTTATAGGAGCTTAATATTATTAGATCAGATTTTACAGGAGCTTAATACTATTAGATCAGATTTTACAGGAGCTTAATACTATTAGATAAGATTTTACAGGAGCTTAGACTATTAGACCAGATGTTACAGGAGCTTAGGCTATTATATCAGATTTTACAAACTATTAAACCAGATGCTAAAGGAGCTTAAACTATTAGATCAGATATTACAAGAGCTTAGACTATTAGATAAGGTCTTACAAGAGCTTAGACTATTGGAGCAGATGTTTGATGCTGGTATGTCAGTCCACAGGTGCAAGTGTGAAATTCATCCATTTATATTTGGATATTTCATAGCAGAAGTTCCCCGTATATGTTGATTTTCGATGAAAATGTTTTATTCTCAAATGTTCTTTTTTCCCCTGTGGTCTTAAATTTCCCGAGATATCTTCAGAGATCTACCGAGCAACCTCACAAACGAATTTCCGAATATAAGAGATTCTCACAAAGCAGGTTAGCTATTCCATCTTGTGTGTAAGAGAGCAGAAACGCGAGCTACAAAACTAAACTTCGCTGTCAGAAGATCGGCTGGAGCTAACAGTCAGACAAGACGAGGTTTGGTCGGGGCTTGTGGTAGCTGGAGAGACCAAGGCAGGAGTTCGCCGAAGCACAAGATAGGAGCACCGGAGAGGTAGAGGCGGGCACGTTTTTTCTCTTCTCTCAGTGAGTTGAACGTTTACCATATGTGTTTCTCTGCATGCGTGGCAGGTTTTTTTTTTTTAAATCCAAAGTGAGCATCGCTAGCCAGCGCAGTTGCTGTATCCATTGTACGGTCTCTCGTTCGTGTGTTCTATACAAAATCTTTCAGGCGCGCGCAGAAGGACGTTTAGAGTATTGTCCATCCATTTGTTCGCGCAGGAAATCGATAGATCTTTTTGAGGTAAATTTAAAACTTATAAGGTCGCAGACTGGAGTGGGATCTGGATTAGTTTTGCTGGGAAATAGTTAAAACTTGGCTTTAAAGAAACCATATTCTCGTCAAGGTGAGTACAAATTTAGACCGTCTTAGCATGCACGCGTGAGCACAGTTAACTGAACACGCACGTGAGGGTTGTGTGTGTATGTGTGTGTGTGTGTGTGTGTGTGTAAGAAAGGGAGCTATTTTTGTGTGGTGAAGCTTGGCAAGCGGCAGACGGTCCTGGATGTGTTTTCTGTATTGTCTCTGACGTATAGATGCTGTTAGAACTTGGGAGTTTATTTCTGGAACATTGTTACCTGTGATGTGCTTTGTCGTTCATCTTCATACCTGAACTTGCCAGAGGGCGATTGTGGAGGGGAAAGAGGGAGAGAGGACAGAACCAGCACTGGTCAAGACCATATCGTGCCTCATCATGACTGGCCTACGAAGAGGCCGTTGCTCTTCTTGAGACAGGCAAAAATTATAGAGATCTAGTTGGTTCACGGGGGCAGGTCCATTCCAGAATTCGAGCAAACAACTGTAACTCTCCTCTCTGTCAGGTGTCATGCCAGAGCTTCACCATCATTACAAGAGAGAACTCAAGTTCAGAACTTCACCATCATTACAAGAGAGAAAAGTTCAGAACTTCACCATCATTACAAGAGAGAACTCAGTTTCAGAATTTACTATCATATCATTGCAAGAGAGAACTCAAGTTCAGAACTTCACCATCATTACAAGAGAGAAAAGTTCAGTACTTCACCATCATTACAAGAGAGAACTCAAGTTCAGTACTTCACCATCATTACAAGAGAGAAAAGTTCAGAACTTCACCATCATTACAAGAGAGAACTCAGTTTCAGAATTTACTATCATATCATTGCAAGAGAGAACTCAAGTTCAGAACTTCACCATCATTACAAGAGAGAAAAGTTCAGTACTTCACCATCATTACAAGAGAGAACTCAGTTTCAGAATTTACTATCATATCATTGCAAGAGAGAACTCAAGTTCAGAACTTCAACATCATTACAAGAGAGAACTCAGTTTCAGAATTTACTATCATATCATTGGAAGAGAGAACTCAAGTTCAGAACTTCACCATCATTACAAGAGAGAAAAGTTCAGTACTTCACCATCATTACAAGAGAGAACTCAGTTTCAGAATTTACTATCATATCATTGCAAGAGAGAACTCAAGTTCAGTACTTCATCATCATTACAAGAGAGAACTCAGTTTCAGAATTTACTATCATATCATTGCAAGAGAGAACTCAAGTTCAGTACTTCACCATCATTACAAGAGAGAACTCAAGTTCAGTACTTCACCATCATTACAAGAGAGAACTCAAGTTCAGTACTTCACTATCATTACAAGAGAGAACTCAAGTTCAGTACTTCACCATCATTACAAGAGAGAACTCAGTTTCAGAATTTACTATCATATCATTGCAAGAAAGAATTCAAGTTCAGAACTTCACCATCATTACAAGAGAGAACTCAGTTTCAGAATTTACTATCATATCATTGCAAGAGAGAACTCAAGTTCAGTACTTCACCATCATTACAAGAGAGAGCTCAAGTTCAGTACTTCACCATCATTACAAGAGAGAACTCAATTTCAGTACTTACCATTATATCATTACAAGAGAGAACTCAAGTCCAGAACTTCACCATCATTATAAGAGAGAACTCAAACTCAGTACTTCACCATCATTATAAGAGAGAACTCAAGTTCAGAGCTTACCATCATATCATTGCAAGAGAGAATTCAAATCTGTGCTGGAAAGGAGAAAATGAAGTGGAGTCAGCCTGTAAAGTGCTTTGTCTGCCAGCTTTTAAAGTGCCCTGTCCTCCAGCATTTAAAGTGACCTGTCTGTGAGCTTTTAAAGTGGTCTGTCTTCCATATTTTAAAGTGCCCTGTCTTCCAGCTTTTAAAGTGCCCTGTCGTCCAGCTTTTAATGTGCCTTGTTTGCCAGCTTTTAAAGTGCCATGACTGCCAACCTGTAAAGTGCCCAGTCTGCTAACCTGTAAAGTGCCCTATCTGCCAACCTGTAAAGTGTCCAGTCTGCCAACCTGTAAGGTGCCCTGTCTGCCAACCTGTAAAGTGCCCAGTCTGCTAACCTGTAAAGTGTCCAGTCTGCCAACCTGTAAAATGCCCAGTCTGCCAACCTGTAAGGTGCTCTGTCTGCCAACCTGTAAAGTGTCCAGTCTGCCCACCTGTAAAATGCCCTGTCTGCCAACCTGTAAAGTGTCTAGTCTGCCAACCTGTAAGGTGCCCGATCTGCCAACCTGTAAAGTGTCCAGTCTGCCAACCTGTAAAGTGCCCGATCTGCCAACCTGTAAGGTGCCCTGTCTGCCAACCTGTAAAATGTCCGTTCTGCCAACCTGTAAAGTGCCTTGTTTGCCAACCTTTAAAGTGCCCTATCTGCCAGCCTTTAAAGTACCCGGTCATGCAACAGTCACAGAAAAACTCGAGGCAAGAAAATACAAGGGAAGGCAAGCAGGAGAAAGGAAATATTTGGTCGACCAAATGGCAGAAAAAAAGGCAATGAGTTAAAATAATGATACCTAGGATTTCACCGAATTAGAAAAAGAAACGGATCAAAGACGGATTGAGGTTCTACACATGATGATGATGGTGGTGGTGGTGGTGGTGGTGTTAATGATAGTGATGCTGATGAAACCGAATAAAAAAAACTAAGAAAAATTTGTCTCCCTTGACCAGGAGAATCTGTTTGTAATAAAAGGAGACCAGCATCATCTCTTATGATGAGATCGGGTGCCTTGGCAGTCACATCATCCAGCATATGCATGGAGACTGAGGCAGCATCGAGGGCAAATGGGTGGCTGGTAGACCAGGATGTGACTCGTAGTGATGTCATGGACACATGGAGCATGTTAAGGAAGATTGAGAAACATTTTCTTGGAGAGAATGGGGTGAACCTGTTGGGACACTCCCATGTGATGCGGTTCATATGGATTTTCTGTCCAGAGCATGTGAGTGTGCATGCACAGGAGCTGGTTGATAGACTGGCTGGTCGGGTTGAGATACGAGACAGGCTGAGAATAACGGACGAGAAGGACATTGCGGAGGCTATTTTTGGGCAGGGTGCGGGAGGATGAGGACAGAGAGGGGAGAGGCAGTAAGGCGATTGATAATGTCAGGACAGAGGAAGGCTGCTGGCAGAAACATCTAAAGGAAGAGGAAGAAAAGTAGAATGAACAGCAAACACCTGACAAGAACCTTCACCAGACAAACGCTTCACTGGATGTTGGGATAGGCGGCGGAGCATGCATGGGAATGTCCATGAATGCAAATATGCCCAATTCTGAACTCTGAAATCTTAACTCTGAAAGCTAAGGGCGGTATGATTACCGCGCGCACACATCAAATTTAGTATGATTACCGCAGGTAATTCTGAGATGTAAAAAATGTTGTCATATTCTGGAGCCCCACCTTCTCTCCCAGCCCCTCTCGACCCACCTTCTTCACATCCTCTCTCTCCACCTCTCCCGGTTCACCTTCTTCGCATCCTCTCTCTCCACCTCTCCCGATTCACCTTCTTCGCATCCTCTCTCTCCACCTCTCCCGATTCACCTTCTTTGCGTTCTCTCTCTCCACCTCTCCCGATTCACCTTCTTTGCGTCCTCTCTCTCCACCTCTCCCGATTCACCTTCTTCGCATCCTCTCTCTCCACCTCTCCCGATTCACCTTCTTCGCGTCCTTTCTCTCCACCTCTCCCGATTCACCTTCTTTGCGTCCTCTCTCTCCACCTCTCCCTCTCCTCTCTCTCTCATCTCCATGCCCTCTTCCCACCTCCTCACTCCTCTATCCTCACTCCTCTCTCCCCACCTTCTCTCTCCACCTCCCCCGCCCCGCTTCTCCACGCCATATCTCTCCACCTCCCCCGCCCCTGCGCTAAGATGGTGGTTAACATGGAGTTTAAGAACGGCCAAGAAGACCGCCAGAATCTGAAAATAGACAAAATCGAAGAAGACAGACTTCTAGAATCTTCTTGTCTCCAGGACGAGTTCAGTCGCACACCCCATCTCTCTCTCTCTCTCTCTCTCTCTCTCTCTCTCATACGCTCTCTTCTCCTCTTTATTCAATCTGTCTGTATTTAACGTAACGATTATAAACGCTCTTGTAAATATTGATGGTTAATTTGTAAAAAAAAAAAAAATTGAATTAATGGACGTCACTGCAAAATGTGACCAGCTCCAAGTGTTTGTTTATAGCACAGATATGGAAGATTAACTTTAGTTTTCTTGTTTATTTATTTATTTTTTTAAAATACTAATGTTGGAAATGTTTTTTTAAAAGTATTTTTGTAATATTGGAAGTGTTTTTTTTTAATTAGAAGTTTGTAGATGTGTTTGGGTGCAGATTTGGAAGTATGTTTTTACTTTTCTTTACGAGAAGTGTGTAGATATGTTCGGGTGGAGATTTAAAAAAGCGTGTTTAAATTAATGTTGTAGAAGGTTTTTTTTTTAAATGACTCTCTTGTCTCCATCTCAATATGTAGAATTAAACACTATACTGACGTACCTAAACACTGTAGTGACATAACTAAACACTGTAGTGACATAACTAAACACTGTAGTGACGTAACTAAACACTGTAGTGACATAACTAAACACTGTAGTGACATAACTAAACACTGTAGTGACATAACTAAACACTGTAGTGACATAACTAAACACTGTAGTGACGTAACTAAACACTGTAGTGACATAACTAAACACTGTAGTGACGTAACTAAACACTGTAGTGACGTAACTAAACATTGTAGTGGCATAACTAAACACTGTAGTGACATAACTAAACACTGTAGTGACATAACTAAACACTGTAGTGACATAACTAAACACTGTAGTGACATAACTAAACACCGTAGTGACATAACTAAACACTGTAGTGACGTAACTAAACACTGTAGTGACATAACTAAACACTGTAGTGACGTAACTAAACACTGTAGTGACATAACTAAACACTGTAGTGAGGTAACTAAACACTGTAGTGACGTAACTAAACATTGTAGTGGCATAACTAAACACTGTAGTGGCATAACTAAACATTGTAGTGACGTAACTAAACATTGTAGTGGCATAACTAAACACTGTAGTGACATAACTAAACATTGTAGTGGCGTAACTAAACACTCTAGTGACGTAACTAAACACTGTAGTGTCGTAACTAAACACTTTAGTGTCGTAACTTAACTCTCTCGTGACGTAACTAAACACTGTAGTGACATAACTAAACACTGTAGTGACATAACTAAACATTGTAGTGGCGTAACTAAACACTCTAGTGACGTAACTAAACACTGTAGTGTCGTAACTAAACACTTTAGTGTCGTAACTTAACTCTCTCGTGACGTAACTAAACACTGTAGTGACATAACTAAACACTGTAGTGACATAACTAAACACTGTAGTGGCGTAACTAAACACTCTAGTGACGTAACTAAACACTGTAGTTACGTAACTGGAGAAAGCAAGATTATATAACGTTACCTTTTGCTTACAGCTTACATAAATACATTTTGACAGACTCACCTTAGACTTTCATACATTTATGCTCGCTGTTTTGCAGTTTACTATTAAGTTAATAGAGTAGAATGCTGCTTTTAACTTCTTGTATGTGGTCTTTGACAAAGGAACTTCTCTGAAATATTGAATTGTTGTGCGTTATTCATTTACCCGTGCTCAACATATTTTCTGCCACTTTCGTTTCCTCCCAGTTTCTTCAATCTTTCTATCTTCTTTTCTGTTGTAAAACTGAGCCGGACACCGCTGGTTGTTTGTGGTATTAGAGCCAGTTTTGTCACTTTCGTTATTTCTCTTTTCCTCGCCTTGTTTACCCCTCCGTTTGTTTTTCTCACATCTTCATCAATAAAATCATCATGGCCCTTGTCATGGTGCTCACATCAGAACGGTGATCCATGGTCAGCCATCAGTAAGCGATACTGAATCAATCTTTCAGCAGCCAGATACTGAATGCTGTGTCTGAACGGAATGTTCTGGAAGGTCGCCATTTTTGAAATAGACTTAACAGGAACCACGAGGAGTTTCCGGTGCCTCGTTTCAGATTTTGACAAAGAACGGCCCAGAACTAGCTTCCCTTGGATATGTCATTTCTTATCCAGAATATTCCAACGAAGACAGAATTGTTTAGACTGTCCTTGTCTATCAGTCAGTCAGTCAGTCAGTCATTTGCATATCCCTTGCGGAACTTTGCCTCCCTAACAGCTCTCCTGTATGCCTCTCGGTTGTGAGCAAGATGCTCTGCTGTTAATGCGTCCATTTGCAGATTATCAACGATGTCTTGCAGCCATCTTCGCCTTGGTCTTCCTCTCTTTCTTTTTCCCATTATGTATCCTTCCAATACGGTCTTCTCTAAATTCTCATGACGTTTAATGTGTCCAAAGTTTTCTGTCTTTAATCCTCTATACTAGCCAACCTTCTTCAATATTAACACACACACATATATATATATATATATATACATACATACATATACTCTTTTGTGTCCATGATATTTGAAGAACTCTTCTGTAGCATTTACGTTCAAAGGCATTTATGTGTTTCTCGCCTGTTTTGTTAAGTGTCCAGATCTAGGTATATGTTGCGATGGGAAAGATGCATTTCCTTAAAAATCTTACTTTTATAGTTCTGTCTGTTCCTCTCTACAGCTTCTTTAGATGCTTAGCTCTTTGAAGAGTGATAGTTGTCCTTCTTTTATTTTCTCTTATTGTATCTCCATTATTAGTTTGTATATATTATATCCAAGATATTCAAAACTCTCCACTTCTTCCAATTTTTCCTCATTGATACATATTTCAGCTGCCTTGTTTGTTTTGTCAGTTGTCATCAATTTAGTTTTCCTCGCATTAAGATAGAGGTTTTGCTCTTCGCTGTTCTTAAGTGCTGATGTAATTACTTTTCCCATTGTTTTTTGTGTTGTGGATAGTAACACTGTGTCATCAGCATATCTGATCTCTGGTATTTCATAACCTCCAATTGTTATGGCCTCGTAATATTCTTTGTCTACATCTTCTCTGACATTCTTCATTATATTTTCAGTATACACGTTAAATAAGTAAGGTGACAATATGCAGCCCTGACAGACCCCTTGTTTTATGTCAAACCACGTTGTTGTTTCACCATTTATTCTTACTGGCGCCTGGTGGCCTAGATACCACAGTGTTATTAATTGCATCACGTGTTGGAAACAGTACAACGTATGTACTGGTTTAGCAGTGTCTGCTGAAGCAACTCTGTGAAGTTTAGGGGTTAACAGTCACCTGTCGAGCGAAGCGGCAGTGAAACAAACGAGAAAACGTTACCGAGATTCGAACTTCTGTTTCCAAGATTCGAACTTCTATTTCCAAGATTCGAACTTCTGTTTCCAAGATTCGAACTTCTGTTTCCAAGATTCGAACTTCTGTTTCCAGTATTCGAACTGGTGATTCCAAGATTCGAACTTCTGTTTCCAAGATTCGAACTGGTGATTCCAAGATTCGAACTTCTGTTTCCAAGATTCGAACTAGTGTTTCCGAGATTCAAATTTTGTGTTTCGGAGATTTGAACTGATGTATCCGAGATTCGAACTGGTGCTTCTGAGATCAGAAGCCTGTGTTCACAGCGTACGGCAACGATGCCCTTGCGAGCAGCTCAGTAGTTAAGGTTAAGAACAAGGCGAGAATAATTGATCATAACTTGAGCCCCCCTGGAAACAATCATTCCTGGACTCTTTGAACTGAGGGCATTTCACCCACTGCCATACTCTCTCTCTCCCCTCCCTCCATCCCTCTCACTTTCTCTCTTCTCTTTCTCTCCATCTAACACACGGTCACTCCAGATAACATCTTTTCTTGTTACACTCCAGATAACATCTTTTCATGTTACACTCCAGATAACATCTTTCCTTGTTACACTTCATTGTAACCAATCTTCCTGTAATGGATGTCTATTTTGAGTTCTCTCCAGGCGACGCCAGTTAAGATGAAAACTTGCATCAACTCAGGCAGGGGTGTAAGCTGAGATTAATTTCTTTTATTCATGTACCGACTCTAAGAAACAGGCTGCTGTGTAAGTTCCACCACCACGATAACACTTCGAGCCGTACCACGTGACTCAGGTTAAAATAATCCGTCACTTTGCTTTCAGAAAAGCCGCGAAGAGATTGACTACGACAACTAAAGAATCTGTGGAGAGGAGCAGACAGAACTACAAAAATAAGATTTTTAAGAGCATGCATCTTTCCCATCGCAACATATGCCTGTGAGACCTGGACACTTAACAAAACAGCTGAGAAACACATAAATGCCTTTGAATGTAATTGCTACAGAAGATTTTTTCAAATATCTTGGACACAAAAAAAGAACAAATATATCTATACTACAAGAACTTAATATTGAAGAAAGTTGGCTGGTAAAGAGGATTAAACAGAGAAAACTGAAATATTTTGGACACATTAAACGTCATGATAATTTGGAGAAGACCGTATTGGAAGGATACATAATGGGAAGAAGAAAGAGAGGAAGACCAAGGCAAAGATGGCTGCAAGACATTGTTGATAATTTGCAAATGGATGCATCAGTAGCAGGGCATCTTGCTTACAACTGATAGGCCTACAGTAGAGCTGTTAGGGAGGCAAAGTTCCGCAAGGGACATGCAAATGACTGACTGTCTGAGATTGGCTACGATAGTAGTAGCCCGTCTGTCATAGTTAGCTCCACACCCTTTCTCCAAAATGTTGTATATTTACTTTGTAGTACAGATGGACTTGTAACTAGATCAGATTTACCAGTTTCAGAGACATCAGAAGATTTTTCTGTTGGGACTGAAGACTAGTCACTTCATACTCCGGCTGAAATTTTTCTGAACAAACGGACAGCCATATTCTGAGTGGAAATCAGATTCTTTAATGTCCAGCAATCTAAACTTGGCCTGGGGTTCTGGACCACGAGACACAGGTTCTGGACCACGAGACACAGAACTTAACATTAACGTTTGTCCAGGTTCTGGACCACGAGACACAGGTTTTGGACTACGAGATACAGGTTCTGGACCACGAGACAGAGGCCACAAGACACAGGTTCTAGGCCACGAGACACAGGTTCTGGACCACGAGACAGAGGCCACAAGACACAGGTTCTAGGCCACGAGACACAGGTTCTGGACCACGAGACACAGGCTATGGAGCTAACACAAGAAAAAAATCTGGAAAACTTACGTCTAGCATTAACCACTAGGAGAACATGGAAGAGAAAAAGCTGACATCTCGTTGACAATCTTATAGGAACATTACTAAAGTTGACATCTCGTTGACAATCTTATAGGGACATTACTAAAGTTGACATCTCGTTGACAGTCTTATAGGAACATTACTAAAGTTGACATCTCGTTGACAGTCTTATAGGAACATTACTAAAGTTGACATCTCGTTGACAGTCTTATAGGAGCATTACTAAAGTTGACATCTCGTTGACAATCTTATAGGAACATTACTAAAGTTGACATCTCGTTGACAATCTTATAAGAACATTACTAAAGTTGACATCTCGTTGACAATCTTATAGGAACATTACTAAAGTTGACATCTCGTTGACAATCTTATAGGAACATTACTAAAGCTGACATCTCGTTGATAGTCTTATAGGAACATTACTAACGCTGAAATATCGTTGATAGTCTTATAGGAACATTACTAAAGCTGAAATATCGTTGATAGTCTTATAGGAACATTACTAAAGCTGAAATATCGTTGATAGTCTTATAGGAACATTACTAAAGCTGGCAATCGTTGATAGTCTTATAGGAACATTACTAAAGCTGGCAATCGTTGATAGTCTTATAGGAACATTACTAAAGCTGAAACATCGTTGACAGTCTTATAGGAACATTACTAAAGCTGAAATATCGTTGATAGTCTTATAGGAACATTACTAAAGCTGGCAATCGTTGATAGTCTTATAGGAACATTACTAAAGCTGGCAATCGTTGATAGTCTTATAGGAACATTACTAAAGCTGAAACATCGTTGACAGTCTTATAGGAACATTACTAAAGCTGGCAATCGTTGATAGTCTTATAGGAACATTACTAAAGCTGGCAATCGTTGACAGTCTTATAGGAACATTACTAAAGCTGACAATCGTTGACAGTCTTATAGGAACATTACTGATGTCCCATGACCTTTCTGTGCTGTAAGGATATCTGTCTACAGTTTGGGTAGCAGTAGCTACCTAGCACATACAGACAATGGGGGATGTGAGATGGAGATAAAGAAAAGAATAGAAATGGCAAAATACATTCAACACCATGAAGACAGTGCTGTTATCTTACACCATGAAGACAGAGCTGTTATCTTACACCATGAAGACAGAGCTGTTATCTTACACCATGAAGACAGAGCTGTTATCTTACACCGTGAAGACAGTGCTGTTATCTTACACCATGAAGACAGAGCTGTTATCTTACACCGTGAAGACAGTCCTGTTATCTTACACCATGAAGACAGTGCTATTATCTTACACCGTGAAGACAGAGCTGTTATCTTACACCATGAAGACAGAGCTGTTATCTTACACCATGAAGACAGAGCTGTTATCTTACACCATGAAGACAGAGCTGTTATCTTACACCATGAAGACAGAGCTGTTATCTTACACCATGAAGACAGAGCTGTTATCTTACACCGTGAAGACAGTGCTGTTATCTTACACCATGAAGACAGTGCTATTATCTTACACCGTGAAGACAGAGCTCTTGTCCAGGAATCTGCTCATAAAAACAAAATTAATATTTGTAAAATGTTATATCCACTCTGTTTTACTGTATGGGGCAGAAACCTGGACTCTTAATAAAAAAAATAATGGAGAGAAAGATTAATGCAGCAGAAATGTGGTTCTACAGAAAACTAGATCATATAACATGGAGAATGAAAAGAACAAATGCACAAGTTTTAGAACAGCTCCAAGTTCAGTGTGAGCTTCTCAAAGAAATAAAGAAGAAGAAAACAAAATACTTTGGCCATATAAAAAGATATAACAATATACTGAAGATCATACAGGAAGAAAATATGTAAGGAAAAAGAGCAAGAGGAAGACAGATGTAGATAGGAAGATAAGATACGAGAATGGACAGAACACAGCCTGGCTTAGTGCACCATCAAGGCGAGGGAGCGAGGGAACTGGAGATTCATTAACGCTAACTTTCGTCCTGAAGAAGGCACATGATGATGATGATCCAGTGCCATGCCAACAGGCGTTGGCGGTCATGCCTTTCCACAGTTCTCTACTTCGGGTGTTAATTATAACCTGGACTGGTGCTCTTTCTCCATGCCACTTTCATCAGTCCATCTTCCAACTTCTCTGTAACGATGTGAAGTGTTATTTACTTCACATTCCTAAACCACAGGGCACTGAGATAAGGAGGCCAGTATCTGCCCTTCCTGTCTTTCATTTTGTAGAGAAAGTCGAAAGCCCCAGTACGTAAACAAGAGTCATCAGTGTTGGGTCAAGGACACACTATTAGCACTTTGTGTTATTATCTCGTGTAAACAGTTTGTCCCCAGCAGATTTTAATATTGACTTTTTTCTTAATGTGGATATCTTAAGCGAAAGAAAACGTCTGTAGTTTGTGTGGTCTTTGTGGCCTTGGTTGAATGTGGTCTTAGTTGGACGTCTGTTGTGTTGGTTGGATGTTTGTGGTGTTGGTTGGATGTTTGTGATGTTGGTTGGATGTTTGTGGTGTTGGTTGGATGTTTGTGGTGTTGGGTGGATGTTGGTGGCGTTGGTTGGATGTTTGTGATGTTGGTTGGATGTTTGTGGTGTTGGTTTGATGTTTGTGGTGTTGGTTTGATGTTTGTGGTGTTGGTTTGATGTTGGTGGCGTTGGTTATATGTTTGTGGTGTTGGCTTGATGTTTGTGGTGTTGGTTTGATGTTTGTGGTGTTGATTTGATGTTGGTGACGTTGGTTAGATGTTTGTGGTGTTGGTTTGATGTTTGTGGTGTTGGTTAGATGTTTGTGGTGTTGATTTGATGTTTATGATGTTAGCTGAATGTTTGTGATGTTAGCTGAATGTTTGTGGTGTTGGTTTGATATTTATGATGTTGGCTGGATGATTGTGGTGCTGGTTAGATGTTTGTGGTGTTGGCTGGATGTTTGTTGTGCTGGTTAGATGTTTGTGAATGTCGTGACACAGTTTTGACGGCTCCAGGCAGTAAGTCAGAGAGCTGCGGGCGGCATGGCTGACAATTGATTTGCCTGACAAGTTAAACGGGGCGCCGCGTCTTCTAGAGCACATCAGAAGTTAAACAGAAGAAACAGCGCTGTTTATCACCGTGAAAAAATCTGTTATTTATATGAGGCCAGCGGTTTTCAAACTTATAGGTGCGTGTCACTAATATTAGTGTCACTTATTACAAAGTATGCAAACCTGAATTGTTCAGTTTCCTTTAACTTTTCCCTCTAAGTGTGCTTTTCATTATAATCTGGCCCGAGTATGGTTAGAACTGGCGAAAGATCAAATCACGTGGAGAAAGACTGTGCTTAAAGATGCAGGAGTATCTGAGGACGAAATGAGGGCCAAATGTGAAGGGAAAAGAGAAGGGACCCAAGCGCAAGGAGACTGATTAAGTGCAACACGAACAGTGCTTGCTTGTACTGTGACCTAATATGCAAATCCAGCGTTGGTAGAATCAGCCATGACAGAAGCTGTTTGGCAAAATGATGCTTTGGCAAAATCCACAACGAACATCTGCCGTCTTGAAAAAAAAAAGAGTATTATCATTATTATTATTATTGTCAATTTGTTTTATTTATTTATTGCTTGTAATGTTTTTCATGAGAGTATTGAACGTTGCTTTCCCATAAAATGTATTCCTTATTATGAATCTATGGGCGTGTGACACTGGTAGATCAGAGCTTCACCCGTGCTGTAGGATTGTTGCACCCGCCAGTAACTGGAGGACTTTGACATCGTCAATATTAATGTACTTCCAGGACACATTCAGCGAAAGTACAACATAGGTTAATGATGAACCAAATTTTCAGTCTTCGATCAGGGCATCGGAGACTACAAGACCTTCTACACAAACTGAAGGCTTCTTTAGAACCCAGAAAATACATCATTCAGAACTGTACTCTGCACATAGGCTTAAGCGTTCAAATCTATCCCCAAGGAAAGAGTATGGATGGGAGACTGTGGGAGCTTATATAAAGAATCCTCTACTGATTGTGGGAGTTATGGAGGCAAACTTTCCCCTGTTTTAAATAGTCGAACATATGAAACTGAAATCAGAAGAACGTTGTGATACTGTTTATTGTGAACTAAAGCTGTTCAGGAACCAGTTCTTTCCGTTCTTCCGGTACAAGCGAGTATCTGGTTCCTACAAGCCGGTTCCTGATACCGAGTAGTAGCATCTTGGTACCGCTTTAGAAAACAGAAACCAAAACCAGCTTGAAACCAGAGTAGAACCGTTTGCTGACCTGCAAGAGTGTAGACGGCTTCTGATGACGGCACATTGTTCCCAAAGTCTTGGGCCGTGCCTCTCCATAGGTGTCCCTTCCCTCATGCACTTTTCATTTGACAATAAACATTAGCGCCTTATTTCATTCACAGCGGCCATATATTTCTGTACTGTGTAGTCATCAAATGTTCTGATTTTATTTCTTAACGTTCATTACTGTCTCGTCATAAAACCTTCGTTGTTAAAAGCCTGTATTTTTTTTTCTTGAGTTCCTGTTTCTAGATGTAGTTCATTCATTGCAGTTTGGTGTGTTTATTGTAAAATTTATTGCGTAAATAATGGCTCAGAGATCTAATATCAGTTGTATATGGAGAGGTATAGGAAAGTGAGGGGAGATTGTCATGTATTTTATTTGCAAGTCATCGCTCACATTTACCAACGGCAGTAACTCGAGGAACTGGTTACAGGAACCGTTTCCATGAGTACTTACGAAACGGGTACCCCCGAAAGATTCGGTTCCTAAAAAAAAAACAAAAACCGAGTAATGTTCAACTGTAGGGTAAAACCTCCATGTCGATGTTTGCACTGAGGAGAAGGCACATCAAGGCGAAAGCGTGGGAGACACTGAACAATACCACATTATTCTACAAATAAAAGAAACAAAACGTTTGCTAGCAACATTCATTTATAAATCTCAACCCGCTGTGGCAGATGTTTGTATCTCATAAAACGGGCAGGGTATGTATGGTAGTTATTATGTAGATAGTTGTGATGTCCATTGTTCTGATTGCTTGGAGCCAGCAAGATACTGCGCCACATTTATGAATTATGAAAGGCTAGCTTTATTATCCGAAATACCGGCTTTTCACTGGTTGGTTAAATGCCGCCATTGTCCATTTGGTTAACCATTGGCGAGTGTAATACTTATCTGCCCCTGACTTCTGTGCTTTCAAACAATGGCGCTTTATTTATCCGTGCTGTGAATGTGAAGTGTTTCATAGAATGATGGTTGATGTTATTGGACAGTCTAGTGAATGAAATGTTGATCAAAGAACAGAATTTGTAGGCTTTGTTCCAGTCCTTTGTTTTCCTTTTTCTTTATGAATAGTGCATACACATTTTATTTTTGTCATGCTAGAAGGTGCAGGACAGCAAAGCTGCTTTCAGCTGTAGTTACAGAAGTTGTTTTATCTCTAGGGACACAAGCTCATTTATCTCTAGTAACAAAAGCTTATTTATCTCCAGTGACAAAACCTCATTTATCTCTAGTAAAAAAGCTCATTTATATCTAGTAACAAAAGCTTATTTACCTCCAGTGACAAAACCTCATTTATCTCTAGTAAAAAAGCTCATTTATCTCTAGTAGCAATGGCTCATTTATTTCGAGTGGCAGAGGCTCGTTTATCTCTAGTGACAAAAGTTCACTTATCTCTAGTGACAAAAGTTGATTTCGCTCAGCAGCTGAAGTTGATTTCACGCTGGTAACTAAATCTGATGTCATCCTAGTGACTAAAGCTGATTTCAAGTTATAGAAGAGAGCCTATTTCAGCGACTGGAAGAAATAAAACTTTTCCTGCAAGTTAAAAAAAAAGTATCCAGGACGAGACTGGTGAAACAAGCGGACAAAGTGTAAACATTTTTGTGCAGTTTTATGCACTGTACCTTATGTACAGGACAAGGAAATAGGGGAAGAAGATAAGATATAAATTCACACGAATGCTATACAACAAGTAGCAGTGGAAAAATAATAGAATAAATAGAGCACTTAGTCGTGACTTGTAAGAAGCTGTGCCCTGGACTGTGTGTGGTAGAGTGCGAAGAATGTTTAAATGGAAACTTGAGATGTGTGATAGGTAGGTAGTTAAGAGGGAGTGGAGACCACGGAAAGGAGAGAGAGAGACAGAGAGAGAGAGGGAGGGAGAGTGATACAGTGGTAATCTAGTCTAGAGAAGGGTGGGTGGAATAGGTGAATGTGGTTAGGGTAGATGGTTTATAATCAAATGCAGTGAGGAGGTTCTGAAATATGTGTTGGAGGTGGGGAATGAGAACAACATAATACAGAGGGAATATGACTGTGGAGTAGACAATGTTAAGTGTAGCTGAATTTCGAGTTCAAGCCATGTGGTTCCATTGCTCCATGTTCGTGAATGAAGCGGTTCTCAAGCGCCAGACGGCTTCTGTCATCAGAGTGACATTGTTTGATGCCTCTGCTTGCTTCTATTCCTACATGTCAACCTTTTGCCTTTCCTTACAATATGTAAAATATATATTAAAGATAAGCAAATACGTAACAGAGACAGATATTGATCATGCACATATTTTCTTTGACCAGCCGTACACGTGATGGTCACGTGATTAGCATCGCGCCTGCCTGCCTTTCCTAGCCCAACTCCAGAAAGATACCCCGTACCCATCTCTACAGCTGAGTGAGTGGGCGCTTTGATTCATACCGCCAGCCTTTTCCCGGATATACATGTACACTGCACACTTCACTACTCCGTCGCCTTCACAGTTTTGAGACTAGTTTTCTTTTCTTTTTTTTCTTTCAAATTTTTTTTAAAAATTAAATTTATTTTGTTTTCTGTGTCTCTGTTTTACACATAAAAATGATGTCCTTTTGTCACAAGAAGACACGCGTGCCAGAATTCTTCTAGTAAGTTCAGGTATGGAGTCAAAATTAACGCGGTTGCCGTGAAACAGTTTAATGGAGGTCCTAGAGTTAATAAACTCAAGGGGAGTTAACAGAAAAAACCCGTTATTTCTGCATCATCCGACATTTCAACAAATGCAAAAAGTGGGGAGATAATCAGAAGTTATAATTATTTTCCACGGAACTCGCTGAGTTTCTTAAAAGATGTTTTTAGACTGATAATATTTTGTTAGCGATTGTAACATCTTCTGTTCGATCTTCTTAATTTTGGCGTAGGTGTAAAGTCTGTGACTTGAAGAAGGGCTTTGATTGAAACTTCATTAAATTGTGCAAATAATCGCCGTTTCTATTTTCACCTAAAAAAAAATTCACTTTCACTTAATCTTTCCCATCATATCTTGGTCTTTATCATTTCTAGGACATTAGATGTTACCACTTTGATCATATCTTGGTCTTTATCATTTCTAGGATAGTAGATGTTACAACTTTGATCATATCTTGGTCTTTATCATTTCTAGGACAGTAGATGTTACAACTTTGATCATATCTTGGTCTTTATCATGTCTAAGACAGTAGATGTTATCACTTTGATCAATTATTGGTCTTTATCATGTCTAAGACAGTAGATGTTACAACTTTGATCATATCTTGGTCTTTATCATGTCTAAGACAGTAGATGTTATCACTTTGATCATATCTTGGTCTTTATCATGTCTAAGACAGTAGATGTTACCACTTTGATCATATCTTGGTCTTTATCATTTCTAAGACAGTAGATGTTACAACTTTGATCATATCTTGGTCTTTATCATGTCTAAGGCAGTAGATGTTACCACTTTGATCATATCTTGGTCTTTATCATGTCTAAGACAGTAGATGTTACCACTTTGATCATATCTTGGTCTTTATCATGTCTAAGACAGTAGATGTTACCACTTTATCTTGGTCTTTATCATGTCTAAGACAGTAGATGTTACAACTTTGATCATATCTTGGTCTTTATCATGTCTAAGACAGTAGATGTTACCACTTTCATCATATCTTGATCTTTGTAGTGTCTGGGATATTAGATGTTGCCACTTTCATCATATCTTGGTCTTTATAGTGTCTGGGATAATGGATGTTACCACTTTAATCATATCTTGGTCTTTATAGTGTCTGGGATAGTAGATGTTGCCACTTTCATCATATCTTGGTCTTTATCATGTCTGGGATAGTGGATGTTGCCACTTTCATCATATCTTGATCTGTGTAGTGTCTGGGATAATATCTGTATCTTTGTCGCTGTTTTGTTTTCCTTGTACGAACATTTCCTTCAGATGCGGTCTCTTTTTGTAAAGCCACACCACTCCGTTGTAGTTTTGTTGTATTTCTCTTTTTTTTTTCTAGTTTTCAGATCCAATTGTTTCACTAATTTTCCTTTGGCAGAAACGACTGTTTTCTCTATTCACATACTATTAGTTTTCGTTCTCTATTTTTCCATTTTGTTTATTCTCTACGTGTATGCAAGACAGGGAAGTGTTAAATAGATTATATGAATAATTAAGTCCCCTTGAATAATTAGGTCCCCTTGGCATGGACGCCTGATTTCCTGTTTTGGGATTATCCTGTTTTTCGTGATGAGATAAAATCATTCGTAGCCATCGTCTTGTCTTTGCTTTACTTTACTTTATGTGAAATATTATCATCCTAATCCTGAATCCTTTTGCATTTGTATGAAATTATCCCGCTGCTGAGTTTATAATATTGAACCTATCTTGTTATATGGAAGTGAATCATGGACAATAGGCAAGTCTGCACAAAAATCATTGGAAGCAGCAGAAATGTGGTTTATTAGAAGAATGTTGCGAATCCCCTGGACAGCAAAAATAACTAATGAAGAATGTATGAGAAGAGCTGGAGAGACAAAAAACCTTGTCAGAAAGATAAGAGAGAGACAATGTACTTTCATAGGACATGCAATGAGAAGAGGGGGCATTGAAAATATTATAACAACAGGAAAAATAGAAGGAAGAAGATCAAGAGGAAGACCAAGAGAAATGATACTGGACAGTCTGACGGGATGGTGTGAGAGGAGATCACCAACTGAACTGATGGCCTGCATGAAGGATCGGGTACTCTGGAGAAGCATAATAGCCAACGCCAGTCGGCACGGCACCTGATGATGATGATGATGAGTTTATAACTGACGTTTTTTACTTCTATGTACTCTGTACACCAGCAAACAGGAAAGCTGTATTAGGAAATATGTGTGTGTGTATGTGTGTGCTAGTTCTAAAACATACCAAAACTATTGCAATACCAGGAATTCACATATATTTTAAGAGTTCATCTAAATTATAGCGTTCGCTTCTATTTTAGAATTCACCTCTAAACCTGGCACAGATATACAAAGTGAAGAGAAAGCCACTTCACACACAAAATTGAGGGCTTGTATTTATTAGCCTTGACCTTCGTGGAGGGAAAGCTGAATTCCTGTGAAGGAAACTTGTGGATTTTGTGTTTCCCCAGGGGATTTGTTGGAATTCTGGGGGATAGTCAGCAGAAGTTCGTACATTTTGGAGAAGAAATTACTCTTTGTGACAAAATGTTACAGTCATAGTTCTAGCTAGTTTTACTTTTTGTTTTACAAATAAACTGTTCGTATATGCTGGTTTAGAAAGCACTGACATGGGAGGCAGGCTGGAAGATGGTGAAAGACTGACATGGGAGGCAGCCAGGAACATGGTGAAAGACTGACATGGGAGGCAGGCTGGAAGATGATGAAAGACTGACATGGGAGGCAGGCTGGAAGATGGTGAAAGACTGACATGGGAGGCAGGCTGGAAGATGGTGAAAGACTGACATGGGAGGCAGGCTGGAAGATGGTGAAAGACTGACATGGGAGGCAGGCTGGAAGATGATGAAAGACTGACATGGGAGGCAGGCTGGAAGATGGTGAAAGACTGACATGGGAGGCAGGTTGGAAGATGGTGATGGACAGACATGGGAGGCAGGTTGGAAGATGGTGAAAGACTGACATGGGAGGCAGGTTGGAAGATGGTGAAAGACTGACATGGGAGGCAGGTTGGAAGATGGTGATGGACAGACATGGGAGGCAGGTTGGAAGATGGTGAAAGACTGACATGGGAGGCAGGTTGGAAGATGGTGAAAGACTGACATGGGAGGCAGGCTGGAAGATGGTGATGGACAGACATGGGAGGCAGGCTGGAAGATGGTGATGGACAGACATGGGAGGCAGGTTGGAAGATGGTGAAAGACTGACATGGGAGGCAGGTTGGAAGATGGTGAAAGACTGACATGGGAGGCAGGCTGGAAGATGGTGATGGACAGACATGGGAGGCAGGCTGGAAGATGGTGAAAGACTGACATGGGAGGCAGGCTGGAAGATGGTGATGGACAGACATGGGAGGCAGGCTGGAAGATGGTGATGGACAGACATGGGAGGCAGGTTGGAAGATGGTGAAAGACTGACATGGGAGGCAGGCTGGAAGATGGTGATGGACAGACATGGGAGGCAGGTTGGAAGATGGTGAAAGACTGACATGGGAGGCAGGTTGGAAGATGGTGAAAGACTGACATGGGAGGCAGGTTGGAAGATGGTGAAAGACTGACATGGGAGGCAGGTTGGAAGATGGTGAAAGACTGACATGGGAGGCAGGTTGGAAGATGGTGAAAGACTGACATGGGAGGCAGGCTGGAAGATGGTGATGGACAGACATGGGAGGCAGGTTGGAAGATGGTGAAAGACTGACATGGGAGGCAGGTTGGAAGATGGTGATGGACAGACATGGGAGGCAGGTTGGAAGATGGTGAAAGACTGACATGGGAGGCAGGCTGGAAGATGGTGATGGACAGACATGGGAGGCAGGCTGGAAGATGGTGAAAGACTGACATGGGAGGCAGGCTGGAAGATGGTGATGGACAGACATGTGAGGCAGGCTGGAAGATGGTGAAAGACTGACATGGGAGGCAGGCTGGAAGATGGTGAAAGACTGACATGGGAGGCAGGCTGGAAGATGGTGAAAGACTGACATGGGAGGCAGGTTGGAAGATGGTGATGGACAGACATGGGAGGCAGGCTGGAAGATGGTGATGGACAGACATGGGAGGCAGGCTGGAAGATGGTGAAAGACTGACATGGGAGGCAGGCTGGAAGATGGTGAAAGACTGACATGGGAGGCAGGCTGGAAGATGGTGAAAGACTGACATGGGAGGCAGGTTGGAAGATGGTGATGGACAGACATGGGAGGCAGGCTGGAAGATGGTGATGGACAGACATGGGAGGCAGGCTGGAAGATGGTGAAAGACTGACATGGGAGGCAGGCTGGAAGATGGTGATGGACAGACAAAAATGGAGATCTCTTGCCACCAGCAGCCCCGCATGTCTTGGGCCCTAATGGGACGAGAGAGTGAGAGGGGAGAGAGGGAGAGGGGAGAGAGGGAGAGGAAGAGAGGGAGAGCGACATGAAGAGAAACAAGGAGAGAGAAAGAAAGAGAGGGAGGGAGAGGGAGAGAGGGAGAGAGAGAAGGAGAGAGAGGAAGAGAGGGAGAGGGAGAGAGAGCGGGAAAGAAAGAGAGGGAGGGAGAGAGAGGGAGAGGAAGAGAGAGAGGGAGAGAGGGAAAGGAAAAGAGAGAGGGAGAGAGAGCGATTCGCTGTCTTTAGTGAAAGAATTTTAAAACGTTGTCATGGCAACCAGAGAGACAAGTCTTTGTGTTATATTTTTATCTGAGTAGCAGAAAATTAATAAACATATTCCACGCGTTGGTTGGTGGAGCCTGTTTAGAAAATACTGTCTGTGTTTGTCTGGAAAGCTAAAGAACTTTTGCCGCACCGCTGACCACATAAAAGACGTTTCAAAGAATTGTAAATAACCCTGGTCAAACTTTCAACTTCGTGAGACCGTCTTGGAAGGGTGCATAATGCGAAAAAGAGAGGAAGACCAAGGCGAGGATGGCTGCAAGACATTGTTGATGATCTGCAAATGGACACATCAGCAGCAGGGCATCTTGCTCACAACCGATAGGCCTACAGGAGAGGTGTTAGGTAGGCAAAGTTCTGCAAGGGACATGCAAATGACTGACAGTCAAACTGCGTAGTTTGGAATTCCTAAGTTTAAGCTACCATACACGTTAAGCATCGAGCCATTTCTCTGTAAATATGGCGGGCTATGTTATTTGCATAGAAAAATGTTCATAACCGCTGTTTGATAGGACTTGAGTTAACGTAATTTCAGTTTCTCAAGATCTTAGCTCCGACATCGAAGACCTTTGAGTGTGGATTCACGAAAAAAAAAACATCAACCAACCACAGCCTAAGTATTCTTATTTCGCTTCATCCTTTCCACAAGATGGCCACTTGAGGATGATTTTAACGAGTAGAAAGCTCCCATCACCTTACACCCCCTGTCTTTGTTTACTGGGAGAAGAAGAATGCTGTTAGAGAAGTTCTTAGAGCCGGGGGAACTGGAGTTCTTTTCATGTCCACAACTTCAAAAGTTCTATAGAGCTACAAGATGTATTTTATTTTCTGGCTTCCAGTATTCTTGCTCCAGCTGTTGACCTAAATTCTATCCCGGCTTACTCTACACGCTCCCCCCCCCCCCCTTAAAAAACAAAACAGAAGACAAGAAAAGAAGTTCGGGTGTAGATGTTTGAGTATGCGCGGGTTACATTAGCTTTGATGTTGTAGAGAAATTCTCAGACGTTGATAGGCGCCATGTTTCGAGGCCAACACTTCGGGATTTAGTTTGGGAAGTTCGGGGAGAGATATTCTCAGCAAAATATTCCTGATTCAGTTTTATCTAAGATCAAAGGAGGTTATCTTGACATAAAAATAGAAACAGACTCAGGTAAGCCAGCAACAACAACAACAACAACAACATGTGATAGGAGGTGGTTTGGCTAGAGAAAATCCGCACATGAAAATTAGTCCATGGAATAAATGAGCACGGATATAAAATTAAAGAAAATAAACCAGAACTACTTTTTTTTTCTGACGTGGTTAATATTTGTGGGCTCGGAGTGGCTTAGTGATTAGCGCGCTTGTCCCTCACGACAGGGTCGCGCGGTTCAAGTCCCTCTGGAAGCTTCCTGGCCACTTAACTGTAGAAATGGCCACACAGTGTTACACCGATTTGTTCCAGGTATCTGATAGGTCAATATAGACACTAACATCATGTCCTTCAGATACCTGATAGGTCAATATAGACACTAACATCATGTCCTTCATATACCTGATAGGTCAATATAGACACTAACATCATGTCCTTCAGATATCTGATAGGTAAATATAGACACTAACATCATGTCCTTCAGATACCTGATAGGTCAATATAGACAATAACATCATGTCCTTCAGATACCTGATAGGTTAGTATAGACACTAACATCATGTCCTTCAGATATCTGATAGGTAAATATAGACACTAACATTATGTCATCCAGGTATCTGTAACACCTTATCCTCTAGTGTGCTGACAGCTAAATATAGACACTAATACCTTATCCTCTAGCATGCCGACAGGTAAATATAGACAATAATACCTTATCCTCTAGGGTGCTGACAGGTAAATATAGACACTAATACCTTATCGTCTAGTGCGCTGACAGCTAAATATAGACACTAACACCTTGCTGTCTAGAACATGAGAGGATAAACAATGATAGCTGCCTTAGAAAGTCGGGGCAGACCAGCTAACCTGAGCTGACCGCACTCACGACCTTCTTCCACGTCGTCTCTAAAGAAACATTGAGTCTAGTTATCTCGGACCCGGCAGACTGCTTGGAATAACAGTTTTTTTCCGGTGGGAGCGGGGGTATGTTAGGAGCTTGTTTATGGTTCATTTCCAGAGATTTAGACAAGCCGCTGACATCATCATCCTGTGCCGTCTCCACAGGTGAGGCTGACTTCTTGAATCAGCTAGACCACCTCCCTGCCCTTAGGAGTGACGTGGCCTATGTAATCTTAAGTTAGTATGCCAGCATTTCATTGTCTTCTTTGAAACAGTGATACAAAGTTTTAGAAACTATCATTAACTTCTCGATGCGTGTCTCCTGGTTTTAATTTTGGGCTTCATTTCGTCTTTAAATGAAGGAACGGTCTTGTACGGAGTCTCTCCACATTTCACGGTTTTTAGCCAGTTCTTACCAGTCGTTTGGGGGGTAAAGATGCTTATCCGATGAGGCAATCAGCGACCCATAGCTGACCAAGACCCTGTCCCACCTCTCCGTGGTACACCCAGTAACAGGCCTAGCCTGGCTAACGGGGCGGGGATCACAATAGTCCCCATGGTGGTGGAGTCTGCTAAAGAGGCATTTCATACCCCCTGCTTTTTAGCTGTACCCCGGGACTGAAAAAGTAGCTGCCATAACCCGCTCCCACGCCGATACGATGCTATGCCTCAACACCTCTACACCATCGGCTGCGAAGAACACCAGCTCATAGTTATAGGGAGTTCGTACAAGTACCAGTCGTTTAGGCTACAGAAAAATCTTTCATGGATATTTTACGGATATCTGTAACTTAGTTGTTGGTCTGTTTCATGAGTTTTTTATCTTCTATAAACTCGGGCATGTATTTGCTGGGAGACGCACCTGGCGAAAGTGAAAAATTCTGTACATTTTGTTATCTGTGAGTCCATCTCAGCAGACAAACAACGTGACATAGATTTGAAATATTGAGAATCAGTTTTAAATTATTTTTCTGTCAGTGAATATTAACAATCTTTACAGTATGATCTTTTCAGTGTGATCTTTATATTAAATAGAAATTGGAGTCTTACAGTAGTTCGATTGTCCAGATAATTATATTCTGAAGAATGTAAGAGCAAATATTAACAGCCTTGTAAACGGAGCTGAAATGAAACCATACCGCACACAACCTCTAGCCTGAGTTTGCCCAGTCTCTTTTCCTTTTCTCCATCCACTGATCTTCTCATAGTTTCACTGACCAATAAAGCTTGCTATAATCTTCCCAGCCGATTCAGTGTTTCCCCATTACGTTGGTTGTAAAACGTTCAGTTAATTGAAACATCGAGCAACCGGATGAGGAAACTCGTCATAACATAAACACGGTCCTAGGCTGTTTGTGACAAGTTTATGTTATCAAATGAATGTTTACCTTAGCTTTTGTTTCCGTGCGCAGGGATCAGCCTAGCAACTCTCAGCCATGAAGTCAGTGCTCTTTCCCAGCCTCACAGCTTCTGCAGATGCTAATATATTCCGTTTCAACAGTTCGTGAGTTTTTCAAAGTTTCCGTGTAGCTACAGCGGAAGTGCAAAGTCACATCGCTACAGTAACTGCGCTGATACTTCCAACGGGAATTGGCAAAGATCTGAATCATATTTTATTTGCTGTACCCCTTCCTCATGGCTAAACTGGCTAACCTGGCTAATCTGGGACCACAAAGAGTCCCTATCTGTGACAGAATAAGATGAACTTCTGAAGTTATGTCTGGGAATTCTAGTTAGCGTCTGCAGTCCACCTTCACATTTGACGCCAACTATGCTTTTTTAGATCACAATGGCGTAAACAACACGGAACAGAAGATGCCATCTCAGGCGAGGCTAGAAGTTGCTTAGCCAGCTCACGGGAGGCTAGAAGTTGCTTAAGCAGCTCAAAGGAGGCTGGAAGATGCTTAGCTAGCACAGGGGAGGTTGGATGGAAGTTGCTTAGCCAGGTCAGGGGAAGCTAGATGTTACTTAGCCAGCTCATGGGAGGCTGTAAGTTGCTTAGCTAGCTCAGAGGAAGCTAGAAGTTTCTTAGCCAGCTCAGGGGAGGCTAGAAGTTGCTTAGCCAGCTCAAGAAAGACTAGGAATTGCTTAACCAGCTCAAGGAAGACTAGAAATTGCTTGGCCAGCTCCGGGGAGGCTGGAAGTTGCTTAGCTAGGTCTACACATCGCTTATTAGTTTCTTGTAACGTGGAAGAAATAATTTTTTGTTCGCTGTGGGCGTACATTTGCAATCTTTTCAGAAAATCTGTAGAGTCGGGTAGATATATACTGAGAGTATATATGGTGAGTCGGTGGAGTTGTACAGGGTAATTCTTATACTGAGTCAGTTATGAAGTATAAAAACATGTCAGGTAAATATTGAAAAGTATAAAAACATGTCAGGTAAATATTGAGAAGTATAAAAACATGTCAGGTAAATATTGAGAAGTATAAAAACATGTCAGATAAATATTGAGAAGTATAAAAACATGTCAGGTAAAAATTGAGAAGTATAAAAACATGTCAGGTAAATATTGAGAAGTATAAAAACATGTCAGGTAAATATTAGCAAAAAAAAACTATCATTATGGCCGTTAATATGAACTAAGAGACTGTTAGACACATGGCACAGGTAATAGGTCTAGAGAGCTGTAGCCCATCATTTCTCTATCCTTCCTCCTCACGGAGCAACCAAGAGTAGTTTAACTTCACCTTGACTAGTAGGAACCCACTTGTTCTAGTAGAGATGGAGCTTGTTTATAAGTCCTGCTTGGTACGATTGCTAGAGATACGTTTCTCGGCTCCTAGAAGATCAACCAATCAAACAACACATTAGTGGTCTTCACAGACCAATCATTTTTCATCACGTCTACTTTCTAGACAAATAATAAGCATTCTTTTATTTTACACTTTAACCAACCAATCATCGTCCTTCTTCTCTGCATTTCAGTCAACCAATCATCCTTCTTCTTCTCTGCATTTTAGAACCATTCTTCATGTGCTTACTCAGCATTTTAGCCAACCAATCATCATACTTTACACTATCCATGAGCTGTTTCCTCGTCACTAAATTACAGGTCGTTGGTGTCTTCATGTTTTTAAAGAGGTCTGTGCGCCCGATTTATCCCTTCATCATCATCTTGGTCATCATCATCTTGATCATCGCTACCTTGTCATCATCATCTTGGTCATCTTCTTGATCATCATCATCTTGGTCATCACTACCTTGTCATCATCATCTTGGTCATCTTCTTGGTCATCATCATCTTGGTCATCACTACCTTGTCATCATCATCTTGGTCATCTTCTTGATCATCATCATCTTGGTCATCACTACCTTGTCATCATCATCTTGGTCATCTTCTTGATCATCATCATCTTGATCATCGCTACCTTGTCATCATCATCTTGGTCATCTTCTTGATCATCATCATCTTGGTCATCACTACCTTGTCATCATCATCTTGGTCATCTTCTTGGTCATCATCATCTTGGTCATCACTACCTTGTCATCATCTTGGTCATCTTCTTGATCATCATCATCTTGGTCATCACTACCTTGTCATCATCATCTTGGTCATCTTCTTGGTCATCATCATCTTGGTCATCACTACCTTGTCATCATCATCTTGGTCATCTTCTTGGTCATCATCATCTTGGTCATCACTACCTTGTCATCATCATCTTGGTCATCTTCTTGGTCATCATCATCTTGGTCATCTTCTTGATCATCATCATCTTGGTCATCACTACCTTGTCATCATCTTGGTCATCTTCTTGGTCATCATCATCTTGGTCATCTTCTTGATCATCATCATCTTGGTCATCACTACCTTGTCATCATCATCTTGGTCATCTTCTTGGTCATCACTACCTTGTCATCATCATCTTGGTCATCTTCTTGGTCATCATCATCTTGGTCATCTTCTTGGTCATCATCATCTTGGTCATCTTCTTGGTCATCATCATCTTGGTCATCACTACCTTGTCGTCATCATTTTGGTCATCTTCTTGGTCATCATCATCTTGGTCATCACTGCCTTGTCATCATCATCTTGGTCATCACTACCTTGTCATCATCATCTTGGTCATCTTCTTGGTCATCATCATCTTGATCATCACTGCCTTGTCATCATCATCTTGGTCATCATCATCTTGATCATCACTACCTTGTCATCATCATCTTGGTCATCTTCTTGGTCATCATCTTGATCATCACTACCTTGTCATCATCATCTTGGTCATCTTCTTGGTCATCATCTTGATCATCACTACCTTGTCATCATCATCTTGGTTATCTTCTTGATCATCATCGACCGCGAAATATGTCCGGTAGTTATGACCGATAACAAGCTCGGGGAAGTGAATGGGACAAGGGACTTGGGGAAGTGAATGAGACAAGGGACTTGGGGAAGTGAATGGGACAAGGGACTTGAGGAAGTGAATGAGACAAGGGACTTGGGGAAGTGAATGGGACAAGGGACTTGAGGAAGTGAATGGGACAAGGGACTTGGGGAAGTGAATGGGACAAGGGACTTGGGGAAGTGAATGGGACAAGGGACTTGGGGAAGTGAATGGGACAAGGGACTTGGGGAAATGAATGGGACAAGGAAACTTGGGGAAATTAATGAGACAAGAAACTTGAGGAAGTGAATAGGACAAGGAACCTGGGGAAGTGAATGGGACAAGGAACCTGGGGAAGTGAATGGGACAAGAAACTTGAGGAAGTGAATGGGACAAGGAACCTGGGGAAGTGAATGGGACAAGAAACTTGAGGAAGTGAATGGGACAAGGAACCTGGGGAAGTGAATGGGACAAGGGACTCGAAGAAGTGAATCTTTTATATAATCTTCTTTTTCACTTACTGCATTCTGCTAATATTCTGTCGCACATTCTGTCTTTATTTCGCTCTCTGTTTCTCTCCGTCTCTCTCGCTCCTGTACCGTGGCACATATTTCCTGCCCTTAACAAAGTTATTCCGTTACCACCAAAAAACTGCTGTGTCAGCAAGTTTTTCCTCGCGTGACGGGGCTAAATCCTTGCTGCCTTAACACCCTCTGAACATGCTAGCAACGCGTCTACAATCCTCTGTCACTCTGTTTCACGCAAGTGTGGCATAATAACCAAGCTGGGCAGTCGTGTCTAACAACAACCTCCTGTCCTGAGAGCACTTTATTATCAGTGTTAGTGGGGAAACTGTGATAACTTCGGCAGAATAACAGTACAGGTTATCAGGGTCATCGATCGGAGCTGGCGGAAGATGATATACATCTTCCTCCACGGCGCTCTGTGAACTGGGGTAACGGTGCTGGAGGTGAATGAGTGTCTGAATGAAGGTGGAGCCTAGCAAGAAAGGGGTCAGATATGGATGCAAACGGTTATAGCCCCCTCCGTATCAACATTAGTCTGGTTATTTGGAGCGAAATTAGCAGCATCACTGCACATGTTCTCCCTGGCTAGAAGCAACAATCACATAAACAACAACACTAACAACAACAGCAGTAACAGGTACATCAACAACAACAGTCACAACAAACAACACTAGCAACAACAGCAGCTACAACAACAAAAGTAGCAGCAACAACAGCCACAGCAACAACATACACACAAAAGTCACAGCTACATCAATAACAATAGCCAGAACAACAACACCAGCAACAACAAGGACAATAGCAATAACAACATTAACAGTTACACCAATAACATCAGCAGCAACAACAACGATAACGGCCACATCAATGACAACAGTGGCAACAACACCAGTAACAATTACAGAAATAACCGCAGCCATAACAGCAACAGCAATAATAATAATAGCAGCAACAATAACACAACAACAACAACAGTAGTAACAATAACAAACATAACAACAACAATAGTAACAGCAGCAACAACGATAACAACCATAACAACAGCTGCGTCAATAGCAACAGCAGCGGGAACAACGACAGCCACAACAGCAACAATAACAGCCAGAAAAATAACAACACCAGCAGCCATAAAATCACCAACATTAACAACAACAACATGTTTTGTTGATGACCCTGTATTATAAATCAGATCCTACTCTGTTAAGCCGTGCCTGGTTTGTATTGATTTTTGTCTGTCATACTAGTCAATATGTAAGTGTCTTTAATGATCTCTTGCCATAACAACAACAATAGTAACAGCAGCAACAACGATAACAACCATAACAACAGCTGCGTCAATAGCAACAGCAGCGGGAACAATGACAGCCACAACAGCAACAATAACAGCCAGAAAAATAACAACACCAGCAGCCATAAAATCACCAACATTAACAACAATAACAACATGTTTTGTTGATGACCCTGTATCATAAATCAGTTCCTACTCTGTTAAGCCGTGCCTGGTTTGTATTGATTTTTGTCTGTCATACTAGTCAATATGTACGTGTCTTTAATGATCTCTTGCCTCCAGGAAGGCATCACTCAGAGATGGCGTGACAGAGAGTGGAGAGAAGAGATGGCGTGACAGAGAGTGGAGAGAGGAGATGGCGTGACAGAGGGAGGAGATGGTGTGACAGAGAATGGAGAGAGGAGATGGCGTGACAGAGAGTGGAGAGAGGAGATGGCGTGACAGAGAGTGGAGAGAGATGATGGCGTGACAGAGAGTGGAGAGAGGAGATGGCGTGACAGAGAGTGGAGAGAGGAGATGACGTGACAGAGAGTGGAGAGAGGTGATGGCGTGACAGAGAGTGCAGAGAGGAGATGGCATGACAGAGAGTGGAGAGAGGTGATGGCGTGACAGAGGGTGGAGAGAGGAGATGGCGTGACAGAGAGTGGAGAGAGGAGATGGCGTGACAGAGAGTGGAGAGAGGAGATGGCGTGACTGAGAGTACAGAGAGGAGATGGTGTGACAGAAAGTGCAGAGATGGAGAGAAAAGATAGCGTGACAGAAAATGGAAGGAGAAGATGGCGTAACAGAAAGTGGAGAGAGAAGATGATGTAACAGAAAGTGGAGAGATGGAGAGAAAAGATGTCGTGACAGAAAGTGCAGAGAGAAAGAAAGAAGCGTATTGATTTATAACAGAAGAGCTTCATGTAATGGACAAATTATTGCAAGAACGTTCCACATAATGGTTGTTTTCATTTTAGAAGAAGCTACTGAAATAGAATGCTTTGTCTGTTTGTGGAACTAGCTGAACGCCTGCTGTTCTCAGGCTAGTTTATGGAACTAGCGATTGAAATACGGTATTTTGCTACCAATATGAGCCACAACAGCATCAGGTTGTGTTTATGTGTCAGAGTCCAATTTCTGGGCACAGAATTTGTTATAGATTTATATAAATAAATAAATGTATTGCAGAGAACTATTAAACATAAACAAAGTCCCGTAAGCAGAAGTTAACATGAATGTTTGGGAGAAAGAGATTGTCAACGAAAAGTAAAGTAAAACCTGAAAAAAGTAAATAATTTCAAAGATTACTAATTTTTTTTTTATTACTTTTTCAGAGATTTCTTTCTGGTGACTAAGTTTCCTCTCCAAAAATAAAGTCGCTTTCTGTACTCCCTAACACAAGTGTCAGGTGTAAGTTTTTACCACACTCCAATTTAGAACCGAGCCTTTCCTCAGAAAAAAGACATCGACTCTGTTTCCTGATTTAAACAGTGCTACAGTACATTGTCTGATCTAGGCTTTAAAACAGTGCTACAGTACATTGTCTGATCTAGGCTTTAAAACAGTGCTACAGTACATTGTTCTATGCTTTAAAACAGTGCTACAGTACATTGTCTGTTCTATGCTTTCAAACAGTGCTACATTACGTTGTCTGATCTAGGCTTTAAAACAGTGCTACAGTTCTTTGTCTGCTCTATGCTTTAAAACAGTACGTTGTCTGATCTAGGATTCGAAACAGTGCTACAGTGCATTGTCTGTTCTATGCTATAAAACAATGCTATAGTACATTGTCTGATCTAGGATTTAAAACAGTGCTACAGCGCATTGTCTGTTCGATGCTTTAAAACAATTCTGCCGTACATTGTCTGATCTAGGATTTTAAAAAGTGCTACAGTGCATTGTCTATGCTTTAAAACAATGCTATAGTACACTGTCTGATCTAGACTTTAAAACAGTGTTACAATACGTTGACGTATCTAGGATTTAAAACAGTTCTACAGTACATTGTCTGTTCTATGCTTGAAAACAGTGATACACTGCGTTGTCTGATCTAAGCTTTAAAACAGTGCTACAGTGCATTGTCTGATCTATGCTTGAAAACAGTGATACACTGCGTTGTCTGATCTAAGCTTGAAAACAGTGCTACAGTACATTGTCTGATCTATGCTTGAAAACAGTGATACACTGCGTTGTCTGATCTAAGCTTTAAAACAGTGCTACAGTACATTGTCTGATCTATGCTTGAAAACAGTGATACACTGCGTTGTCTGATCTAAGCTTGAAAACAGTGCTACAGTACATTGTCTGATCTATGCTTGAAAACAGTGATACACTGCGTTGTCTGATCTAAGCTTTAAAACAGTGCTACAGTGCATTGTCTCTTCCAGACTTGCATTACCTGATTCTGCACTTCATCTTACCTGGCTCCTGGAAGTTCCCGTGAGTTTGCCTGACTAAGCGAGATATAACAGCTACTCTCTCTATCTCTCTCCCTCCGGCCTCTCTCGCTAACTCGTATATCAACAGATAAAGATATAAATTTGGCTGGTACCTAAAAGACTGTGAAACCGGAGAGAGAAAGTTCAGAGATGAGCAGGCGAAGGTGTGCTGCGGTGTTATCGTGGATTTTGTCTTGCGCGCCTGAGCTTCAGAAAGTCGGGAGATGTGAGGGTGAGCGATAAACAGGCCCGGTATTTATTCTAAGGTCGAGTTTAAGACGGTGTGCCTTGATTTCTAGCGTGAAAAAAAAATGCTCACAAATGACGACAGGATTGAAAGACATGGATAGTTAAGGGAAAAAAAAAGATACAGAAGATAATCGAGAGTTGGATAGATGATGGACACCGGATTAATTAAGTTAGGGGGAGTTTCCGGCTGATTAAAGGGATGGATTATGGAAGTCTGGGAAAGAGACAAGGAAAGGGAATAGGAATGGACGGAGACGAGCACACGAGGAAGATAGTTTGAGTAGCGGAAATTGCTGTTTCCTCTCACGTTTCTGAAGTTTGTTTTCTGTTGTTCTTTTGCGGGAGGAGTATGTGTGGAAGGACAGGAGGATGTGGATGGAAGGATGGTGTGTGAGTGTGTGAGAGAGAAATACAGAAAGAAAAAAGAGAAGAGAGAGAGAGAGAGAGGGAGGGAGAGAAAGGGAGAGAGAAAGAGAAATAGATAGGAAAGGAGAGAAAAGAAGGGAGAGGAAGAGAAAGAGAGAAGGAGAGAACAAGAATTAAAAATCAGGATTTTATTATTTGTCGAGTTCTAAAATTCAAAAGAACTAGGGAAATAGAGAGGGAGAAAAAGAAAAATAGAGGGAGGGAAAGAGCAAGAGAAGAAGAGAAAGAGGAGAAAGAAAAAGAAATATATATATATATATATACAGAAAGAGAGTAAGAGCAAGAATGAAAGAATCAATATTTTGTTATTCATCGAGTTCCACAATTCAGGAGAACCGAGAGAGAGAAAGAGAGAGAATGAATGGATGAATGAATGAATGAATGAATAATCTTTATTTTTCAAGAGAGAGAGAGAGAGAGAGAGAGAGAGAGAATACGAGACTTTCTAAGCCTGTACAAGAAACCTCGTATCTAGACCTGACCCACAAACAGGCACTAGATATCTGAAACAAGGACATGACGAGATAAAACAATATTTGTGTTATCTGTTGTTATCCTGACATAACAGTATTTGTGTTATCTGTTGTTATCTTGACCTAACAATATTTGTGTTATCTGTTATCTTTACCTAACAAATATCTGCGTTATCTGTTGTTATCTTAATGTAACCAACTCCTTCTCGTTATCTGGAAGTGATACTAGATGTACCAGGAGACGAAAGTGAAATCTGTTATAACATCTTTCATCATGACCTGGGGTGGTACAAGGCGATCAGGAATGATGCTGATCACGTCAGTCTCTGGTTTGTGGACAGGTCAAGGAAAATACGGTTACTGAAACAAAAGATTCCAGGTGTCTTTATGACATAATGGGGCTACTGTAGCCTTTACATTTTAGCCAGTCTTTAAGACAGTGGCTTACCTGAAAAATTTGAAGTGGAAACTAACAAAAGAATAAGACTGGCAGGAAACACCTTCAGCAGAATAAGATCCTTATATCAAAACAAATATCACTGCAACAAAGATTACGTATCATAAAACACTACATACACTCAATATTCCTTTATGGTCTAGAAGTCTGGAACCTGAATAAAGCAACAGAAAAGAGAACTGAGGCCCTTGAAATGTGGATACACAGAAGAATAGGGCGTATCCCATGGACAGAAAAGAAAAGAAACAATGAAGTGCTAAACCAGTTAGAAGTGAGCAGAGAAATATTGAAAGTCATAAAAAACAAGACAGCTAAGATACTTTGGACATGTCAAGAGGCACACTGCTCTACTGAAGACCCTTCTTGAGGGCAAGATCGAAGGGAAAAGAACAAGAGGACGGCAGTGATATAGATGGGTGGAAAACATCAAAAGATGGACAGGGACATAGATGTGTGGACAACATCAAAAGATGGACAGGGACATAGATGGGTGGACAACATCAAGAGCTGGACAGGGACATAGATGTGTGGACAACATCAAGAGATGGACAGGGACATAGATGTGTGGACAACATCAAAAGATGGACAGGGACATAGATGTGTGGACAACATCAAGAGATGGACAGGGACATAGATGGGTGGACAACATCAAGAGCTGGACAGGGACATAGATGTGTGGACAACATCAAGAGATGGACAGGGACATAGATGGGTGGACAACATCAAGAGATGGACAGGGACATAGATGTGTGGACAACATCAAGAGATGGACAGGGACATAGATGGGTGGACAACGTCAAGAGCTGGACAGGGACGTGGGTGGACAACATCAAGAGATGGACAGGGACATAGATGTGTGGACAACATCAAGAGCTGGACAGGGACATGGGTGGACAACATCAAGAGATGGACAGGGACATAGATGGGTGGACAACATCAAGAGATGGACAGGGACATAGATGGGTGGACAACATCAAGAGATGGACAAGGACAAACTTGGTCGAGTGATCTACGAAGACAAGAAGTAGTGTGTAGACTCACTGCAGCCAACCTTCCAGGGCACGAGATGATGTGGACCAGAATTAAGTGGGTTTCTGTAGGGTAGAGATATGGACGAATGCCTGTAGAACTTTAGATATTGTCAGTAAAGCAACCCGACATAACTGAATTTGCTTCCAAGAACTGGGGGTGTAATGATGACGTGATTGCGTGCTGTGTTCTAGTGTCTACATGGTGAGTGTAGCATGGAGAGTGTTTAGACTCAGTGTGATACCATACCTAGTGCCATGACGCGTGCGGTTTCACTCTTACAGGTGTCTGCCGTACCTGTAATCCTCACCAGCAAGTGTGCTCTCTGGTTGTGTTTGAACTTTTGCTTTGTTCTAGGTTTTAAGAAATAAGGTACAGACGTTGATTCAACATGGAAGCTGTCGGGTGAAGATCTGTTCTGTCTGGAAGTGTAGCAAAGTCTGAAAGAGAACCGAGGGCAGACGATGCAAGCCCTCAGAGACTACACCTTAGAACACATCCAGGTGCTGCTCCACTTATCGTGAGTCCGTCGTAAGTCGAAAAATACGCTTAATACAGCCAAGCTAGCGAACATCAAAACCTAGCCTAGCAGGCGCCAGACAACGCTCGTAAACATCACAGACAGTGTCAAGTTCTCTATCCAGGTACGTGTATACAGCCATCTTGGAGTGAGTCTTAGTTTCTGCAACACCCCCCCCCCCCAACCCCCTCCCCCTCATATCAGACTGCAAAAGTTTAAATAACCTGAATACTAGCAATGGACAGAAGAAAAACTTTGCCAAACAAACAAACAGACAACAGACAGACAGACAGACAAACAGGCAGGCAGGAAGGCACAATTCGAAGTACGGTATCATCTCAATGCGTATCGCTTTCGCATCATCGTAAAATCGAAATATCGCAAATCGAACCATCGTAAGTCGAGGAAGATATCTATGTATTTCGTTGGTACTATTGCTATATTTTGTGAGGCAAACATTGGCAGAGTCAGCCATAAGAGATGCTCCACATGAGGAGTTCCCTGGAGGAAGATCTGGCTACTTCAGACTTGTACAAGTAAGACAGGATAAGCCAAGGCAAGGTTTCATCTGGATAAAGTCTGCACAAACTACGCCAAAAACAGGATGCTCTAGGTAAAAAAAAAAACCAGGATATTGTAGGTAAAAAAAGATTTTGTAGGTCAAAAAGAGGATATTGTAGGTCAAATAACAGAAATTTAAACCATGAAGAGGTGCTGTAGCAGACAGCGACTAGAGTTCATGACCTGATGCTCGCGCAGATGTAGGGAGAATCAACATTTACCTGCAGAGTGAGGCAAACCTTATAGCACAGCACACGTGGTCACCAGCGAATGTACATGAAAAATAGCTTGTCAAGGTAAGTCCCGTAAGCATGGGACGTTGTTCTAGCCCCAGTCGCTGAAAGCAGAAGAAATGAGTTATGAAAGTAAGAAAATGTCTTAAAAGAGGGTCACAGAAACAAACAGAATATTTTTCAGTCCGTCGTTAGAATAGAACAAGAACAAAAACCAAATACAAAAGAATGAAAAACAGAGCAGGAAATGAAACGAACAAACAAACAAAATCTTTAATTATCGGGAATAGTACAACGAAACAAAACAATCTATAATTAGTTGTTGCTATAAAAAGATACTTTAGGTATGGAAATCTAAAAAACTAAGCATGAAGACGAAAATTAGAATATTTAGGAGTAATATGTTCCAAGCGTACTACTCTATGGAAGTGAATGCTGGAAAATCATCAAAACTATAGAAAACAAGTTGAATTCTTCCGACACTAAATGTTTACGAAGGATTAGTAGAATATTTTGGCCAAATACAGTAAGGAATATCGTCTTGTTGCCAGAAATGCAGATGAAGCCACTGACAAAAATTACTGAAGAAAGACGCTGGCGACGGTTGGGACATGTGCTCCGAATGACTGACAACCCACTAACAAAAATAGCACTAAGATGGACACCACAGGGGAACAGAAGTAAGGGTAGACCAAAAGAGACATGGAGAAGAACAACAGAGAGGATGTTGAGCAATAGAGGGCTCACTTGGGCAAGAGCGGGGAAAAAGGCAAAGGTCAGACGGTTGTGGGAAATCCTTGAAGAGGCCCCATGTGCTCTGGGTACTTAAGATTCAGAGATGTGTGTGTGTATATATATATATATATATATATATATATATATATATAATATATATATATATAAACAGCATAAAGATTATTAAAATAAATAATAAATATATGAATTTTTTACGGAAAAATTTGACAGAAAAATAAATCGAAGCGCCATCACTGTCTAAACACAAAAATCAAAACTTCCTTATTATAGCAGGAGCAAGAATTATTTAGATGGAAAAATTTAAGAGAACCTCAGCAGAATGAAATAACTGTAATCGTTGTTTCGGTTGCTGTGTGGCTGCGTTGTCGTAGCAGATGATGATTATGATAATGATCGGGTCGACGGTGATAAATTATCGTGACAGATGACTGCTATATAGGATTTATTTCTTTTATAGAACATTCTCTAGAAAGTAACATAATGTCACTCCAACGAGCTGCAATATCCAACTTCGGAGGAAGCTCCACTACGCCACTGAACTAAGTCGATTTATCTGCCACACTCGACGGGCTGTTATGCCACCGTATGTTTACGTGGAGTACTTTGTAGAGGGTCTTGGACGACCATGGGTTGCCAACTCTGGCAAGACAACTCCATATCCGCCACAAGCTTCTCAACAAACCAGTTTGTGTCCGCCGTGTTGAACAAAGGAGGCAGTGCACACTAAGTTAAAGCTAGATGAAGATCTTATGTTAACTCTGATGTGTTAGATGAAAATCTTATGTTAACTCTGATGTGTTAGATGAAGATCTTATGTTAACTCTGATGTGTTAGGTGAAGATCTTATGTTAACTCTGATGTGTTAGATGAAGGTCTTATGTTAACTCTGATGTGTTAGAGGAAGATCTTGTATTAACTCTAATGTGTTAGAGCAAGATCTTGTATTGACTCTATTGTCTTAGATGAAGATCGTGTATTGACTCTAATGTGTTAGGTGAAGGTCGTGGATTGAATGTGAGATGAAGATCTTGTATTAATTCTAATGTGTTAGATGACGATCTTGTATTAACGCTAATATGTTAGATGAAGATCTTGTATTAACTCTAATGTTATATGAAGGTCTTACATTAAATCTAATGTGCTATATGAAGTTCTTATTATTAGCTCTAGCGTGTTAAATGAAGACCATGTCAGATTAACTCAAAACTAGACCAGGATTAAGTCACAGTAACTCAAACTAGATAAAGAAGATGTCGCAATAAGTCGAAGTTAAAGAAAGAAAATGTCACATTAACTCAAAGCTACATAAACAAGATGTCACATTAACTCAGATCTACATTAAAAAGATGCCAGAAAGCTGTCGGACAAATGAGAAATTAGCGGCTCTTAATAAAACAGAGCACAAGAAACTATGTTAACTCATCAGAATATAGCTCCACTCGTCACGATCACGTGCCTTCGACTTTTTGAGTAGCGGGATGTTTATGATGAAAATTGATAGTTTACATCTTTTTTTTGGGACTACATTCTCTTGCGGATGGGGAGATCGTTGTGCGAATGAGTAGATAAACTGTATCCAGGAGCAGAGTTAGCCTGCAGGGCGGATCTTTACACTGCAGGTATCCTGATGTAACAGGGCAGAACTCTCCAGCGAAGGAATGACAGAAATGTTTAGATCGTTTTGCCAGCATTTCGTCCGCTAAACATAGCTGCTTGCCCTGATGTTTATGAGAAGAACACAGCCTGTCCTTGTCACATCTGCCTAGGTAGACTGATCTGTCCAGGTATGTACCTGCGGAATCCAGGGTCTGATACTACCAGTACGTGAGTGAGTGTATCACCCTTACAACTCGCCGTCTGTTCTGCCAGGTCTATGTAGTTTAAGCACTCGAAAACGAGGCTTAGTGAATTCAGCTGTCGGGGTCAAAGGTCGCTTTCTTTCTTGTGTTGAAATGGAAGAGATGTTACAGGAGTCATACAGTAGATGATGTTACAGGAGTCATACAGTAGATGATGTTGCAGAGTTCATGCAGTGTACCATGTTAGAGAGTTCATACAGAATGCGATATTACAAAAGTCATATAATAGATGATGTTACAGAATCGATACAGCAGATGATGTTATAGAATCGATACAGCAGATGATGTTACGGAAGTCATACAGTGGATGATTTTACAGAAGTCATACTGTAGAAGATGTTATAGAGTTAATACATTCGATTATTTTATACGAGTCACATGGTAGATTATGTTACGGGAATAATACAGTAGATATGTTACAGAGATCACGGCGTTCATGATTTTAGAGGAAGACATACATTAATGTTTGTTACTGGAGTCATAACGTAGATGATGTTACAGGAATTGTACCATGTGACGAGTGCAGCCGTTTGTCTCAACGTATGGACATTAATTCCGGAGTGATAGAGTTAAAACTAGGCAGACTGATGGGTCATACACAAAGCTGCTGTAGTAAAGCTGTGGTAACAAAATGTTAAAAGTAAAACAAACGTAGAGACATCTGTCTTTACTAGTCAACACACACACACACTGCTATATACAACAGCGGTTCTAGACCACCGCCAATGGGCCCCTCCACCTCCAAGGGACCCCCAAAATAAAGTTCTGCCAAACCCGCTCAAGTTCTGCCACACTTCACTACTTGATTAGAAAGCCGGCCGCAGAGGTCGGTGGAGCCTCAAAGTAAGCCACTTGCGCGTGGTTTTACCCTGTCCCATTGTGCCTCTGACTATATACATCCACTGTCAATGGGCATTCTAAAAGGGGAAAAAAAACCCCCGAGGTGGGGTAGGTTCGGCAGAACTTCGGTTGGGAGCCCGCCCGGGGGGTCGGGGGTGGAGAGGCGGGAGCGGGCCCTATGTTGTAAATAGTGCTTTGCGATAATAACTGAAGGTAATAAAGTGTGATAGAGATTGGGAAAATTTGGCAGAATTTTGTTTGGGGGCCCCTTGGATTGGGGGGGGGGGGTGAAGTGAAGGGGGTCCATCGGCGGTACTCTAGAACTGCTATTGCATATACTGCCCACACAGTTTAAAATATATAATGTATAAGATAATAGATGTAAAATCCCAGAATTCGTTGTTAGAGAATGTTCAACTTCAGTTATTTCTGCCTCTGATGTACGGGTAGCATAGTCCTTTTGCAGAACTTCAGATCATTCAGATGTAAACTGCTTATAATGTCTCTAATTTGAAATAAGCCAGTCTCTCTCTCTCTCTCTCTCTCTCTCTCTCTCTCTCTCCATCCTTCTCATGATCTAATTTAAGAAAAAAATGTATACATTAACTTTTTCCAAGGTTATTTCCCTTAATTTGTTCCGCACACAAATAGCTGAACCAGAAGTCATGTGGGAACGGATGGCGTTTCACAGTAGAACTGACCTTCATTGCTCATAGAAAATGTGGCTCCTATTTAAATATTCATGAGAATCCAGCGCTTTATTGGCACACTGATCTTTGCTCTTGGCTCAGACCTACAGCGTTATCTCCTCCACTTCCTCCCCCTCCTCCTCCTCCTCCTCCTCCTCATCATCATCATCATCATCATCTCCTTTCACTCCCTTTAGAGCATATGCCACGGGTAAAAGCGTTATCTGCTAACAAGAGACTGAGTTTAGACCTACAGCGTTATCTACTAACAAGAGACTGTAATTTTCTACAGTTCCTGCACACGTTGGGACTAACTTTTATGTAATTGAAGAGAAATAACGTAAAATGACTCATCATCATCATCAGGTGCCGTGCCGACTGGCGTCGGCTATTATGCTTCTCCAGATTACCCGATCCTTCATGCAGGCCATCAGTTCAGTTGGTGATCTCCTCTCACACCATCCCGTCAGACTGTCCAGTATCATTTCTCTTGGTCTTCATCTTGATCTTCTTCCTTCTATTTTTCCTGTTGTTATAATATTTTCAATGCCCCCTCTTCTCACTGCATGTCCTATGAAAGTACATTGTCTCTCTCTTATCTTTTTGACAAGGTTTTTTGTCTCTCCAGCTCTTCTCCTACATTCTTCATTAGTTATTTTTGCTGTCCAGGAGATTCGCAACATTCTTCTAATAAACCACATTTCTGCTGCTTCCAATGATTTTTGTGCAGACTTGCCTATTGTCCAATATTCACTTCCATATAACAAGATAGGTTCAATATAGCATTTTAGGACTCGTTTTCTAACATTCATTGATAAAGATGTGTTAGCTAATATGTTTCTTATTCTCTGAAATGCAGTCTTTGCTTGGCCTATTCTGTTCCTAATTTCTGTTTTGCATTTCCCATCTGAAGTTATTACTGCTCCAAGGTATTTGAATTTCTGCACCTGCTTTAGAATAGTTCCGTTTAATTTAATACTGCATGCTGGTGGATTCTGTTTCTTAGATATAACCATAGTCTCTGTCTTTTTGATGTTCAAAGTAAGGCCTTTCTGTTCACTTTCTTTGGCGACTTTATCCAAGAGATTTTGCAGGTCTTGTTGGTTCTCAGCTATCAGTACTGTGTCGTCAGCATACCGAAGGTTGTTAATATTGTATCCTCCAATTGTTATGCCTGGTTCTGTGATGATTGTTCTTAGAATATTCTCGCTGTACAGAGAAAAAAGGTCTGGTGATAGTACACATCCTTGTCGCACCCCTTGTTTTATAGGTTGGTATTTTCCAATTCTATTTTCAACTCGAACTGCTGCTTCTTGCTACCAGTATAGATGTTTTACAATCCTCACGTCTTTGCCGTCTATATTGATGTCTTCAAGCATTTTAATAATTTCACTATGTTTCACCTTGTCAAATGCCTTGGTGTAATCAATGAAGCATAAGTAGAGATCTTTCTGTACTTCTAAAGCTGTTAGTGTTCGTAAAGCATAAATGGCATTGTGTGTTCCCTTTCCTTCAACAAATCCAAACTGTTCATCTGCTATTTCCATTTTTATCTTTTTCCTTGTTCTTCTCATAATGATTCTCAGAAGTAGCTTCGTTATGTGACATGAGAGGCTGATAGTCCGGTGGTCGTCACATTCCTTTGCACCTGGTTTCTTTGGTAGTGCTATAAACGTGGATTTAATCAGGTCACTATGACTACTGACACTTTTTCGATCTGTAGTAAGTTCCCTTTATGAAAATTACTCACTGTATGTTCTAATTCTATACATAATATACTTTTTTCATATTTATTTTTCTTTCATTTGTCCTTCTAGGAAGTTCTATCTATCCGTTGACCTGCTAACTGGCGTCGGCTATCATGATTTCCCACAACTCCCTGTCCCGAGTTCTGATTATGAGCTTGGCTGGTGTTCTTTGTCTGTGCCATCTAGTTAGTCCATCCAACATTTTCTCTCTCTCTCTCTCTCGGTCTCTTTTGCCTTCTAGCTTTTCTGTTGTCACAATGTATTCTATCCTGCCTCGCCGTAGAACGTGTCCTAAGAATTTGGGTCCTCTTTTTCTGACTTTTGTTATTGTTTGTCTCGCCTCTCCCAGCCTCTCTCAGAACCTTCTCTTTTGATTTCTTTGCTGTCTGTGCTACGAATACCGTGGACAGAAAAATCTAGGAAGTTATCCTGCACACATTCGTAAACCGCGCATATACCTGGCCATGCGGGTCATTTACACGGAGCGTGTCATTCGTAAATGTTTGATTGAAATGTAAATGTTTCTGAAAATTACTAGTAGATGAGATAGTCTGTGTAAGAAGAAGAAGAAGAGGAAACGATTAAAAAATGTTTAGTTTAATAAAGTTTACATATTTTCACAAAACAATAATCTGTCATTTTCGGAGAGTTGTACGCAGTGATAGAAGTGGTCAACAGACGGTGGTTGCCTGGCCCGTGTAATTTATTTTGTGCTTCTATTTTCAGTCTGCCTGTCGCTGTTAGCACTCGCTTCACAAGAAATTAACGAGATATCAATATTTGTGAACTTACGTCCCGGATTACTGGAGATAATGGATGACGGGGACAACACGTGGGGTGGTCAAACAGTTAGCAACCTGGTTTGAATAGGGTTGGAAGAAAAAAAAAAACGGCTTTCGCTGAGATAGACACGAGAACAGAGGTCGCCCCACAAATTCTGGGACCAGAAAACTGCTTGCAACAAAAACTGTCTGGTAATCTCCCTAAAAATTAGGAACAGAATAAAATGTGACAAAGTCTCCCTGATGTTTGGAACAGGATACAATGTGACAAAGTCTCCCTGATGTTAGGAACAGAATAAAATGTAACAAAGTCTCCCTGATGTTAGGAATAGGATAAAATGTGACAAAGTCTCCCTGATGTTAGGAACAGAATAAAATGTAACAAAGTCTCCCTGATGTTAGGAATAGGATAAAATGTGACAAAGTCTCCCTGATGTTAGGAACAGAATCAAATGTAACAAAGTCTCCCTGATGTTAGGAATAGGATAAAATGTGACAAAGTCTCCCTGATGCTGGGAACAGAATAAAATGTGACAAAGTCTCCCTGATGTTGGGAACGGGATAAAATGTGACAAAGTCTCCCTGATGTTAGGAACAAAATAAAATGTGACAAAGTCTCCCTGATGTTGGGAACAGGATAAAATGTGACAAAGTCTCCCTGATGTTGGGAACAGGAGAATGATAAAGAAATCTCCCTTTTACGGCTCAAGGCATAAGAAAGAAAGAAAGAAAGAAAGAAAGAATACATTATTATTATATGCCTTGCCGGTTATCGCTGAGGATCAATGTTTCTCCATCTTGCTCGATACTTGTTTCAGATCAATTCAGATGTTTTTCTTTTTTCCGTACCACTTTCTTAGTACACCGAGATATTGTTCTCTTGGCCTTCTCTTAGTCATCTTTTTGTTGACCGTCCAAGTTCCACAACCACACAGCAATATTGGCTCTATATAGCACTGTGTGGTACCCGGGATCTCCAAAGAATAGGACCACTGTACCCTACCACGCATGATCGTAAAAGGCGACTAAGGAGGGTTCAGCATAGGGCCAGCAACCCTATCTGGTAAAAAAAAACTATCAGACTGCTACAGAAACGGAAGCAAGGGAAAAAGCAAATGCAGGTGGAAGGAGAAATGCGTATCAGGAAACTGAGCCCATGAAGGTTGTGGATGAAAGCCAGCCACTGGAAGTCCCCAGCCCTACTGCAGACCTCCTGGAACCCTAAGATGGACACCACAGGGGAGCAGAAGTAAGGGTAGACCAAAAGAGACATGGAGAAGAACAACAGAAAGGATGTTGAGCAATAGAGGGCTCACCAGGGCAAGAGCAGAAAAAAAGGCGAAGGACAGGCATTTGTGGAAAATCCTTGCGGAAGCCCCATGTGCCTTGGGCACTTAAGGTTCAGAGAGAGAGAGAGAGAGAGAGAGAGAGAGATAGCACTGTAATACTCTGTTTCTAACTTTTATGGACATTTTCTTATTTGTTACTGTCTTCTTCGTGTCATAAAAAGCTGCCTTTGGGGTATCTCTCTGCGATTTTATTTCATTTGTGCAATGTTTTTTGTCGTACAACAAAAATGTGTTTTATTGTGTACTTCCGCTGAGATGCTAAAAACTAGGTGCTGTTACTTACCATTTCTTACCAACAAATTCATCTGGTAGCAAACATGCCCCACTCGTGCAATGAATCGGTTCATTTGATTATAATATTCCTCAGTTTAAGCTCCGATGGACGAACAGAAGATGCTGGTTTCTAACTAGGCCTCACTGTTTGTGGAGAACATGTCGATCCTTACTATGTCAGTTAGGGTGATGTTTCTCAGCTGGTTCTGTGGAAACACTGACTGCTGGTTAGTCAGGACACTGACATGGTTCCTGAACAGAGAGAAAGATGACCAAATGTTGAGTGCTGAACAGAGAGAAAGATGACGAAATGTAGAGAGGTGAATAGAGAGAAAGATGACGAAATGTAGAGAGGTGAATAGAGAGAAAGAGGACCGGATGTTGAGAGTTGAATAGAAAGAAAGATGACGAAATGTTGAGAGTTGAATATAGAGAAAGATTACCAGAGTTAGAGAGCTGAATAGAGAGAAAGATGACTAAAGTTAGAGAGCATAACATAAGAAAAATGTCACAAGATGGATGGAAGGTTTCAATTATGTGGTCCACGGTCTAAGTTGGGCATAATTTGCTTGTTATAGCTAATGTTCTCGTCTATTATCGTCATAATTATCGGCACGGTGTTCGTTTTGCTTGGGTGCTGGTACTAAACACATATGTTCAGTATGTGCCACATTGTGGTGTGACTAAGCTGCAGACATGCAGTAACAGTGCGACGAACATTCCCTGTAATGATATACTCTTCACAGGACAACTTTCTCTCACGTTCACAAACTGGCACATAGGATTATCAATCAAGACCGCATGTTTTCACAACCATTTATTACATGGAACACGATGATGATGAGGATGAAACGAGCAGACAAAATATATCACGTGACGTCTCCAACAATCCAGAATTCCATCACGAATAAGATTCTGGGCTGCTAGCTAATACTAAGTTAGCTAATACTAAGTTAGCTAATACTAAGCTAGCTAATACTAAGTTAGCTAATACTAAGTTAGCTAATACTAAGTTAGCTAATACTAAGCTAGCTAATACTAAGTTAGCTAATACTAAGCTAGCTAATACTAAGCTAGCTAATACTAAGTTAGCTAATACTAAGCTAGCTAATACTAAGTTAGCTAATACTAAGTTAGCTAATACTAAGTTAGCTAATACTAAGCTAGCTAATACTAAGTTAGCTAATACTAAGCTAGCTAATACTAAGTTAGCTAATACTAAGCTAGCTAATACTAAGCTAGCTAATACTAAGTTAGCTAATACTAAGTTAGCTAATACTAAGCTAGCTAATACTAAGCTAGCTAATACTAAGTTAGCTAATACTAAGTTTGCTAATACTAAGTTAGCTAATACTAAGCTAGCTCCATGAGAATCAAGTAACTTTCATCTATCCACACACTTCAGACTTACACCAACTTGCACAACAACATCCACGTTTCGCAGTCAAACTTCGAATAATCTGAGCTGAAACTTTCGTCTCACACCCAGAACACAAAATATACTTTTCATGAGCAAAGAATGAACTTGAAGTCATGGAAAAAAACAATCTGGAAGATTCTACAAAACATACAACCATCGCGGGCCTAACTGAGATATTGATTCAGAGTTATATCAAGAGTTAGATATCCTTGACCAAATACTGTCACATTATCAGCAGCTTACAGCTTTTTGCGTGATTCATGTCTGTCTGTCTGTCTGTCTGTCTGTGGGGTAATATTCTGTAATTCTATATATCTGTCCACTGCTCCCTGTATACTTCAAATTCCGTCAGTCAGCCGATTCGTCGAACCGCCGTGTAAACGTTACAGTTGTCTTGAAGTACAAACCACACATATAAGCATAACATACAACAAAGACCAGCTTAACATAAATGTCAAATCAATGGCCAAAATTATGCGCACAACTGAGAGGCAAGTTGGTTATAATTGAACGGATAGAATATAAAATATGTTCCATTTACTTGAAGATTGTAGTCTATAGTAGAAAGCGAAGTAATTCTTGGTTGTATTTATCTTGTGTGAAGGATTATCTTTTCTTGATTCTCATTACATATTATCAGTATTTATTAACAATCACACGAAGTTTTTGTTCCTGAAGGATTTGTCTGTAAACTCTGACCTGGATTCTAACATATGACTACGTCTCTAGAGATTTTAAAGATGGGCTTGAATTAGGATTGGGAGTTGGTTACAATAGTTTTAGAATCTTCACGAGGTGAACCTGGCAAGTAAAGATTTGGAAGATGCTGGTGCCTCGTTGATCAGGCTATTGTGGCCACGTGGTGATGGTGTGACAGGGTCGTAGGAATGTTCTCAATGGACCTAGTCACGTTTGCCATTTTCTGCTTCAGTGGTCTCAGCATGATGAAGCTGGCAAGACGGCTGAAGATGTTCTAGTTGGAGAAGTCTTTAGATGTTCTAGTTGGTGAAGGCTGTAGATGTTCTAGTTGGTGAAGGCTTTAGATGTTCTAGTTGGTGAAGGCTGTAGATTTTCCAGTTGGAGAAGTCTGTAGATGTTCTAGTTGGTGAAAGCTGTAGATGTTCTAGATGATGAAGGCTGTAGATGTTCTAGTTTGTGAAGGCTATAGATGTTCTAGTTGGAGAATTCTGTATATGTTCTAGTTGGTGAAGGCTATAGATGTTCTAGTTGGAGAAGGCTGTAGATGTTCTAGTTGGAGAAAGTTATAGATGTAGTTGGAGAAGAATGTAGATGTTCTGGCTGAAGATGAGAGATTATAAAAGATAACGCAATAACAGATTTGCCTCCCTTGTTGAGAGAACGATGTACTCAGTTCTTGGTATCATCATGTGCCGCGTCGATAGGCGATGACAGTGATGTTTCTCAACCCTTCTTAATTAACCAGAACTCTTCCCTTTAATTTTTTCTACCCCTCTTGACCAACATGTTCAGACTCTCCCCCCCCCCCCATCTTCCTCTCCCGCCCTCCCTCTCCCTCCCTCCCTCTCTCTCCCTCCTTCTTTCTCTTTTTTTCTCTCCCTCTCCTTCTCTCTCTCCTCTCTTCCTCCCTCTCTCTTCCTCCTCTCCCTATCTCTCCCTCTTTCTCTCCCTCTCTGTCATTTATAATGTATGTAGTTAGTTCTGTACTGAGTGAATGTTTAAGAGCGAAGCGTAAATGTTATATTTTATGTCTCTCAGCTTCAATGTTAGTTATGTTTGTTATATGAACAGCATATTTGTAGAATGTCTGGAATAGAGTGAAAGATGTATGATAAAGGGCAGAATATCAGACGGGCCTGCTTGCCCAATTCTTAACCCTTTTGAAATAAAGATCAATCAATCAATCTCCCCTCCCTATCTTCCCCCTACTCTCTCTCTCTCCTCCCACCCTCTATCTCCTCTCTTCCTCTTTCAGCCTCCCACCCCTCTCCCTCTCTCTCCCTCTATCTGGTGCTCTCCCCCACCCACCCACCCTTCAACCCCGTCCCTTTTCCCTAAACTTTCGAGTGATTGTCAAACTCTCTCATGACTTCTCTAAACACAGCCAAAGAATTATGGGTGTTGTTATTATTTCCTGACAAGTTCTTTTACAGCACTTTTCTTGGCGGCCATGTGCTCCCGGACAGAGGTCACGTGACAGGAAGAAGAATGGATGGGCGGGCGGGCTGGAACTTGATCTTTGAATGTGTATGCCGAGTTATCGTTCGTGGATAACGTCCGTGTTTGTGCGTAGGTGCGTGATCCCGGGGTTGGTCTATAGATTCTACAGCGTAAGCTGGTCACAACATTGACTAGACAAAGACACAGGAGAGGAGTTTTTTTTTCCTTTTATAACCTTGAGTGTGTGGAACAAATCTGTATCGGCTGAGGATAAACAACAACTGGTAGGTATCTTTCAGCGTGTCTAGAAGATATTTGAGATGTTTTCGGAGGTTAGATCATTTCTTTGTTCTGGAGTTAGGATGTGTCGGAGATATTTTTTTAAGATGCTCATGCGGTTTCTGGCAGCGGGATCTGGAGAGAGTGACAGTCGGCGAGATCTCAAGATAGTCGACAGTCGACGAGATCTCAAGATAGTCGACAGTCGACAAGGACGAAGACGTAGGGAAGCACAGGAGAGAGGAGACAGAGGAGGGAGTCCGAACGTCTTCTTCCTTGTCGACGGTAAGAGAGAGAGCATTTGTGAGTTAACGTGTCTGTATCTAGCTCTCTCTCTCTCTCTCTCTCTCTCTCTCTCTCTCTCTCTCTCTCTCTCTCTCACACAGTGCTTCTCTCTGTCGTTACTTCTCTCTGTCTGTTTGTATAATATTCAGAAGCTCTGATCTGTCCTATAGTACTGAATCTTACAGATGCTCTTTGATTAACACATCACAGTTTTCACAAAACTTGACCACATTCGCCAGACCAGAGCAAGTCCGATGAAAAGTTCACTGCATTATTTAATTCTGACAAATAAGTTCAAGATGTATTGTCGACAACATCACTTGGATTGAATCACTTAATCATTTGTTCACAATATCAAACTCTATCATATTCTACATACATCATTTCAATAATGTTCTCAGCTTCAAGATTTGTGATACTAGGACGATTCTGAACTCTGTTGTGTAATAGATCTGCAACACGTGGTCTGCTAATTTCTCGCCTGAAATCTCTTTACTCGAAATTTGAAAGTAACAAATCTTCTTAATCACCTGAGTCACTTGAAACACATCTTCCGTCTAACACTACTTCTGATTCCGTATCGTCTCGTCCTCTTCCTTCTCTTGTCTGTTCTTCTGTTCTTCTCTTGTCTGTTCTTCTATTCTTCTCTTGTCTGTTCTGCTGCTCTTCTCTTGTCTGTCCTTCTGTTCTTCTCTTGTCTGTTCTGCTGTTCTTCTCTTGTCTGTCCTTCTGTTCTTCTCTTGTCTGTCCTTCTGTTCTTCTCTTGTCTGTTCTGCTGTTCTTCTCTTGTCTGTCCTTCTGTTCTTCTCTTGTCTGTTCTTCTGTCTTTCTCTTGTCTGTTCTTCTGTTCTTCTCTTCTCTGTTCTTCTGTCTTTCTCTTGTCTGTTCTTCTGTTCTTCTCTTGTCTGTTCTGCTGTTCTTCTCTTGTCTGTCCTTCTGTTCTTTCTGTTCTTCTATTCTTCTCTTGTCTGTCCTTTTGTTCTTCTCTTGTCTGTTCTTCTGTTCTTCTCTTGTCTGTTCTGCTGTTCTTCTCTTATCTGTTCTTCTGTTCTTCTCTTCTCTGTTCTTCTGTCTTTCTCTTGTCTGTTCTGCTGTTCTTCTCTTGTCTGTTCTGCTGTTCTTCTCTTGTCTGTTCTTCTGTTCTTCTCTTGTCTGTTCTTCTGTTTCTCTCTTGTCTGTTCTTCTGTTCTTCTCCTGTCTGTTCTTCTGTTTCTCTCTTTTCTGTTCTTCTCTTGTCTGTTCTTCTGTTCTTCTCTTGTCTGTTCTTCTTTTGTCTGTCTACTTCTGAGATCCCCCCCCCTCACTTGTCCGCTAGCCTCTGGATTTCCTCTTCTTGGAGGCTCCTTCCTTCTCGTGCTCCTTTACTTTGACGTCTGGACCGGTCTCTATTCACTGACCGTCCTTGTTCCTCCTTCTTCGGGCTCCCTCTTCTGTCTCCTCTCTTCTGTGCTTCCGTACTTCTTCGTCTTTTCCTGCACTTCTGTGCCCCCCCCCCCGGTCTCTCCTCTCTCCTGTACTTCCATACTTCTTCAAGTCCAGCTTGATGGATTAACCAATACGTATTTTGGCTCCCTCCTTTAGATGTCCACTGGTTCCCATGAGCGTTCTGATTGTCCGTCATTCAAACTGCCCCGTGACTTATATGTCGTAAGTCAATTGTCAGATAGGCCACGCCTCTAAATATTTAACTGATCAGCTGGCCGAGTTTGTCATTCCTTTATTTAAAAACTGTGTGCAGTAGCATCCTAATGGGTGTCATACGTGTCATGCTACGTCAATTTCGTCTATACAGTCGTTACTTACAAGGCCATGCTATATATGTCTTTACTTCTGTCTGTGTCTGTGTGTGTATATGTCCTCTCTGTCTTCACCTCTCTCTCTCTTTCTCTGTCTTTCCGTCTTTCTCTGTCTCTATCTTTACCTCTTTCTCTGCCTGTATTCTCTCTCTTCCTATATATCGCATTGTCTCTCGCTATGTCTTTGCGTCTCTCTTTTTATATCTTTCTGTCAGTATGTCTATTATCCTCTCTCTCTCTCTCTCTCTCTCTTTCTCTCTTTATTTTATAGTACACTGACTGCAGTAATATTTAAAACATAAAGCAGCATCTTATCTCTGCCTATAATGAGTATACAGATCGATGTGGTAATTGTTGTTGGAACATGCTGGTAAAATAACAAAAATAATAACACAAAGAAGACTGATCCGTGAGCCTCGCTCTGGTTATTGATATATTTTGTATAAATACCAAACCTGGGGCTTGTATTTTGCTCTGCCAATTTCGCTTAATGAGAGCATAATTTTCGTACCACGTGACACGGACGTCAGACTTGTTGAGTCACGCCAATCTGGAACATTCAGGTGTGGAATGTTTACATTTCGCTAAACTTACCCTTTTTGTGTGTGTGAGAGAGAGACAGAGACAGAGAGAGAGAGAGAGAGAGAGAGAGAGAGAGAGAGAGAAGTGAGAGTAGCACAGTGCATTTGCTATACTGGCATAAACAAAGATGACGTCACGCATAGCACTCGGATTAATTAAACAGATTTTGATCTTTGTATTCTGTCACCAGATCTACATTTCTCTAACATTTCTGTTTGAACTTGCTTGGGGGTATTATTAAATGATTAAAGACTGACAGTTCTCGTGACTGACATATATTAGGCTTGTAGGCTGAGAAAAAAAACCTAAATAAATGGCAAGGGCGTTTCACAAATATGAAGTACAATGATGGACATTGGTGATAAATGTTACAGCCACATGATCAGAATTCTATCTACGAAGTGCAGTGATGGACATTGCTGATAAATATTTCAGGCACATGATCAGAGATCTATCTACGAAGTGCAATGATGGACATTGCTGATAAATATTTCAGGCACATGATCAGAAATCTATCTACGAAGTGCAATGATGGACATTGCTGATAAATATTACAGGCACATGATCATAGATCTGTCTACCAACTGTCCTGCAGACAGGAGTTGTCTGTCATGCTTTCCCATAATTCTCTGTTCCTGGTGTTATTTATGAGCTTGACTGGTGCTCTTTCCCCATGTCACTTCACCATTTTATCTATCGTCTTTTCCTTTTGTCTGCTTCGGTCTCTTTTGCCTTCTATCTCCCCTGTTGTTATCAAATATTCCAATCCACCTGCTCTCATGACGTGTCCTATGAATGCCTCTTCCTGGGTTTTGTTCTTGCTTGTTTCTCTTCTTCTGCCTCTTTCGTGACCTCAGATAAACAGATCAGATATATAACAAGCACAATTTAAAGTCATATCGTCAGATAAGAATCAATCAAATATTCATATAAATGATATTGTCAGGTGTATAACGTTGTGAATGTACTACAACCACAGCTGCGACTGCAGACTGAAATGTTGCAAATATTATCACTCTTCTTAAAATCATTTGATCACATTACTCCTAAATATAACTTTTATAAAGTACACGGTATATAAGAGTTTTATCTTGTCACTTACACTATCATACAAGGTATATGAGAGTTTTTTCTTGTCAGTTACAGTATCATACAAGGTATATGAGAGTTTTATCTTGTCAGTTACAGTATCATACAAGGTATATGAGAGTTTTATCTTGTCAGTTACACTGTCATACAAGGTATATGAGAGTTTTATCTTGTCAGTTACAGTATCATACAAGATATATGAGAGTTTTATCTTGTCACTTACACTGTCATACAAGATATATGAGAGTTTTATCTTGTCACTTACACTGTCATACAAGATATATGTGAGTTTTATCTTGTCACTTACACTGTCATACAAGATATATGTGAGTTTTATCTTGTCACTTACACTGTCATACAAGGTATATGAGAGTTTTATCTTGTCAGTTACAGTATCATACAAGGTATATGAGAGTTTTATCTTGTCACTTACACTGTCATACAAGATATATGAGAGTTTTATCTTGTCAGTTACAGTATCATACAAGGTATATGAGAGTTTTATCTTGTCACTGTCATACAAGATATATGTGAGTTTTATCTTGTCACTTACACTGTCATACAAGGTATATGTGAGTTTTATCTTGTCACTTACACTGTCATACAAGGTATATGAGATTTTTATCTTGTCACTTACACTGTCATACAAGGTATATGTGAGTTTTATCTTGTCACTTACACTGTCATACAAGGTATATGAGATTTTTATCTTGTCACTTACACCATCATTACATGTATTCTTTCCTTTTCCCGTCCATAAATTTTCTTTGTATTTTATTTCTTTCACTTTCTTTTTCTTTATCTTCATTATTCTTTTCCTGTAGCTCAGTTTTCAAATATTTTCTTCGTCTCCTTATTTTCAAAATTTTCATTTGATTTCTCTTTTATTTTTTTTTCTGTTTCAACGGATGTTACGAATTAGCGGGCGCACATTTTTCTGTGAAATGTCCAGGAATATTGTGACATTTTCTTTTTGTCGTTTCACGTTTAATATCAGCAAGGTCTTCGAGAGGTCAGCGTGTTTCCTGTGTTAAAGAATTTCAGGGAACTATGGCTGAGAAATGTTTCCTGTGTCAGAGAATTTCAGGGAACTATGGCTGAGAAATGTTTCCCGTGTCAGAGAATTTCAGAGAACTGTAGCTGAGAAATGTTCCCCGTGTCAGAGAATTTCAGGGAACTATGGCTGAGAAATTTTTCCCGTGTCAGAGAATTTCAGGGAACTATGGCTGAGAAATGTTTCCTGCTGTCAGAGAATTTCAGGGAACTATGGCTGAAAAAGAGAGAGAGATAAGGAGAGAAAGAGAGAATGAGAGAGATAAATCGAGAGAAAGGGAGAGAAAGAGAAAAAGAGAGAAAGAGAGAGAGAGAAAAAAAGAGGGAGAAAACAGAGAGAGAGAGAGAGAGAGAGAGAGAGAGGACATGTATAGGCAATGACAGAAAAGTTAGGAGCATAGGTGTAAAATCAGGAAAGGGAGAGAGAGAGAGAGAAAGAGAGAGAGAGGAAGAGAGTACATACGAAGCAGCAACAGAAGAGACAGGAGCACAGGAAGATAAATGGAGAGAGAGAGGGAGAGAGAGACGTAGACGAAGTCAATTGATGAATACTTTAAAACGGGCACATTCACTTTATTCTTATTCTTCAATCTCTATGTCAGAGCTCTCCCTCTAATTTCTCTGTTCTCTCTCTCTCTCTCTCTCTCTCTCTCTCTCTCTCTCACGAGAATGCACGTAAATCTCTCTGAATCACTTCTCATGGCCTCGCAACAGAGAGGTATGTCTGGACATAAACCAACACAGTGGTATGTCTGGACATAAACCAACACAGTGGTATGTCTGGACATAAACCAACAGAGAGGTATGTCTGGACATAAACCAACAGAGAGGTATGTCTGGACATAAACCAACAGAGAGGTATGTCTGGACATAAACCAACAGAGAGGTATGTCTGGACATAAACCAACAGAGAGGTATGTCTGGACATAAACAATGTCCCAGAACAAGTGTAGGCTTTTTATGTATCTCCTGTTTTATGCTGTAAGAATGAGGATTGTTTAAGCCGATCATTAAATCTCTGGGAAAACCCAGTCTTGTGTTGTTAGGGAAAACCCAGTCTTGTGTTGTGGGGGAAAACCCAGCCTTGTGTTGGGGAAAGCTCAGTCTTGTGACGGGGAAAACCCGATGTAATGGTTTATCTTGACTGCGTGCTGTGCCAAGTCCGTTGCCTGATAGCTCGCAGTAGTTCATGTACAGGTCTTGTCATCTGGTCTACTCTAGTCTGTGTGGAATTTCATCTTTCAGAGTTACACAGAATGTTTGATGACATTCTAGTTCTTTTAATTCTACATCAGATATACGAGGGGCTTTTTTGGAGAGTAAATCATCTTATTTGAGAAGTATTTTGAATGTAACAAAGCCGGGGGTAAACAGACATTAATAAAACATCTGTCAGCAACATCGGCCACCACTGTAAATCTTATTTGCTATATGTTAGGCTGCATAAGAGGAGAAATAGGGAGGAAGGGAGGGAGAGAGACATAGAGAGAGAGAGAGAGAGAGGACATACAGAGGCAGCGACAGACAGTAAAGTTTAGATCGAAGTTGGCTGCTATTCCTATTGTTGTTACTACTACTACTACTGCTTCTACTGCTAGTACTGTTACTATTACTAGTACTAATACTATTGCTACAACTACTGCTACTACTACAACAGCAACTACTGCTACTGATTCATTTGCAACTATTACATCTACTATTACTACTACTACATCTACCACTACCATTGCATCTACTACTACTACTACTACTACTACTACTACATTACTACTACTACTACTACTACTACTACTACTACTACTACAACATTACTACTACTACCACTACTACTGCTACTACTATTATTACTACATCTACTACTACATATACTATTACTACTGCATCTAATACTGCTACTACTATTACTACTACATCTACTATTGCTACTACTACTACATATACTACTACTATTATTACTACATCTTCTACTACTACATCTACTACTACTACTACTACTACTACAACCACTACATCTACTGTTACTGCTACTACATCTACTACTGCTACTAATACTACTACATCTACTATTATCACTTCTACTATTATTACTACATTTACTACTAGTACTATTACTACATCTACTACAACTACACCTACTACTACTACATCTACTAATACTACTACTAATACATCTACTACTACTACTACTATTAATACATCTACTACTATTTCCACCACTACTACTACATCTATTACTACTACTATTACTACATCTACTATCACTGCTACTATTACAACTACTACAGCTATTACTACTACTACTACTATTGCTACTACTACTACTACTATTACTACTACATCTACTATTACTAATACTACTACTAGTACTACTATTACTACTACATCTACTATTACTAATACTACTACTAGTACTACTACTATTACTACTACTACTACCACCACCACTACTACTACTGCTGCTGCTGCTGCTTTGGCTGTTGCTATTACTACTACTACTACAACAACTACTACTACTACTACTATTACTGCTACTCCCTGGAACTGCGAGCTGGTGCTCTTTGTAGCCAATGCGGTGAAGATGTTGAGGCACACCAACATCATGTCGGCTTTGGAGAGGGTTCTGAGTGGAGCTTAAAAAGCAGCAGTCGTGCATTTCTGCTTTAGCAGACCCCATCACCATGGGGAATATGGCGATCCATTCCCTGTTAAGCAGACTTGGCTCGTTAATGAAGCTACCAACGGAGAGGTGGGACAGGATCTTCATCAGTAGTGGTTCGCCAACCCTGACGCTAGCATATCAATTAAGGGTTGCTGACTGCCAAATCAGGCAGCGTCTTCGACCCCATAATTGAAGATTGTACTTTACTATACCTATAATAAATGATATTGTTCAACATAATGTTATCGCTGCTGGCGAGATTCTTCAGCTGCCGTTCGTGGGGTGAAACTCCTCACGGCCAAACAAGAAAATGCGACTAGGGTTGCCGGGCGGCGCCGCTGTGAAAAGATGATGGAAAGGATAAAGTGAAATTTTATCGGTATGTCTAGTAGTATAGCGGTGAGAGCTACTCATACCACGGCTCCTCTGCTCTAGAGACCAGCCTCGTCCGATATACACCTATACTGGTGAAATATGCCTAAACCGGTTTACACCAGGGGTGAAACTTGATGGCTACGCATGTCACGGTACCTCTGCTCTAGAGGTCGGTCACGTCCGAAATACACCCATACTGGTGAAATATGCCTTAACCGGTTTACACCAGGGGAGAAAATTACTAGTGGCGAGGATTCATCCTCCTGGACAGAAGCTCCATCCTGGTCACAACTAGGAAGGGTAGCGGCCACAAACTGTGACGTCGGAGACACTGTGCCAGTGCAGTCTAGACAGGCAACCACCTCTCACCCGGCGTGGATGTATGCGTATCCTAATCATGCTGAGGTTTTCCGGTGAGAAAATCCAACGCTGGACTGGATGGGCAACCGCCTCTCACCCGGCGGGGATACAGGGGTATACGAAAAGACATCGAGGTTTTCCGGTGAGAAAGTTCAACTCTGGCCTGGGTGGGCTACCACCTCTCACCCAGCGGGGATATACTGATACTCAAAACACGTCGAGGTTTTCCGTGAAAAAGTCCAACTCTAGACTAAGCTGGTGCAACGAAAACCACGGTATCATGCAATCCGCTTCAGAGACCCACCAAGAGTACAGGATCAAACCCTTCGATACTCTGAACCTCTTGTGATCTTCTAGGGGATCTCGTATGGTCCTTTAAGGGACCACAGGGGGACCACGGGACCTATCGAGGACCACAGGAGTAAATTCAGTAGGATCACGGGGCGGTCTTGGTGGTAGAAGCGAACGAAGAAGAAGAAAGAACATAATGTTATGACATTTTTTTTCGGCTGTCAAATAAAACTTTGACATGATAGACGAAAGCGTCAGTGTTGTTATGGACAGTGCTGCGAACAAAATAGAAACAGACCATACCAAAATTGTTCATCTAAAAACAAAAAACAGCCGCCATGTGAAACAGTTTGTGTAAAAACTATTCAGAGGAAAAAGAAAGAAAAGTTCCGACATAGCAGCAATCTCGTACAGAACCAAAGTTCTTACAAAAGCCGCATACAGTTATGTCCTACTTCGTGGAGAATGCGTCATAAAGGACACACAAACCAGGTCATTAATTACTGCATGCGTTTTGTAGCTGATTATGTCGAAGCATATGCATACACATACATATACACAAACACAACTTATCGCTTTGTTTTGTGCGTGTGGACGTGATAATAATTACATCCTGTGTAATGCGGTATTTCCCAGACTTAAGTGAATATGTGGACCAGGTGTTGAATGTGTAAGTTTCGCAAGTTTTAAACTGTTCTCACTCTCTCTCTCTCTCTCTCTCTCTCTCTCTCTCTCTCTCTCTCTCTCTCTCTCTCTGTGTTTGTGTTTATTTATCAATGAATATTTTAAAGTTGAGTACAGGCAGAATTACAACCGAGAGCCTAGACTTACATGATGTGCCTCATGATTTTAGGCTTTCCTGCTTACAACCGAGAGGCCTACAGGGGAGCTGTTAGGGATGCAAAGTTCCGCAAGGGACATGCAAATGGCTGACTGACTGAACAGGCATGATGTCAGACGGGGCTGAGTGCCTAACTCTTCGTCACCAGAAAATAAGTTTTAATGTTTCGAGGCACTTTAAGAATCCTATGCACGAGCAACATAAGTTTCCGAAGATGGAGCAGAAGAATGTTCATCGTTTTGTTTAAATATAGGATGGAAGATGTGGAATTCGTAAAGAAACTGGGGGGGGGGGGGGGTGATGGTGAGAAATGTGAAGTTTAGAACAGATTTATGCTGGCAAATAAAGTGAAGAAGACGGCGGTTCTTAAGATTGTTTTGAAAGTGGACCACCTTTCTGATATGGAACAGCCGTCAGCACCTTATTGTTTTCTTTACTGCTTGTGCATACATAACTTTCCTTCGTCTGTTCTCTTCCATTCTTTCTACATTACCCAACCAACATAATCTGTTCACTTTCATTAAATATGGTTTATTAGTTTAGTCATCATCATCATCATCATCATTGCCTTTCACTACCTTGAGAGCATAGGCTACAGATAAAGGCTTTCCAGTCATCCCTGTTCTTTGAATTATTCTCCTCTCCCTTCCATGTGTATCCCTTGTCTCCGAGCATAATTTCTCTTCTCCAAGTAAGTCTAGGTCTTCCTTGTTTTCTGTTTCCTTGAGGATTCCATGTCAGTGCCAGTCTTGCTATGCTAGTGTCGGGTTTCCTCAGAGTGTGGCCAATCAACTTCCACTTCCCAGACATGATTTGTAGGTTCATAGATTATTGTCCTGCCCTTTCCTAGACCTCCTTGTTCCTGATCTTGTCCTGCCATTTAATGTTTAAAATCCTCCTCAAGCAGTAGTTCATGAATGTTTGTATCCTCTGTTGTACTGTCTTGGTCATAACCCATGTCTCTGAACCATATAACAGGACAGTCCTTATGCCTGCTATTAGTTCAGTATTACTATTTTAATATTTCAGTTAATCTTTTACATATAATCTAGCATACGTGTCACTTTGTTGATAGTGTTCGGAAGTCTACAAGAAACATTTCTTTATGTAGTCGAAATTTACTTTTCGAGTTTCTTTTGAATATTCGTAGTTGAATATCGTAATTATTTGTCAGAATACAGATACTTACATCTCCAACATTCCAGATGTATTATGTTTAGTTATATAGTCAATAAAATGTTGATGTACAATATATTTTTAAAGTTTAGCTATCCACTTGATGTATATTTGCTGTATGAAATGTCTGCTGTATCTGCATGTACTGACAGGTGTCTTTCATCCTCAGATCTATGGATACTCTAGAGAGTGCATTGAGGACAGGTAAGTTTCTGCTTTTGTGCCGTAAGATTGCTTTGTGTTTCTGATAGTCGGGCTGTTTGTTTCACGGTTCTTCTCTTCAGCTTCTCTGCCTGTCTTCAACTCAGTTCTTCATCTTCTTCCCATCTCTCTGACAAGCAATCAGACACTCACACATGCACGCACGCACGCATGCATTTAACTCACCATTAAAACAAATGTTGAAAAGGGGAAATAAGCGAGATCAGCCATTTGCAGATAAATGTTAGGTTATATCCCCTGTGTTCTTGTTTTTTTTTTTCTTATGTAGATAAAGAAAGTATTGATGCTAAAATAGGTTAATGATAAAACCAATTATCACAATCCTGTTTTTGTCAGAGTTAGATTTTTGTGAAACTTAAACGTAATTTGTCCTTTCCGTTGCTTTCTTGCCCGTCCCACTCTGTTTTGCCTTTGTGATGTCTCTGTATTTATTTAAAACAAGTGTTTTTGTATACATGATTTATGCATCTATTTATGCTATGAATGTGAAACATTTGATTGTCTGTAATGTAATTATTATCATAGCTTAAGTTCATCCAAGAAAGTTTTTGACATGCTCTTTTTGTGGGTATATAAAAGTGGCCAAAGCTTATCTGTGTCTGTCTCTGGGAACATGGCGTGCACGCCAAAACATAACAAGGACCGCAAGGTATGGCTTACAGGATTCGAACGTTCATTGATGGAGATCCTTATGTTGTGTCACGTGGTACATGGAGGATGAGGTGGCTGGTCTAAATCTGACTTGCAGATGAACTTCAGTTTTGTTGGTGATGTGACTGAAGCTGGTTTTTAGAGATGTTTACAAAATGTCAGTGATTAGTTTGAAGTTGATTCTGGAGATGATGCAAAAATGTTGGTGATGAAACTAAAGCTGATTTTGGAAATGCTGCAAAAACATGTTGGTGATGACACAAAAGATGATTTTGGAATTGTAAAAATGTTTGTGGTGAAATCGAAACTGATTTTCAAGATACTGTAATAATATTGGTGATGATATTGAAGCTGGTTTTCGAACGGGCTACAAAAATGTTGATGATGAAATTGGATGCTGGTTTCACATATGTTAAGAAAAAAATGTTGGTCATTAACTTAAAGCTGATTTTGGAGATGTTGCAGAAATGTTGGTGATGAAACAAAAGCTGATTTTGGAGATTTTGCAAAAATGTTGGTGATGAAATAAAAGCTGATTTTGGAGTTGTAAAAATGTTTGTGGTGAAATTGAAACTGATTTTCAAGATACTGTAATAATATTGGTGATGATATTGAAGGTGGTTTTCGAACGGGCTACACAAATGTTGATGATGAAATTGGATCTTAGTTTCACATATGTTAAGAAAAAATATGTTGATCATTAACTTAAAGCTGATTTTGGAGATGTTGAAACAAATGTTAATGATGAAGTTGCAGTTGCTTTTGGAGAGATTGTAAAAATGTTGGTGATGATATTGAAGTGTAAAAATGTTGGTGGTGACACTGAATCTGATTTTAGAGAGAAACTGTGTCGGCGAAGAACATTTTTAACAAAGACAGAGAGAGAAATACGTTAGTGGAGGATTATACAAAGAAAAAGAGCAAAATAGATGAAATGCAAAATCAACAACAGCCAATAAGACGCCATCTTAAGTTCTTCTTTTGAGTTCTCCGAAGAAAGAATTAATGGAATTTGACGTTCGCTTCATTGTAGCGAGCAACGTCATGTTAGCGTCGAATGAAACGATATGACATCTCATCAGTATCTTAAGAAATGATGTTAAAATCTCTTCGGCCTGGTAGTTAAGTGATGTTAGCATGGCTTCTCTCGCACTGAGCCAGGTCCCGCGCTCGTGTCTCGTTCTGTTGTAGCTTGCTCGAGAGATATGACGCGGTTCTGGAAGATGAGTGTTCTGTTGTAGCTTGCTCGAGAGATATGACGCGGTTCTGGAAGATGAGTGTTCTGTTGTAGCTTGCTCGAGAGATATGACGCGGTTCTGGAAGATGAGTGTTCTGTTGTAGCTTGCTCGAGAGATATGACGCGGTTCTGGAAGATGACTGTTGGAAGGTGTCTTGAAATGATGGATGAAATGGTCCTTCAGTTTGGTAAAGAAGAAGATAACCGCCTTCACAGTATCAGTTATGAGATTAGTGTGGCATGGGTTCGAAGAGTCGCTGGGAGAGTTTTTATGGACGGCAAGATATGAAAGGGGAGATTTAAGAGGATGCTGGCAACTGGCTTTCATTTCAGACTCGATGAAACCTGATACCGTGTTGTACTTCTTATCTACCAGCCGTGGTTTGAATCATGACACTGTGCAAATATGCAACATTTTTTTTCAGGAGAACAAATTGTTGTCCAGACGGTTTTGTTTAACCTCTACACGTTCAAGAAGACAACGAAGACATTACCTTTTGCCAAGTAACACTACTGGATCTTACGTGGATGTTTGAGTTTATGGATCTTACGTGGATGTTTGAGTTTATGGATCTTACGTGGATGTTTGAGTTTATGGGTCTTACGTGGATGTTTGAGTTTATGGATCTTACGTGGATGTTTGAGTTTATGGATCTTACGTAGATGTTTGAGTTTATGGATCTTACGTGGATGTTTGAGTTTATGGATCTTACGTGGATGTTTGAGTTTATGGATCTTACGTAGGTGTTTGAGTTTAACAGAGAAAAAGAAAATATTGTTAGGGCTGTGTCACACTGGAATGCAGTTTGGATTATCGGTGAGCAAACACAAGGGAGAGAATCTGTTTGCTCTACGGCTGTTCCTTTCTGTCTCCAGGAAATCTGGGAATTTCCAGTATCATCATGAGGAGATGTAATCTGAAAACAAATTTGCTTCTTTCAGAAATCAGAAAAACTGCTTACGCTCAGAATGATTGTGTATGCGCGAAATGTGAAGGAAAAGCGTGTGAATATCTCGGGTTTTGATATTGATTAGCTGAGCACGTGGTGGCCATCGCTTGCCAGTGATGTGAGGAGAGATTCCTGTATTAGAGTGACCGGAACAGAATTCTGATCAGAGTTACAAGCTCGCCATGTGAGGTTATGGTAGGTTCCCTCCGTCAGTTCAGACCTTGAAACCAAGACTGGGTTTACCAGGAGCACGTGCTCCCTCTTCCGGTGCTCTTCTCCCCCTCCCCCACCACCGGAAGTTTCTGTGCCAGCCAAAGAGAGGGAAATGTTTATTAAACTGTTTAATGAAGATAAAAGTTTGTCTGCGTTTAATTCCTCCATTACAAGCCATTAATCGGCCAGTTTTTCCTGGATTTATCATAGAAGATCTGTTTCATAGAGGATCTATCATAGAAGATCAAAAGATCGCTTTCCTCATAATTAAAAAAATTGGGCGTCAGCGACATGTTTTTTTTTTTTTCAAACTGATGTACTTTCCTTTCTGTAATCTGTGAACTGTAATCAGAGACTGGCATCGCCGCGCTCCGGGCATTCCCATGCCTGCTCCGACCTCCGTTCCAACACCCACTGAAGTGTGCAGCCAGTGGTGTCAGTCACACGCTGGTCGTTGAAAACGCGTTATAGACCACTTCGTTTAGGAAAAAAAACTTCCTCTCCTCCCCCTTTCCCCCCTCTCCTCCCCCTCCCCCCCCCCCCCGTTTGATCATCCTCGTGATGTCAAACATCCCGATGTCGTCCTCCATACCCAGCCAGTCCAAGGTGGCTCTTACAGTCTCCTCCTTGTCTAACTTTAGTGAGCCCTGAATTGATGCCGCGTCTATCAGCTTGTCGGCTTTTCGTTATTATATTGAACGTAGTGAACAGTTACAAGAAAAGAAGTACGGTTAGGATCAGTAAATAAATGGGTTAATATAAGTCGTGTAATCGAACAGGGTCAATTTTATTTTAATGTTAGATAATTTAACAACAGAGTCATCATCATCATCATTATCATCATCATCATCATCGCCTTTCACTCCCTTGAGAGCATAGCCCACGGATAAAGGCTCTCTAGTCATCCCTGTTCTTGGAATTATTCTCTGGCTTCCTTCCATGTTTATCCCTTGTCTCTGAGCACTGTCATAATTTCTCTTCTCCAAGTAAGTCTAGGTCTTCCTCGTTTTCTGTTTCTTTGAGAAATGATTTAACATTACTCTTTTAAATTTTAAACCTGCCTGGTTGAAAGCGCGACTTGATGTTAGCTTTATCTAATTATGTATTGACTCTCATTATACCACTATAACACATATATTACTTCTTCGTAGGTTCAGTGTTATATATAATTTTAAAAAATCAGGTTTCCAAAAACTTTTTAAAAAGTTCATTTTAAAATTATGTTCGTATTTGCCGTTTCTGAGTGTTCAGATAAAGACATTCTTGTTATCTGCAACAATCTAGTTTGATAAAGACATTCTTGTTATCTGCAACAGTCTAGTTTGATAAAGACATTCTTGTTATCTGCAACAGTCTAGTTTGATAAAGACATTCTTGTTATCTGCAACAGTCTAGTTTGATAAAGACATTCTTGTTATCTGCAACAGTCTAGTTTGATAAAGACATTATTGTTATCTGCAACAGTCTAGTTTGATAAAGACATTCTTGTTATCTGCAACAGTCTAGTTTGATAAAGACATTCTTGTTATCTGCAACAGTCTAGTTTGATAAAGACATTCTTGTTATCTGCAACAGTCTAGTTTGATAAAGACGTTCTTGTTATCTGCAACAATCTAGTTGATAAAGACATTCTTGTTATCTGCAACAGTCTAGTTTGATAAAGACATTCTTGTTATCTGCAACAGTCTAGTTTGATAAAGACATTCTTGTTATCTGCAACAGTCTAGTTTGATAAAGACATTCTTGTTATCTGCAACAGTCTAGTTTGATAAAGACATTATTGTTATCTGCAACAGTCTAGTTTGATAAAGACATTCTTGTTATCTGCAACAGTCTAGTTTGATAAAGACATTCTTGTTATCTGCAACAGTCTAGTTTGATAAAGACATTCTTGTTATCTGCAACAGTCTAGTTTGATAAAGACGTTCTTGTTATCTGCAACAATCTAGTTTGATAAAGACGTTCTTGTTATCTGCAACAATCTAGTTTGATAAAGACGTTCTTGTTATCTGCAACAATCTAGTTTGATAAAGACGTTCTTGTTATCTGCAATAATCTAGTTTGATAAAGACGTTCTTGTTATCTGCAATAATCTAGTTTGATAAAGACGTTATTGTTATCTGCAACAGTCTAGTTTGATAAAGACGTTCTTGTTATCTGCAATAATCTAGTTTGATAAAGACGTTCTTGTTATCTGCAACAATCTAGTTTGATAAAGACGTTCTTGTTATCTGCAACAATCTAGTTTGATAAAGACGTTCTTGTTATCTGCAACAATCTAGTTTGATAAAGACGTTATTGTTATATGCAACAGTCTAGTTTGATAAAGACGTTCTTGTTATCTGCAACAATCTAGTTTGATAAAGACGTTATTGTTATCTGCAACAATCTAGTTTGATAAAGACGTTATTGTTATCTGCAACAATCTAGTTCGATAAAGACGTTATTGTTATCTGCAACAGTCTAGTTTGATAAAGACGTTCTTGTTATCTTGAACAATCTAGTTTGATAAAGACGTTCTTGTTATCTTGAACAATCTAGTTTGATAAAGACGTTCTTGTTATCTGCAACAATCTAGTTTGATAAAGACGTTATTGTTATCTGCAACAATCTAGTTTGATAAAGACGTTCTTGTTATCTGCAACAATCTAGTTTGATAAAGACGTTATTGTTATCTGCAACAATCTTGTTTTATATTTTCAAGTGCGAAGGTGATATTTTGCAACTTTTATATTTTCAAGTACGAAGATAATATTTGCAACTTCTATATTATCAAATATAGTTGTTGGAGACGAACCCAGGTTTAGTTCAGACACTGTCCACACCTTCACGGTTGTTGTTAGTAATGCTTTAATGTTGTTGCTAGTAACATTTTGTTTTGTTGCTAGTAATATTTCGGCTCTGTTGCTGGTAACATTTTGTGCTGTTGCTAGTAACATTTTGCGTTGTTACAAGTATCACGTGGGTTCTGTTGCTAGTAACATTTTGCTGTGTTACAAGTATCACTTGGGTTCTGTTGCTAGTAACATTTTGCTTTGTTACAAGTATCACTTGGGTTCTGTTGCTAGTAACATTTTGCGTTGTTACAAGTATCACTTGGGCTCTGTTGCTAGTAACATTTTGCGTTGTTACAAGTATCACTTGGGTTCTGTTGCTAGTAACATTTTACGCTGTTGCTAGTAACACTTGGGTTCTGTTGCTAGTAATACTTCGCTCTGTTGCTAGTAACATTTTGCGCTATTGCTAGTAAAACTTCGTTGTGTTGCTGGTAACACTTTGGCATGTTGCTAGTAATACTACCCTGTTACTGGTAACACTTCGCTCTGTTGCTGGTAACACTTTTCGCTGTTGCTGGTAACACACTGCCCTGTTGCTGGTAACACTTTGCCCTGTTGCTGGTAACACTTTGCCCTGTTGCTGGTAACACTTTGCCCTGTTGCTGGTAACACTTTGATTTGTTGCTGGTAACACTTTGCCCTGTTGCTGGTAACACTTTGCTCTGTTGCTGGTAACACTTTACCCTGTTGCTGGTAACACTTTGCCCTGTTGCTGGTAACACTTTGCCCTGTTGCTGGTAACACTTTGCCCTGTTGCTGGTAACACTTTGCCCTGTTGCTGGTAACACTTTGCCCTGTTGCTGGTAACACTTTTCGCTGTTGTTAGTAACACACTGCCCTGTTGCTGGTAACACATTGCCCTGTTGCTGGTAACACTTTGCCCTGTTGCTGGTAACACTTTTCGCTGTTGTTAGTAACACACGGCCCTGTTGCTGGTAACACTTTGCCCTGTTGCTGGTAACACTTTGCCCTGTTGCTGGTAACACTTTCACTTGTTGCTGGTAACACTTTGCCCTGTTGCTGGTAACACTTTGCCCTGTTGCTGGTAACACTTTGCCTTGTTGCTGGTAACACTTTTCGCTGTTGTTAGTAACACTTTGCCCTGTTGTTAGTAACACTTTGCCCTGTTGCTGGTAACAAACTATTAAGTTTCGTGCCAACCTGGCTGTCATGATGTTCACGAGTTGAGGGGTGGAGCCTGTAGAGAATCTTGATCCTTTGCAGCCTTCTTGGATTTAAAGAAAGCCAGTGTGACCTACACCTTATCCGACCTTGTTCTTCAAGATCAGCACGACACTGGCTACAAAGTGCAGATGATTTTAGCTGTAGGAAACTCAAAGAAGATTAAAAAGAAGCTTCACTTTGCCTGAAGCAACAAATATCCCACTCTGCGCAACAAATATCCCACTCTGCTGATGTAACAGCCCCCACTCCTGACAGACATGAACACTCCAAGAGAGAAGGACAAGAAGTTTCGCCTGCTGGAGTAGAGCCTGGAAATGTTTCTGTAGAACAGAACAAATCTAGACTTAAGTAAAAGTTCTTTAACAGCGAATATAAGAAAGTTTTGTTCTATCGTTTGTGTTTTTGGCCATCAAACAGGCAGTTATAGAACATGTTGATTGTTTTCTCAAGTGGGAGCTGTCGTAAAATGTGTTTTCTAAGATTATCTGTTGGCAAGGGAGAGCACTTGGTTTGAAGTGCCCAGAACGAAGTTATGGAACTTAATGAAGAAAATGAACGGTTTGTTCTTTCTTGTGCGCTTCGGGGGTTGTAAGCTCTTTCTTTGAGTCCAAGAGAAGATGTACCGAGGGCACTTAGAGGGGTTATGATTAAAGACGTTGATCTGAACAACCTCTTTGGTGGTGTATGACCCCTGGTTGTTCTAGAAAGTGTATGGATAACACGAGAAGGTGAAGACATAAGGCACTTACCCGATCTGTTGTCGTTTTGCCAGAAAATGTATTAGAGAGAGTGATCTATAACGCATTGCTTTTTTGAGTGAATATGTTAAATGCATGTCTATTTTTAGGACATTAAAGTAATACTGTACCATGTATTCTGCGTGAAGCTACCGCGGTGATGGTGTAGTAGTTAGTTTACTCGTCTTACCATCAGAAGGTCCCTGGTTCGATTTCGCATTCAGCCGGAATTTTTTTTCACATCGACCGGCACCGGGGTCAACCCAAACTCAGACAAAAAACGGGTACCTGGGGTTTTCTTATGAAAACAAAGGCAGTAAGGACAGGTGCTGGCATCCTTACCTTAAATGCTGTAGTGGCCTAGATCTGTGAAGGTACTAACACTTAGTGGCCTAGAAATGTGAAGCACTAAAACTTAGTGGCCTAGAACTGTGAAAGTACTAACACTTAGTGGCCTAGAAATGTGAAGCACTAAAACTTAGTGGCCTAGAAATGTGAAGGCACTAAAACTTAGTGGCTTAGAAATGTGAAGGCAGTAACACTTCACACCGCGCTACAGCATGCAAGTGCTGCAGGACAAGGAGAATGTTAAGAGAGGGGAAAGAAAGCACTGAGCGAGTGACAAGCCAGAAACCTGGAAGTTTGGTTGAGCAAGATAAAACTGCTTGAATTTTACTGGAAAATGGTCAATGAAGTTTGAATTTTTGAGTGAGGTAGATACATTAAAAAGAAACCCAGCTAAAATTTGAGTGAATTAAAAAAATGATTTTATTAATTTTTTAATGAACATAAATTACTGTCTTCTTGTGTAACACATGATTGATGATGATGATGATATAAGAGAAATCATGGGGGAATAGAGCATCATCATCATTCATTTGCATGTCCCTTGCGGAACCCTGCCTCCCTAACAGCTCTCCTGTAGGCCTCTCGGTTGTGAGCAAGATGGCCTGCTGATGATGCATCCATTTGCAGATCATCAACGATGTCTTGTAGCCATCTTCGCCTTGGTCTTCCTCTCTTTCTTTTTCCCCATTATGTACCCTTCCAAGGCGGTCTTCTCTAGATTATCAGGACGTTTAATTTGTCCAAAATATTTAAGTTTTCTCTCTTATGTAGAAAATAGAGCACAGAGAGATTATACATGTAAATGAAGTCTGTCTGTTATTTTGTCATGTTACAAACTCTGAGAAGGATGAGGTAGATATGTGCAGTATCTGTGCAGATAGTAGATAAGAGGTAGATTTGTGCAGTATCTGTGCAGATAGTAGATAAGAGGTAGATTTGTGCAGTATCTGTGCAGAGAGTAGATAAGAGGTAGATTTGTGCAGTATCTGTGCAGAGAGTAGATAAGAGGTAGATTTGTGCAGTATCTGTGCAGATAGTAGATAACGTTCCTATCTTTATGAATATGTTAACAGAGAGGAGGAGAGATGAGTGTAAAATAAGTTGAATAGAGAAATATTAGATTGTAAGAGTCTCCTCTCTCTCTCTCTCTCTCTTTATCTCTCTCTCTCTCTCTCTCTCTCTCTCTCTCTCTCTCTCTAGTATTCAAACCCTTTCAGCATCACTGCCGTCTATTTCTATTCTTCTCCTGTCATGGCTTGTCTCTTCACTTTTTTTTCCCATTAACTCCCCATTAATATTCTTCTAAGTTGCATTTCGTCTATACCTCATTGTCTCGTCTCTTCTATTTTTTTGCATGCAGGTGAGTTCTGGTCTCTGGCATTGTTTCTCCACCACCCAGGCATGGTAATGTGCCAGTTTGTACAGCGGAGGCATTTAGCTGTTCCTTATTTACTAACTGAGAGTGAGAGATGTGAGACGGAGATAAAGAAAAAAAAAACAGGAATGGCAGAACATACATTCATCGTCATGAAGAAATGTTATCCAGGAATCAGTCCATCAAAATAGAAATGAGATTCCTAAAATGCTAGATCTATTCTGTGCTGCTGTACGGAGCAGAGAGAAAGAGCAAATAAATGCAGCAGAAATACGGATCTACGGAGAACTAGGTCATACAACATGGCGAAGGAGAAGAACAAATACACAAGTTTTATAAAAGCTCCAAGTACAGCGTGAACTTCTCAAAGAAATAGGGAAATATTCTGGTATAATGAAGGATGGAGAACATTTCAGAATGAAAAGCGGAAGGAAAAAAGACTAGAGGTAGACAGAGATGTGGATGGGAGGATTACGTAGGAGGATCGACAGGATGCAGTCTTGATGAGACCACCTGCGAGCGAGGAAAATGGAGGTTACCGCCAACCTTCTTTCTTAAGACGCCACATGATGATGATGTTGATGTTTAAACTGTTGTTCTCTAGCGATTCTGATTGCCTGGGCTTGACTGTCACAAATTCTTCTTAAGATACCTTTATCTCCGACACTAAACATATGTTCTAAACCGGCTTCCTACGCAATTTACCTCTAAAAAGGCGGCCGGGGGAGGGGCGCGGCAGGGCAGTACGGGTGTTTAAGAAAAGAGGAAGAAGTAGGGAGAAATTAATGATACTAAAGAGGGGAGGGGGGACCTCATAAAGCACGTAGACTTGAGAGAAAGCGAAGTCGCAAGTAACTTGTCTGTTCAGCTATCAAGTCGGTCTCTGATATGTGTGGTAATAGCAAGTAACTCGCTTATGTGTGGTAGTAACAAGTAACTTGTCTGTTCAGCTATCAAGTCGGTGTCTGATGTGTGTGATAGTAGCAAGTAACTTGTCTGTTCAGCTATCAAGTCGGTCTCTGATATGTGTGGTAGTAACAAGTAACTTGTCTGTTCAGCTATCAAGTCGGTCTCTGATATGTGTGGTAGTAACAAGTAACTTGTCTGTTCAGTTATCAAGTAGGTCTCTGATATGTGTGGTAGTAACAAGTAACTTGTCTGTTCAGCTATCAAGTCGGTCTCAGATATGTGTGGTAGTAGCAAGTAACTCGCTTATGTGTGGTAGTAGCAAGTAACTTGTCTGTTCAGTTATCAAGTAGGTCTCTGGTATGTGTGGTAGTAGCAAGTAACTCGCTTATGTGTGGTAGTAACAAGTAACTTGTCTGTTCAGCTATCAAGTCGGTCTCTGATGTGTGTGGAAGTTTTCCCTGTTTCAGTCTCAAAGTTACAGTTCTCTATGTTTATTCTATACACAGTTCTGTTTATCTTTCCTCCACAAGCAGCTGTGGATGTTTCTGTTCCAGCTATATTTCTACCCCTGCATGCACTTCAGCTCCGTGCCCTGTTTAAGTTTCTTTTTCCGCCTTTTCTTTCTATCCACAGCCATGGTTTAACTCCTCTTTGTTCCACCCTCTCACGGCTGGCTTTGTTTCTCAGACTGCCGTGTTCGTTACTTAAAATACTTTTAGCCATTTATACAGTGTATCCTCTTACTAACAGATGTTCTCAGTAATCAGTTTCCCTAACTCCTGTACCAGGTACCCATTTATTTTGGCTCTGGGGATTGGCAGACGACAGGATGATAGTCAGCTCCCCTACAGGTGCCATGCCTTTTCGCTTCATGTATATATCTAAAGCAGTGTTTCCCAACCTTTTTTTTGGATCATGCCCCATCACAACGCTCAAAGATATTGATGCTTTCCCCCTCCCCCCCCCCCCCCCCAGCATAATAGTCTACCAAGTTCCGAAAAAAGTATAATATGCGTAAATATAAAATGCCCCCCCCCGCCCAAATATTCAAACTGCGCCCCCTCCCCCAAACCGGCCTTTGATCATAAGCCCCACGTTGGGAAACCCTGATCTAAAGCCGTTTTTTCCCTCATCAAATGAATTGAAAAAAAAGAGGGGGGGGGGGATTCTTTCCAAAGAAAAGCAAGACAGCTATTTTGTTTTTTGCATTTTTTAAATATGAAGGTGAGGAGTTGTTTGTGATGCGGAAATGAATGAAAGCATGGCCCGGGAAGGGGCACAAAAGGGCTCGGGATAATGTGAGATGGAGGAAACGTTTGAAAGGATTTCTGTGAGACCGGGATTTCCAGTTTTAAAAGCTTTAGTGCTCCCCGCAGTGTGTGTGTGTGTGTTTGTGTGTGTGTGTGTGTGTGTGTGTGGGGAGGGGATTGTGGGCACGGAAAGCTGGGAATGTTAACAGATGCAAGAAGAAAGGCGGTTCACAATGGCTTCCTGCATGTGTAGATTCATACACATAGACCGCATATCAACAGGCACGTATAGACCGCATATCAACAGGCACGTATATAAACACGCATAATTCAACACATGTACACAGACGGTACTTGGAGCATAGTTGCATGTGTACAGTCAAACACATAAAAATTTCCCTCTTTTACATAACACATACATACATAGAACGTACATATGTGTTTATATTTCTTAATATACATGTTCCTGGTCTTTATATTCATAAATGCTATACATACAGAAAAAAAAATGTTTAAAATACAAACAAAAGAACAAACAAAGCAGTACTAAATGTTGTTGCTGTTATCGTTATTATTCGTCTTCAATGATGACCACAGGTTCATCTTAGTCAAAGTAAGGAGAGGCGTGACCGACTAGCCCTATACGAGTTCTGAAAGTTTTGCCACACACGAAACATATATGTCCAGATTCAGTTGTGGGTGCTTGTGCTGCCTTGGCTTTTCTCATTGCATGTTTGTGATGGGTACTTTCAGTTCTTGAGCGCTCTGCTCTCTGAGCACCCAGGGTGGTCAAAGCCCTCCATGATGGGCTAAACACAGACAAAAGAACAAACAAAGCAGTACTAAATACAGGCAAAAGAACAAAATACCGTTAAAAATACAGACAAGAACAAAGCAGTACTAAATACAAGCAAAAGAACAAACAAAGCAGTACTAAATACAGACAAAAGAACAAACAAAGCAGTACTAAATACAGACAAAAGAACAAACAAAGCAGTACTAAATACAGACAAAAGAACAAACAAAGCAGTACTAAATACAGACAAAAGAACAAACAAAGCAGTACTAAATATAGACAAAAGAAAAAAAACGTTAAAAATACGGACATAAGAAAACAGCAGTACTAAATACAGACAAAAGAACAAACAAAGCAGTACTAAATACAGACAAAAGAACAAACAAAGCAGTACTAAATACAGGCAAAAGAACAAACAAAGCAGTACTAAATACAGGCAAAAGAACAAACAAAGCAGTACTAAATACAGACAAAAGAACAAACAAAGCAGTACTAAATACAGGCAAAAGAACAAACAAAGCAGTACTAAATAGAAAGAGAGAGAGAGAGAGAGAAGAGACAACGACTGCTTTAAAACTGGTTCTAGTAATAAAGGTAAATGTGTTTCTACATGTTTCACTTTTACAGAACGACAGAGGGAATGAGGAAAGTGAGAAGATAACACAAATGGCAGAAAGTATGAAAGTAAGATGAGAACGTATAAAGGAAAAACATACATCATCCAATATTTTGGCCTCGACCTTTTTCTGGTGTTACATACATTAACAACACAATATATACATAAAAACACAGTTATTGAAAAACTAGCAGTCTGTTTATGTCTATCTGTATGTCTGTCTATATGTTTGTCTATGAAAAACTAGCAGTCTGTTTATGTCTATCTGTATGTCTGTCTATATGTTTGTCTATGAAAAACTAGCAGTCTGTTTATGTCTATCTGTATGTCTGTCTATATGTTTGTCTATGAAAAACTAGCAGTCTGTTTATGTCTATCTGTATGTCTGTCTATATGTTTGTCTGTCACCCCCTCCTTTTCTCGCTTTTTACATAATGACTTTCTTGTACATCATCATAGTTCGTGTATCCTGCTTTAATTTTGTCTTCAGGTTACAATGACCTTCCAGTTTTTGTCCTGTAGCCTGTGACAGGCTTGGTTTTTCCTTACATTTATCTGGCTAACCTTGCAATGACCCCTGCTGATGTGGCCAGTGTTTCCGTTTTAGAATGGACCTTAATTTTGGTATTTGTCATCACGCATTTTTTTCGGAGTTGTGTAAAGTTTCTGCAGTCAGCGATGTGGTCTCTTGTTGGTGGTTCAGTTAGTTGTGTGGGTGTGTATTGATGGTTGTTAGCTGTGTGGGTGTGTGCTGGTAGTTCAGTCAGTTGTGTGGCTGTGTGTTGATGGTTCAGTCAGTTGTGCTTTTGCTTGATGGTTTATAGTGCAGTAAGCTGGGTCGTTGCTTGTTGGTGGCTCAGTCAGCTGTGTGACTGCTTGGTGGCTCAGTTAGCTTTGTGACTGCTTGGTGGCTCAGTCATCTTGTCGCTGCTCGGTTGCTCAGTCAGCTGTGTTGCTGCTTGGTAGCACAGTCAGCTGTGTGACTGCTTGGTGGCTCAGTCAGCTGTGTGACTGCTTGGTGGCTCAGTCATCTTGTCGCTGCTCGGTTGCTCAGTCAGCTGTGTTGCTGCTTGGTAGCACAGTCAGCTGTGTGACTGCTTGGTGGCTCAGTCAGCTGTGTGACTGCTTGGTGGCTCAGTCATCTTGTCGCTGCTCGGTTGCTCAGTCAGCTGTGTTGCTGCTTGGTAGCACAGTCAGCTGTGTGACTGCTTGTTTGTGGCTCAGTCAGCTGTGTAGCTGCTTGGTGGCTCATTCAGCTGTCTCGCTGCTTGGTGGCTCAGTCAGCTGTCTCGCTGCTTGGTGGCTCAGTCAGCTGTGTGACTGCTTGTTTGTGGCTCAGTCAGCTGTGTAGCTGTTTGGTGGCTCAGTCAGCTGCGTGCCTGTTGATCTGTGGTTCGATCAGTTGTGCATTTGCGGCTGGTTCAGTAATCTGAGTGCCTTCATAATCTGTGAAGAAGACACTTGTCTCCAGACACCAGTTATTTGTGTTGGACCCAGCGTTAGATATCGTTTGATGTTCTGACTGCATTTTGCCACACGTGGCCGATAGCAGGGGTTAACTTTTGCTTTTTACATTTTGTGATGGTGTCCCCAGAGTGGTTGCGCCAGGACTTTTTTTTTTTTTTTTGGTCTTAACAGTAGAAAATGGCGGTTATGGCCTAAAGGTAGCACGGCTTCTTGTTAGAATCACACGTGACCATGTTTATGTGTAGCTGTCAGATAAACTGGGGGAAGTTTAGAGAAATTATAAATAGGCGCGCGCCCTCACACACACACATACGCATACACACAGTGAAAGAAGGAAGGGACTTAATTGTCAAATTGTGAGTAATTAATAATGGTAGAGAGAGAGAGGGAGAGAGAGAGAAGGAGGAAAAGAGGGAGAGAGGGAAAGAGAGAGAGAGAGAGAGAAACGTGGAGAGAGAAAGGGATAGAGAGAGAAAAAAGAGGAAGAAAGAAGGACAGAGAGAAAGGTGAAAAAAGAGAGAAAAAGAGAGAGAGAGCGCGAAAAACATGGAGAGAGAGAAAGGGATAGAGAGAGCAACAGAGAGAGGAAGAAAGAGAGAGAAGAGAGAGAAGTGGAGGAGGAGAAAAGAAAGAGATTAGCACGAGAGACAAACTTTAAAAATTCAAGGATCAAAGATAAACATCAGAATTTGGCTGGAATTAGTTGAGAACTTGTGCGGTTTTCTTTTCTGTGCTGAAATGTGAAGGTGGAGGAGAGACGACTTCTGGCCGTCGTCCTGTTTAATCTAAAGGTATTGAAGTTCGTTCTATTGTGTCCTAGAGGCAGCTGGAAGATACGGCGTAAGTGACCTGTTTTCTTTGACCTGTCACCAAGCTGGAGGTGGGTGTGGTCAGCATCAGGCCCTCCTACCCTTCCTTCCACAGCTTCAAGAGAGGCCGGTACCCGGGTACCCTTTTATACTGGATTCGACCTTCGCCATGCGAGGCTAAATGCTCTTACCACTCCGCCACTTAGGTGCCCTGTTTAATCCAGGGATTTCATAATTAACATCATTTGTGACATGATTAACATCCCATGTGACACAATTAACATCCCCTGTAACATAATTCATTTCCCCTGTGACGTAATTAACATCCCCTATGATTCTGTGACATGATGTAACCAGTCTCTCATTAAATACCATCCAGAAGGCGTGGACGATCATGCACACCCCCTCCCCCTGTCTGGTACATCTGATCTGATCGGCTGACAGTGTTCTCCAGCGCTGCCTGACGTCATGCCCCAACTCTCTTCTTTCTTGCCTTCTTTTCCTTGTGAGTTTTCCAGCGGTTGTCATGTCCTCTAACCCGCATCCTCTCCTGGCATGTCCAGACAGTTTAGACTACGGCCAGAGACTAAGATCTCTACACTTTACAGATCTTGCTACAGTGTCACGAGCTGCACATGGGAAAAAGTGTATGCCGGAGATCAGTGGGACCTCTGAGTTATGATCCGAGGACTTCGCCTGGGTCAAAGGGCTGAGAAACCCTGCTCGTTTATGAGAATTCACGAATCAGAACTATTCAAGATCCTATCCTTCCCCTTCATGATGCTCCTGCTTACAGCTTGGATTTACTTTTCAGTTTGATTCACAGGATGGGACGCGCCATGGTTCTGGTGGTGGCGTAGTCCGGTGGAAAGCTTTTTTTTTTTTTTGAGTCCACCACCTAAGCTGTAGTAGCTCGCTCCAAATCCGACACCGTGTCTAAGCACAATCACAGCGATGACCTCAGATAAAACAGTTTGTAGTTCAAGGACGATCACAAGAAATCTTTTATATTATTAGTTTTCACCGAACATTGTAGAAGATTGTTTGTTATAAATATCAGTTTAAAGTCTGTGTTATAGAATGTTGTAGATAATCTTTTATAGGTGTTGTAGAATGTTGTAAATATTTTGTAGATAATCATTTATAGGTGTTGTAGAATGTTGTAAATACTCATTTATAGTTGTTGTAGAATGTTGTAACTGCCTGTAGTTGTTGTAGAATTTTGCAAAGACACATTTATAGTTGTTGTGGAATGTTGTAAATGCTTGTAGTTGTTGTGGAATGTTGCAAATGCTCGTTTATAGTTGTTGTAGAATGTTGTAAATGCTCATTTGTAGTTGCTGTAGAATGTTGTAAATACTCATTTATAGTTGTGGAATGTTGTAATACTATTTATAGTTTTTTGTAGAATGTTGTAAATGCTCATTTATAGCTGTATAATGTTGTAAATACTCATTTATAGTTGTGGAATGTTGTAAATGCTCATTTATAGTCCTTATTTCTATCCTTATTTAAAGTTATCATCATTATCATCTTCATCTTCATCATTCATCATCATCAGATGCCGTGCCGACTGGCGTTGGCTTTTATGTTTCTCCAAAGTACCGGATCCTTCATGTGCAGGCCATCAGCTCAGCTGGTGATCTCCTCTCACACCATCCCGTCAGACCTTCCAGTATCATTTCTCGTGGTCTATAACTATTTAAAGTTAAAGTAGTCGGTTATTATTTCAAGTATGAAGTTACAGTTTGGCGTTTAAAGTTTCCCACAAGAAGTTATAATCAAATTCATCACATAAAAAGTAGAATGTCCGGATCACTAGCCGTAGATAAGACTTTTGATACAATTTCATATACTTAACCTGCTTGTGTGATAACATTCAAAAAAACCTTATCGGTGGAGATTTGGAGGGGGGAGGACGCAGGAGGGAACTTTGGCGCCTAAATTTGTTATTTGTATTCTGCCAGCATATAACGTTATTGCAATGTCGGGATAAGGCGCGGTGGATAAGTATCTACAATTTTATCTCCTGAGTATGTACATGTTAACCAAGCTGGCCCGTTTATATCAGGGACGTTTCCGGGATACTGTGTCACGATTTGTCCCTTAAGCCCGCCAAGAATTTGAAACCCGCCATTTTTCTTGGCTTCAAAACTTCGAATACTTTGATCAGAATTTATGTTTATCTGTAAGATCTTTATGGTTATCTGTAAGATCTTTACGACTGTACTAATGTTAGGATGTCTGCACAGGCCAGGTTTTAAATGACACTTCTGTACGCTTACAAATTTAACTTTAATTTCAGCATCTCGCACTAAATTCCTTAGTGCACCTGAAACATGGACTGAATTCGAAGTTTTCTAACATAAAAACTTTGATCTAGGGAGGTGAAGAGACTAGAAATATTTAGAAATGTAATGGGGATGGTTTCCACATAGAGTAGAATATGTCAGATATGTTATTTTAATCTGTCATCAGGCCGGAGTTTCCCCTGTCATCCAGCTGTGGAAATGGGTACCTGACTTCTTCTAGAGTTGGGGAAGGAAAGGCGGCCAGATGAGATGCTAACCACATCGCCCTCTAGTACAGTGGTTATCAAATATTTTTCAGACTGGCACGCACATTTTCAGTCTCGGCACACCAGTGTTCTTAATGTCGAACTTTCCTGCAGTTAACCATGTACATTTTGCACTTTCAGAGTTCATATGTGCTTACAATGTGTGTCCAGTATGTAATGAGACTTATTTTATTCAGCGAATTAGCAGAGTGGGGGAGGGGCGGATTCTCCAGGCCTCAAGGTTAGTGAGTGATATTAGGTAAAGGGTTGATATGTAATTTGACTGAGCTTTTACAGAGTGCGGATCGCTTGCGAAGTGGACAGCTGTTTAAGCGTCGGGTAAAGGTCAAAATGCAGAGGTGTGTCGAGCAGCGATAAAGTTTTGTGTTAAACTTGAAAAATCCGCGACTGAGACGCTTGCTATGATACAGAAAGCCTATGGGACTGATGCTTTATAGAAAGCACACGTTTTTGGGTGGCACAAGACGTTCAACGAAGAAAGAGAGAGCGTCGAGGATGTACAATGAGCAAATCGATATGAAATCGATTCTCATTGTCTGTTTTTACTCTAAAGGTGTCGTCCATAAGGCATTCGTACCACTCGGACAAATGGTCATCGCAGCATTTTACGTGGAAATGCTTAAACGGCTGAAGAAAAGAAGAGTCGCGCGTCCGTCCGGAGATCGCCAACACCTGGTTTTTCACCACGACAATGCGTCGCTGCTAGTGAGAGAGTTTCTGGTGAAACAAACTGTGGCAACGCTGTGCCAGTCTCCCTACAGCCCGTACTTGGCCCTGGCTGACTTCTTTTTGTTTCTCCAGCTCAAAACAAGCATGAAAAGCCACCATTTTAGGACTTTTAATGACGCGCAAGCCGCCGTGACGAGAGTTTTGAATGAGATTCCTGTTCAAGCCTTCCAGGCGAGCTACGACACGTGGCAAAGCCACTGTCAACGGTGTAGTGATGCTGAAGGATGTTATTTCGAAGAATGTTAAATATATGTAAATATATCTTCAACAAAACTTTAAAACGGCGAATTTTATGTAATCAATCTCATTATTTACCGGACACACCTTGTATATAATCTTAGCCTTTCTTATATAAGGCATTCTTCTTAGAATGAAATACTGTACTAGTATGTGTCTGAATGAAGCCACAGATCTCCGGTAATTTTTGTTGGCGCTTGACTGGAACTGTAAACTAAATTCCTCTGGGTTATGTACCTGGCGAGTATTTATCATATAAATAAGTGACAAGTGCGCTGTAATTTATTCACAAATATTTTTTTTACTCTAAAAACTTGGCGGCACACCATTGCTGCATTTCCTGCTGGACTTATATACAGATAGTCAAGGATATATAGATGGACAAGTATATATATCTACACGAGTGATGATTGATGAGGTCTCGGCATAAGGTACACATACTTGAAACGCACAGTTGATATTAGGTGCATTTGTAGACGTAAGATTAAACACCAAATTTCAAGAAATTAACTGTAACTAATTTTTTTTAACCAGCTACTGAAGTGGTAAGGGGTGGCAGAAACTGAGAAAATGGATACAATTTCTCATCGAGCAGTCATTCACCACCTCTGCATCAAGGGCTTATCATCGAAGGAGATCCATGAGGATATGGTGGGGACCCTAGGGGAGAGTGCCCCTTCTTACAGCACAGTGAAGAAATGGGCAGATCAATTCAAACATGGAAGGGAGAGTCTGGAAGATGATCCCCGTCCAGGAAGACCAAGAACGGTAACCACCGATGAAACCACCGGCAGAATCCATGACATGATAATGGAGGATCGACAACTAACTGAGCTGTACATTGCTACTGAATTGGGCATCTCCCAGGAACGTGTTCATGCCATTATTCACAATGTTCTTCAAATGACAAAGGTCTCTGCTCGATGGGTCCCCAAACTTCTTGGAGCTGATCACAAACGACAGCGTCTCAGCATGTCAAGAGACAATCTTGGCCATTTTTCTGCAGATCCTGAAACGTTTCTTCAGCAATTTGTGACTATGGATGAGACTTGGTTTCATAATTTTCAACCAGAAACCAAAGAACAGTCAAAGAAGTGGAAACATCATGGATCTCCACCTCTAAAGAAACCATGAGTGGTTCTGTCTGGAGGCAAAGTGATGGTTTCCATCTTTGGGGATTTAGAAGGTGTGCTATTGGTAGGCTAGATTATCTTCAAAAAGGCAGAACGGTCACCGGGGCCTATTACACTAATCTTTTGAAGCAACTGCGTTTCAAACTGAAGGAAAAGCGTTGAGGGAAATTGACGAGAGGAGTCATCTTTCATCAAGACAATGCTCCAATTCACAAGTCGGCGGTGTCAATGGCTGCCATTCATGAATGCGGCTTCCAGCTTCTTGAACATCCTCTTTTTTTCCCAGATTTGGCCCCTTCGGACTATTACCTGTTGACCAAACTCAAAAAAGGAGCTCAGTGGTCGCAAATTTGCTTCAAATGATGATGTCACTCATGCTGTAGACTACTTTCTACTGGCACAAGATGCTGACTTTTACAAAGAAGGGATCCGTATGCTCCAGGATCGCTGAACTAAGTGCATAAACTTGCAAGGGGACTATGTTGATAAATAACCCAAAAAAGTTGTCCACAAATAATCCATTGTACTTTATACTGAGAACTTATCAATCAGCCCTCGTGTATATATATATATATATATGGCTATATAGATAGACAAGAATATTTTGATGCGCAAGGAGATATAGATGGACAGTGATATATAGATGGTCAAGGAGATATAGATGGACAAGGATATATAAATGGACAATGATATATTAATGACAAAGTATTTGTACAAGGACAAGAACTTATAGATGAGAAACATCTGTAGATGTAAAAGATTGTGGGAAAGGATATATAGACGGCAAAGATATATAGACGGCAAGGATATAAGCATGGGCAACATCAAGAGACATATTCTTGGCCAAGTGCAGCGTGCAAAGGAAAAAGTTAGAGAATGTGAGGATCAGTTCCCGCCAAACTTTCCTCCACAAAGGAGGCACAAGATGATGATGTAATACTACAGCAGCGCCGCCTCCTCGAGACAGAACCTCTTCCCTTCTTCCCCCCCCCCCCCTCCAGAATGTCTTAACCCTTTTGAAATAAAGATCAATCATTCAATCAATCAATCCACCCGCTTACATTTTTCTTTCATTCTATCCGGGTTCCTCTGAAGTCTTCAGGGCCCACCATTAAAATAATGAAAGTACTCAGGGCCCACCACTAAAACAATTAAAGTACTCAGGGCCCACCATTAAAACAGTGAAAGTACTCAAGGCCCACAATTAAAACAGTGAAAGTACTCAAGGCCCACCATTAAAACAATGAAAGTACTCAGGGCCAACCATTAAAACAGTGAAAGTACTCAGGGCCTACCATTAAAACAATGAAAGTACTCAGGGCCAACCATTAAAACAATGAAAGTACTCAGGACCCACCATTAAAATAATGAAAGTACTCAGAGCTCACCATTAAAACAGTTAAAGTACTCAGGGCCCACCATTAAAACAGTTAAAGTACTCAGGGCCCACCATTAAAACAGTGAAGGCACTCAGGGCCCACCATTAAAACAGTGAAAGTACTCAGGGCTCACCACTGAAACAGTAAAAGTACACAGGGCTCACCATTAAAACAGTGAAAGTACTCAGCGCCCACTATTGAAACAGTGAAAGTACTCAGGGCCCACCATTAAAACAGTGAAAGTACTCAGAGCTCACCAATGAAACAGTGAAAGTACTCAGGGCTCACCATTAAAACAATGAAAGTACACAGGGCTCACCATTAAAAGAGTGAAAGTACTCAGGGCCCGCCATTAAAACAGTGAAAGTACTCAGGGCTCACCATTAAAACAGTGAAAGTACTCATGGCTCAACATTAAAACATGAAAGTACTCAGTGCTCACCATTAAAACAGTGAAAGTACTCAGGGCTCACCACTGAAATAGTGAAAGTACTCAGTGCTCACCATTAAAACAGTGAAAGTACTCAGTGCTCACCATTAAAACAGTGAAAGTACTCAGGTCCCAAAATTAAAACAGTGAAAGTACTCAGGGCTCACCATTAAAACAGTGAAAGTACTCAGGGCTCACCATTGAAACAGTGAAAGCACTCAGGGTCCACCATTAAAACAGTGAAAGTACTCAGGGCCCACCATTAAAACAGTGAAAGCACTCAGGGCTCACCATTAAAACAGTGAAAGTACACAGGACTCACCATTAAAACTGTGAAAGTACACAGGACTCACCATTAAAACAGTGAAAGTACACAGGACTCATCATTAAAACAGTGAAAGCACTCAGGGCCCACCACTGAATCAGTGAAAATACTCAGGGCTCACCATTGAAACAGTGAAAGTACCCAAGGCCCACAAGTGAAACAGTGAAAGTACTCAGGGCCTCGGATCAATACACAGTACCCCCTCTCGTAGTACCTGATGCTGTTTTTGAAAGACTGACCAGAAATTGTTTTAGAGAACCCGTGGACGGTCTTGGAGATGCCAAAAGTTTTGTGCTGTAACTGTCCATGGCGGACTAACCATCACCGGGGGACCATTAGACCAAACTTAGTAAGGGCCCCTTGCCCCTCGGGCCAATATCGTTCATCTCCTGACATTATTCTTAGACAGTAATTTGTATTTCCAGAGTTATTTTCTTTGACTCTGGGCCCCGTGCCCTCCAAGGCCCCTACCATCCAGCGCCCCCTATCCTGCAGGCCCCCTATATTTAAGCTTGTTGACCTAATGAAAACCCTGTCACTAGTAACTGTGCTGGTGTTGTTGAAAGTAAACAGGATGTAATTAACACCTGGCTTTGACCTCGTCAAAGTATTTCTGGTATTTCTAATCATCCTGGATCCCGTTCTTTTAATTAACCCTTTGTGCTGTACTGCATGTACACATTAAGATGATGTATGACGGTCTGACATTAATGACAGCATTAATTATGTTAGTTCTATCTTTCCGCCGCTGAAAGTATCGTATCGATGTTGTAAGTATAGTGGATATGTATACATTAAGTCTTATAAAACGTGTTTTGATTTCTGCGTCCACAGAGGGTGTCTTGATTCTGAATGTTCTATAGGAAAGATTGATGATGTTCTATAGGAAAGATTGATGGTGTTTTATAGGAAAGATTGATGATGTTTTATAGAAAAGATTGATGGTGTTTTATAGGAAAGATTGATAGTGTTCCATAGGAAAGATTGATGCTGTTTTATAGGAAAGATTATGCGAACGAAGAAGAAGAAGATAGGAAAGGTTGATGTTCTGTAGAAAGATTGATGGTGTTTTATAGGAAAGATTGACGTGTTTTATAGGAAAGATTGATGATGTTCTATATGAAAGATTGATGCTGTTTTATAGGAAAGATTGATGCTGTTTTATAGGAAAGATTGAGGATGTTCCATAGAAAGATTGATGGTATTCTATAGGAAAGATTGATGTGTTTTATAGGAAAGATTGATGGTGTTCCATAGGAAAGATTGATGCTGTTTTATAGGAAAGACTGATGATGTTCTATAGAAAGACTGATGTGGTTTATAGGAAAGATTGATGGTGTTTTATAGGAAAAAGTGATGGTGTTTTGCAAAATATTTGACAGTATCCGTGCCAGCTATTAGAAGTTTGGATGGAATGTTGGACTTTTGTGAAATATCGGTTTGTGATTGTGTTCAATGGGATTATTAACGTTGAAAATTTACCTCGACATTCATTCATTCATTCATTGGCTGCCGTGCAGGTAGGCGTTGGAGGTCATGCTACCCTGTTTTGAGCGATCACCATTATTTCTAATCTGAAGGGATGTCTTTCATTTCCTTTGCTGCTTGATCAGTCTACTCGGATTAATTTCTCCTGGTTTCCCCTCTGTTTCTTTTTCTCATGAGTTTTCTGGTGATTGTTACGTTGCCTTTTCGTCTCCTGGCATCTCCACGGAGTTCTCCTGGCATCTCCACCGTCAGTGCAAACACCGATGCAATTCGTCCACCGCAGTCCAAAGTTGTGAAAAAATCGTTTAAAACAGGAAATATTTCATCGGCCGCTGGCAGTGACTTGTAAAAAAAGAAATTCCTCTTACATACTATTTTGCCAACAACATCGAACATAAACATGCAGCTGTGACTCGCCGGCGACGTAAGTTGACTCATCTATCTGAATGGCAAACTTACTAGATTGTAATTGTTCAGTCAGCTGCGCGATAATATCCTCTGACATTTCTAATATTCTTCTGCGAACAATATCATTCGAGATAGGAATGCTTTTCAGTTTTGTAGCTATTCTGAGCGGAACAATATGTCACAAATGTCAACAGCGGCTCGGATGATAATATCTTCTCCAAACGTGTGCGGTTTCTTTGATTTTTGAGATTCTCTGGGCAATCAGGTACGATGCTTTAAGAGCTTTTTTGTTGAGAATGGCTGTTGTTTTTAACACTGTCTTCTGTTTACTATAGTCCTCGGCTTTACTTTCGAAAAATTCTTTACTTTTGTTCTGTAAATCTGGATGTCTTGTAGTTAGGTGACGTCGCAATTTCGTCGGCTTCACTGCCTCATTAGAGAGGATGTGCAAACAAATAACACACTGTGACAGGTTTTGGTCATTTGTTGATGGAACGAAACCGTACTTAATATACTCCACAGCATATTTTCCAGCGTATTTTGTTTTCTTACAAGTATCAACGTTAACGTCGTCTCGATCACAGTGACTTTCTCTGCCACTACTGTCAATTTGTTTTCGCGAAGTCGAAAGCTTACGTTTCACAAATCGATCCATTTTAGCGCCTAAAGCTTTAAAGTATAAACAATGAAAAAGGTTGTCCAAAAAGTCTCCACAATCACTACGTGGGTAACTGGAATCCGTTGATTAATCCAATACGAATTACACACAGCACCAAGACCGAATAGCTGCTCTCAAGCCAAGGAAATATGATTTTTAAACTAAAACACAAGTGGGAGAATTATATTTAACTTCTGCTCTCTCGCAGAATCTACACCGACTGTTCTCTAAAATTACGTCGTAAAACTGCACGTTTCAGCAACACGGTCAGAAAGACGCCGGTGTCGCACTTCGAAAGCGACGCTGTCTTTTTATGTACGTCAGATTTCTCTTTGATGCAATAGTCGCACTGCGGACCTGCTAATAACGCGACCTACAATTCTGCGGCTCGCATCCGTGTAGTCTGCCCTATGCATTGCGTGAAAAATGCGGAATCATTTTTTATTATAACTACTTTTTTTCTCACCTTTTTTGCTGCTTTGAGACTTCAGCGCGGTCCACAATGCTCCCTGTCACGGCCCATCTTTGGGTCGCGGCCCATGGGTTGAGAACCACTGTCCTATAATAGTGAATGTGGCATCCTAGAGATATACATATTGTGTGAATGTGATAACCTAGAGATATACATATTGTGTGAATCTGGTATCCCAGAGATGTTCATCTTGTGTGAATGTGGTTTCCAAAAGATGTTGAGATTGTGTGAATGTGGTATCCAAGAGATGGTGATATTGTGTGAATGTGGTATGCTAGAGATATACATATTGTAAATGTGGTATCCAAGAGATGTTGATAATGTGGTGTCAGCAATCGCTTGCATGAGCGTATAGTATCAGGATCATATGGGGAGGGCCGAGTGAGAAGTTCCAAGAGAAGTGTGGACCAACGCGGTGAAAGTGGGGAGGGTCGAGTGAGAAGTTCCAAGAGAAATGTGGACCAACGCGGTGAAAGTGGGGAGGGCCGAGTGAGAAGGGCCAAGAGAAGTGTGGACCAACGCGGCGAAAGTGGGGAGGGCCGAGTGAGAAGGGCCAAGAGAAGTGTGGACCAACGCGGTGAAAGTGGGGAGGGCCGAGTGAGAAGGGCCAAAAGAAGTGTGGACCAACGCGGTGAAAGTGGGGAGGGTCGAGTGAGAAGGGCCAAAAGAAGTGTGGACCAGCGCGGTGAAAGTGGGGAGGGCCGAGTGAGAAGGGCCAAGAGAAGTGTGGACCAACGCGGTAAAAGAAACGATAATGGTCCCAACAAGGGCCACTAAATCGAAATCCAACAATACACTCTTCTACCACCATCGAGGTGGATGTTGAGGCGAATGTTGAGGTGGATGTTGAGGTGGATGTTGAGATGGACGTTGAGGTGAATGTTGAGGTGGATGTTGAGGTGGATGTTGAACATAGAAGAATGAATGGAAACCACATTCATCTCTCTTGTCGTCCTCTTCTTCTTATTTCCGTTACCAAAGTTTTTATCTTCTTTTTTTTTCCTCTCTCTTTTTTTGTTTTAATTCTTTCTGTCTTTTCTTTCATTCTACTCTATCTGGAATTCTCGTTATTTCTTCCTTTTTTTCCTTCGTTGTCTTTTGTTTCTGCGCGTCTTTGTTTCCTTTCCTTTTCTTTAATTTCTTTCTTATTTATATTTTGATAGCTTGTGAGAACTTATCAATCTTTGCTGCCCTGTTCTGACAGAGGTGGCACTAGAGCCTGTTTATGTGTGCTCCGCTGGGAGTTAAAACCTGGAACTGGACTAGCTAAACCAGGCCAGCCTCCATCTAGCACGGTCATCTTAGCAGTGAACTTGATATCCCGTGGCACGTAAACATTGTTCTGTTCCTCGTAATTCTCATCAAGACAAAGCTGAGATAATGCTTCGAGAAAATTATCTTCAATTTTCTGTTGAAATCTTAGCACCACGTTTCATATTTTCACGTCCTGTATTCTGTTATCTTGGCTGAACAATCTGTTGTTCTCCTCTGAATGTGGTGCTAAATCTTCCTGATGTATCATTAAACGATTTTTTTGTTTGTTTGTTTGTTTTTGTTTCCGAAGTTTTCACGAGGATTTGCTGAAACTAGAAGTCCATAATACCAGTGGCGGCTCCTTATAAGATGTTATGGGGGTGCAGCAAACTATTCTCCTCACTCCCATCCTCCCGCAAGAAAAACTCAGTCTTGGGGGAAAAAAAGTTGGGGGGGGGGGAATAGTCAGTCAGTCATTTGCATGTCCGTTGCGGAACTTTGCCTCCCTAACAGCTCTCTTGTAGGCCACTCGGTTGTAACCAAGATGTCCTGCTGCTGATGCATCCATTCGCATGATCATCAACAATGTCTTACAGCCATCTTCACCTTTATCTTCCTTTCCTTCTTTTTCCCATTACGTACCCTTCCAAGACTGTCTTCTCTAAATTAACATGACGTTTTCTCTGTTTAATCCTCTTTTCTAGCCAACCTTCCTCAATATTAAGTTCTTGTAGTAAGGGTATATTTGTTTTATTTTTTTTTAACAATAGGAGAATGGTAAAAAGCAATATTTCAATTTTTAAAAATATTATTTAAAAATAAATCACAGAATAATGTAGATAATATGCCTGACCCTCTAAATTAAGCCACGCTGGCACGCCACTGTAGTTTGTATTTCGACATGCCCTGTCCTGGGAGATAGAGTTACCCGTGACAGAGTTACTCGTGGCTAATGTGCCGAAATACGATCAGCGGAATGCAAGACCCGGAGGCAGGAGTTAGAGGAGAGGACTTGTTGCTTTGTTACGTGGCCTCCAGCTCATAGAAACGTTTCGTGGGAAGTAAAGTTTAGCTTTTCTTACAAGAGGACAGACGTGATAGTCTCTCTCTTTCTCTCTCTATTTCTCTCATCGCTTGCCGTCTCTTTTGTAGTATACTTTTTTGTTACTGTGGCCGTGGTATGTAGACCTGTGTTAGAACTTTTTTTTTTTTACGCCAGTGTTTCCCAGGCTTGTTCAGATTACCGGACCCTTTTTCCAGGGAACATCCTCAACGCCCCCTTTTTTCCAACGAACATCCTAAACGCCCCCTTTTTACCAAGGAACATCCTAAACGCCCCCTTTTTACCAAGGAACATCCTCAACGCCCCCTTTTTTCCAAGGAACATCCTCAACGCCCCCATTTTTCCAAGGAACATCTTCAACGCCCCCTTTTTTTCGAGGAACATCCTCAACTCCCCCATTTTTCCAAGGAACATCCTCAACGCCCCCATTTTTCCAAGGAACATCCTCAACGCCCCCATTTTTCCAAGGAACATCATCACTACCCCATTTCTCCAAGGAACATCCTCACTACCCCCTTTTTTCCTGTGAACATCCTTAACGCCCCCACTTTACGTATTACTTATAAAATGACCTGTTTAAACTAGGATATGCATTACACAACTAAAAACTTCAGCCAGCAAACCAGTTTATTTAACAGTATGAAGGAGCAGATTCTATAACTCGCCTACTGCCATTATTTTCTCAGCTTTTAACGTGACGGATGAGTTTCATGTAGGGGAGACAAGTTTCTCAGTGTGGGGCTGAGAAGTGCTAAGAAGGAAGGTGTTACCGCCCTCTGTCGGCTGATTCGTTTTCTCTCAACACCCCCGCCCCCACTGCCCGGTTTTCATCTACTGAACCCATGCTGACACCACCACCCCCACCCCACCCCTGGTCCTTTCCAACGCCCACGGGGGGGGGGGGTGTTTTCATACAGTTTGGTAAACACTGTTTGACACGGACCAACCTGTAAACACGGGTACCTGAAAATAGAGTCTGTCTGCTTGCAGGGCGAGTCACATAAGAGCATGCTGCTCACAGAGGGTCTTGATACGTGAAGAGGAAACAGACTAATCACTCACAAATTTCGTTCAATGAATGAGAGTGATCACACTGCCATATAGGCTCAAGAGTGGCGAAGTGGTTAGCGCACAAGTTTCTCATGTCTAGGGTCAGTGGTTCCAGTCCAGCCAGAGGCGCCCAGTCACCCAGGCTGTAAAAATAGGCTTCCTGGCTTCTTCTGGAGAAGTGGAAGGAAAGGCAGTCAGGAATGATGTTAATCACATTACCCTCTAGTATACTGATCACATTACCCTCTAGTATACTGATCACATTATCCTCTAGTATACTGATCACATCACTCTCTAGTATACTAATCACATTATCCTCTAGTATACTGATCACATCACCCTCTAGTGTACTGATCACATTATCCTCTAGTATACTGATCACATCACTCTCTAGTATACTGATCACATCACCCTCTAGTATACTGATCACATTATCCTCTAGTATACTGATCACATCACTCCCTAGTATGCTGATCACATCACCCTCTAGTATATTGATCACATCACCCTCTAGTATATTGATCACATCACCCTCTAGTATGTTGATCACATCACCCTCTAGTATATTGATCACATCACCCTCTAGTATATTTATCACATCACCCTCTAGTATATTGATCACATCACCCTCTAGTATGCTGATCACATAACCCTCTAGTATATTGATCACATCACCCTTTAGTATGCTGATCACATCACCCTCTAGTATATTGATCACATCACCCTCTAGTATGCTGATCACATCACCCTCTAGTATGCTGATCACATCACCCTCTAGTATGCTGATCACATCACCCTCTAGTATATTGATCACATCACCCTCTAGTATATTGATCAGATCACCCTCTAGTACGCTGATCACATCACCCTGTAGTATATTGATCACATCACCCTCTAGTGTGCTGATCACATCACCCTCTAGTATACTGATCACATCACCCTCTAGTGTGCTGATCACATCACCCTCTATTGTGCTGATCACATCACCCTCTAGTATACTGATCACATCACCCTCTAGTGTGCTGATCACATCACCCTCTAGTGCGCTGATCACATCACCCTCTAGTGTGCTGATCACATCACCCTCTAGCACGCTGATCACATCACCCTCTAGTATGCTGACCACATCACCCTCTGGTGTGCTGACCACATCACCCTCTAGTATGCTGATCACATCACCCTCTAGTATATTGATCACATCACCCTCTAGTATGCTGATCACATCACCCTCTAGTATATTGATCACATCACCCTCTAGTATGCTGATCACATCACCCTCTAGTATATTGATCACATCACCCTCTAGTATGCTGATCACATCACCCTCTAGTATATTGATCACATCACCCTCTAGTATATTGATCACATCACCCTCTAGTATATTGATCACATCACCCTCTAGTATATTGATCACATCACCCTCTAGTATATTGATCACATCACCCTCTAGTATATTGATCACATCACCCTCTAGTATATTGATCACATCACCCTCTAGTATATTGATCACATCACCCTCTAGTATACTGATCACATCACCCTCTAGTATATTGATCACATCACCCTCTAGTATATTGATCACATCACCCTCTAGTATGCGGATCACATCACCCTCTAGTATATTGACCACATCACCCTCTAGTATGCTGACCACATCACCCTCTAGTATGCTGATCACATCACCCTCTAGTGTGCTGATCACATCACCCTCTAGTGTGCTGACATGTCCAAGAAAATTTGGATACTACCAGCATATTCTCTATGTATTCCAAGGCATAATAGGGGTAAGTTTACTTTTATCTTACCCTGGAGTCACTGGGCGATTTTTATGACCAGTGGTCAATGTTTTACTTATATCGCTTGCGTTATTTGTGGAATACGTGGATCTTTGTTATCTGACAAAGTCACGAGTACTCGAGCAGAAAACAGGTCAAAGGTTAAAGGTTATTTGGTACCTTATATTGGATAAGAATCGTACATCACAGACAGACAGAGACAAACAGGCAGGCGGACGGACAGACAGACAGACAGACAGATGAAAGCAGTGTATGGGCATGTGGATGACTGAGTTAGACGAGGGAAACACAGAGAGAGAGAGAGAGAGAGAGAGAGAAAGAGAGAGAGAGATTGATTGATTGATCTTTATTTCAAAAGGGTTAAGAATTGGGCACGCAGGCCCGTCTGACATTCTGCCCTTTATCATACATCTTTCACTCTATTCCAAACATTCTACAAATATGCTGTTCATATAACAAACATAACTAACATTGAAGCTGAGAGACATAAAATAAAATATAACATTTACGTTTCGCTCTTAAACATTCACTCAGTACAGAAGTAACTACATACATTATAAATGACTATCTTCTAAACAAATTTTCGGGACTATTCAGAAAACAATTAATTGTATTCGGTGTCTGTAAGAGCAGTTTAAGATAACTTTTAAGTTTTATAATTCATGGACACATGTAGTCGACATCAAATACATATTGGGAAAGCTTGTAGTTGTAGAAAGGAGTATAATTTATATTTTTTTATATAGGATGGGAGGGTATTCCAAAGATGAGCAGCAGAATAACTAAAGCTTTTCTTGTAAAGATCAAATTTAGGTTTTGGAAGACATATGTTGTTCAAGCGTTGGCTGCACTTTGGGCTAAATTTAAACAGGTTCCATAGATAAGGTGGGGCATGCCGTGAAAGAATTTGATGTACTAACTTGGCTTTGTTGAAGAGGAACCTGTTCTTAAGAGGTAGTATTTTGATACGTTTGTGATGGTTAGTTGTTTGTGCTTGACCTTTGTCACTAATAAGCTTTACTGCTCGCTTTTGGAGTGAGCAAAGTCTCTTTGTATTTGACACTGAGCAACCATCCCAAACTGTTGAGCAATAGTCTAAATGTGTTTGTATATGAGATATGTAGTATGTCTTCCTAGTGTCTTGATCGATGAAGTGCTTAATTTTAGCTAATTGGTATACTTTTTGTGCGATGAGTTTTGTTACACATTGCACATGAGAGTTCCAGGTCAGATGTTGGTCAATAATAAGACCTAGTGTTTTGTGCTCGCTAACGTTTTATATCTGTGATGTTTCTGTACAGAGACGAAGTGTTGTTTTTGTTGCGTTTTGAAGTTTCTGTCTTGTTGTTATGAGCATTGATTTTGTTTTATCGGTGTTTATAATCATGCCATTATTTTTGCTCCATCTAATTAAACTGTATAACTCGACCTGAAGAGTTGATTCTAGATTAACACAATCGTAGTCACTGGTGCAGACTTTGCAATCATCGGCAAAAAGGTCACAAGAAGAGTGTTTAAGATGAAGTGGAAGATCATTGATATAGATAGCAAAGAGCAACGGGTCTAGAATAGAACCTTGCGGAACACCAGTGTCAACTGTAGCAGAATTTGATAGAGAATTGTTGAAGAATACTACCTGTTGTCTGACTGAAAGAAACGATGCAATTAATTTTATTAGGTTAGGGTGCAGTTTATAAGTCTTTATTTTTCTTACAAGAATATCGTGGTCAGTCATATAAAATGCCTTTTTAAAGTCGACAAAGATGGCACCACATAGTATGTCGTCATTTATGTTTACTAACCAGTTTTCTGTCATTTTGGTAAGAGCTGTGTGGCAGGAATGATTGGGTCTAAAGCCTGACTGACTGTCTATGAGTAAATTGTTCTCTTGCATGTGTCGTAGAGTTATTTTGTGTATGTGTTTTTCGACTGGCTTTGATAATGACGATAATATGGATATTGGTCTATAGTTGGTAAGATTGTTGGATGAGCCAGATTTAAAGCGAGGATACACCTTAGCAGTTTTAAAAGCCTCAGGGAAATAACATTTTGCAATGCACTGGTTATAAATATATGTTAGTGTATGTGAAATGACAGGTGCAGCATAACGTAAGATCTTATTACTAATATCATCAAGATATTATATCATCAAGAGAGAGAGAGAGAGAGAGAGAGAGAATGAATGAATGAATGAATGAATGAATAATCTTTATTTTTAAAGGATAAAGAATTGGGCACGCAGGCCTGTCTTACATTCTCCCCTTCATCACTCCATCTTTCATTCTTCTCACACACTTGATTTAGTACAAATATACAAATTAAATTAGGGAAAAAAAACATATCATTAGAGTGTAAGATTTAACTACGGAGAGAGAGAGAGAGAGGAGAGAGAGAATGAATGAATGAATGAATGAATGAATAATCTTTATTTTTAAAGGATAAAGAATTGGGCACGCAGGCCTGTCTTACATTCTCCCCTTCATCACTCCATCTTTCATTCTTCTCACACACTTGATTTAGTACAAATATACAAATTAAATTAGGGAAAAAAAACATATCATTAGAGTGTAAGATTTAACTACGGAGAGAGAGAGAGAGAGAGAGAGAGAGAGCGAAAAAGGGAAAAAGCAAAAGAGAGAGAGAGAGAAGCAAACGAGATTTTAAAAAAGGAGAGAACGAAAGAGAGAAAACGAGAGAGAGCAAAATATAAAAAAGACAAAGGGGAGAGAGTGAAGGGGAGAAAGGGCACAAGAGAGCAAAGGTTGGGAGAGAGAGAGAGAGAAAGAGAGAAATCGAAAGAGAGAGAGAGAGAAATAAAAAGAGAGAGAAGGAGAGATGGCAGTTCTAGTAGACTAAAAGAATGAATCAGCCGCGACACTTGTATACAATGAACTCTTAAATCTCACTGACAGTAACTTAGAGGTCAACAAGTGAGAGGGTCAACGATCTCTGTACTCACATGGTCCAGAAAAACTTCAAGCATGACCAGGCAACCCGGTGGGGAGGTTTCAACCCGGCACCGCTCAATCGATGCCGGTCAGTTCGTACCTCATTATCAGCCAGTGCAAAACCGGGGGGGGGGGGGGGGGGGAAAGGGGGGATAATTGGTTTTCACTCGAATACTCGCCCCATCCTCGTTATTTTCAGCGTTAATTTGGCCGGACCTTCGCATCTCCATCTAGGACTAAATGTATTCGTTTATTCTAGGATTGAAAAGATTCCCTAAACGCGAGCACGGTTTGAAGGATAGAGAATGTGCCTTTTATAGAGCTGTACCGCTGTGAGCACGTTGTAAACGAAATACATAGAATACATAGAACCTAGCGCTGCCATATAAGACAATATACAGTGCAGGAACAAATGGATTGATAGTTACAGATGAGTATTTGTTTGATATAAGCGAAATCTCTGTGTATATCATTTGTCTGAAGTCATGTAGGGTCTTCTCCTGGGTTTGTAGGATTTTATCACTTTTTATTTCAGGGTTGTCACTTCATTCCAGTTATGTGACACATTACTTCATGTTTTTAATCACTTTATCTCAGCTATATGGCACTTTATTTCATATATATATATATATCGTATATCTTATATCCTTCCCGTGCCGTTAAACGTCACATAGGGCTCGCAAAGCAGTTCGCCAATTTTTCCTGTCTTCGGCGAGTCTTTCAACCTCAACAAAGGATTTTATGCCTGTTAATGTGACCTCTTTTAATAATGTCCTCTTCAGAGTTTCACGCGGTCTGCCTCTTTTTCTTCGGCCTGTTGTGTTCCACTTGATAGCTAGTTTTGGGATTCTCTGATCATTTCTTCTCATCAAGTGACCAACATATGTCCATCTCCTTTTCCTGATCACCCATGAGACTGGTTGTTGTTCAGTCATCTGTCTTATCTCTGCACTGTTCTTGAATTCATTACATTTGATGCCGAGTATTTTCCTTAGGCATATATATTATAGGCTATATATATATAATATATATATATATATATATATATACTGTCTCATTGGTGATCAGAAAAAGCAGATGGACGTATGTCAATAATGTGATGAGAAGTCAGAGAATGCCAAAACAAACTATCAAGTGGAGCACAACATGCCGAAGAAAAAGAGGTCGACCACGTGAAACTCTAAAGAGGACATTGTTAAGAGAAGCCAGTTTAGTGGGCATAACATCCCTTGATGAGTTTGAAAAGTTCTCCGAAAACAGGGAAACTTGGCGAACTACCATGCGAGTCCTTATGTGACGTTTAACGGCACGGGAAGGATATAAGATAGGCACGGGAATGATGTAACATGTAAGATAGGCACGGGAATGATGTAAGATGTAAGATAGGCACGGGAATGATGTAAGATGTAAGATAAGCACGGGAATGATGTAAGATAGGCACGGGAAGGATGTAAGATGTAAGATAGGCACGGGAATGATGTAAGATGTAAGATAGGCACGGGAATGATGTAAGATGTAAGATAGGCACGAGAAGGATGTAAGATGTAAGATATTCACGGGAATGATGTAAGATATTCACGGAAAGAATGTAAGATGTAAGATAGGCACGGGAAGGATGTAAGATGTAAGATAGGCACGGGAAGGATATAAAGATGTCATGTTCCTTCAAGTTTGTGTCAGTTTTTCAGATCTCTGTTTTTCTTTTTTTTTTTAATGTATTTCTGTTTACTCGAGGATTATCTTGGGTTTTTTCCCAAGTGTTACTCATTTCACGTGAGGTCAGTTCACTTCACTGATGCACTACCCCTATGAATAGTTTCAGTCTCTAGGCGTCTGTTTTATTTTTCCTCTCTTTTTCCCTTTCTGTTTTGTTTTGCGCGTGTTTTATATTTTCATCTTTTCTCTGCTTTATATTTTCTCTGTTTTATGTTTTCTCTTTTTTAAGTTTTCATCTTTTCTCTGCTTTATGTTTTCTTTGTTTTATGTTTTTTCTGTTTTGTTTCCTCTATTTTATGTTTCCTCTGTTCTATGTTTTCTCTGTTTTATGCTGTCTCTGCTTTATGTTTTCTCTGTTATGTTTCCTCCGTTTTATGTTTTCTCCGTTTTATGTTTCCTCCGTTTTATGTTTCCTTTATTTTGTGTTTTGTTTTTTTATCTTTCCTCCGTTTTATCCTTTCTTTTTTATGTTTCCTCTGTTTTATGTTTTTTTTATATTTCCTCTGTTTTAAAACAGAGAAAACAACAAAAATAACAAAACAGAGGAGACATAAAACAGAGAAAACATAAAACAGAGGAAACAAAATAGAGAAAACATAAAACAGAGTAAACATAAAACAGAGAGAACAACAAAACAGAGTAAACATAAAACAGAAAACATACAACAGAGAAAACCACAAAACAGAGAAAACCACAAAACAGAGAAAACATAAAGCAGAGGAAACATAAAACAAGCAAACAAAAAAATAGACGCCGAGATAGTGAAAATATTCATGGGGGTGGATGTAAATCAGTGAAGTGAACTGACATCACTTCCAGAGCTGGTCGAAGAAGGATGACATCGAACATCTTCATCATCACTATTTGCCGTGCCGATAAGGCTTTGCTGTTGACGTTTCTCCGCAATTTCGGAGTTTGGTTTTTCTCATCAGCAAAATTGTTTACATTTTCTTCGTGCTGTCTCACCGAACTTCTGAGATCATCTTTCCTGGCCTTCTGTCTTGTATTCTTCTGTTTCCATTTATCTTTCTTAATGTTATGATATTATCAGATGCCGCCATTCCTACGACGTGTCCAATAAAGGTGATTTTCTCTACCTGGTAAGTTTAATTCAGTTATTTTTTTCCTGTGATTAAAGAAATGTTTGTTCAAGGAACGTTGCAGAAATGTTTGTTCTGTGAACGTTACAGAAATGTTTGTTATAGGAATGTTACAGAAATGTTTGTTCTAGAAGCGTTTCACAAATGTTTGTTCTATGAACGTTACAGAAATGTTTGTTCTAGAAACGTTTCAGAAACGTTTGTTCTAGGACCGTTACAGAAACGTTTGTTCTAGAAACGTTACAGAAATGTGTTTCTAGGAATATATATATATATATATATATATATATATATATATATATATATATATACATATATATGTATATGTATATATATATACACACACACATATATACATATATATATATATATATATCTTATTCAAGATACCAGACCCTAGCTCCACCGAGCTAACTGAAATGGCAACAAATGAATAAGTGAGAATGTTTTCACTTTACAAAATTGTATGTATTATTTGTCATAAATTATGAAGTCTAAAGGGAATGTGTGAGATGGGAAAATGAGGTAACATACTGACTATTGGAAATGCGTTTATGCTCAAGTAGTTGCTATGTGTCAAGAATAGTTTAAATGTTGCGAACATCTGGTCACGAGATGGCAACATCGGGTACAGAGGGAGAGGGTCAAGTTGTGAGAGAGGAGAACCTCAAATGATTAGAGAGGAGACGGTCAAGTTATAAATGAGGTAGAACATCAAGTGATGAAAGAGGAGAAAGTGAAGTCACGAAGGAGGGGAATGTCAAGTCATGAAAGAGGCGTCAAGTGATGAAAAGGGAGAGTGTCAAGTCATGAAAAGGGAGAATGTCAAGTCTTTACAAAAGAGAATGGACAACGTCAAGTCATGAAAGGGGCGTCAATTATGAAAAGGGAGAATGTCAAGTCTTTACAAAGGAGAACAGACAACGTCAAGTCATGAATGTGGAAAATACCAAGTCTTGAATAAGGAAAACATCCACTCTTGAATTAGGAGGTAAAGAATGATCTCTCTACTTTTCTTTTCCTCTCTCCTGTCACTCTCTCTCTCTCTCTCTTATTCTGTCTCTCTCCACTTTTTCCTTATTTCTCTCTAATCTCTTTCCTTCTGACTCTTGGTCTCTCTTTCTGCTATTATATATTCCTTCTATCTCCTCCGTATCTGTCTGTCTATCTGTCTCTCTGTCTGTCTGACTGTCTGTCTATCTGTCTTTGAAGAAAATATATTAGTGTGAGAGAATCTGTTTTTCTATTCATCATTCGCCCAGACATGGACACAAACCTCTCTCTCTCTCTGTCTCTCGCTGTCTCTGTCTGTCTCTGTCTTTCTCTGTCTCTCTCCCTTTCTCCCTCTCTCTATCTCTCTCTCCCTCTCCCAGACTCGGAACTTTATCTCTAGCTTTTCACACCGCCCCATGTGGTTTGCTGAAGTGGGTTATACAGCTGGTATCTGTGGACGATATGTTGTACAGCTGGTATCTGTGGACGATATGTTATGCAGCTGGTATCTGTGGACGATATGTTGTACAGCTGGTATCTGTGGACGATATGTTGTACAGCTGGTATCTGTGGACGATATGTTGTACAGCTAGTATCTGTGGACGATATGTTGTACAGCTAGTATCTGTGGACGATATGTTGTACAGCTAGTATCTGTGGACGATATGTTGTACAGCTGGTATCTGTGGACGATATGTTGTACCGTGTCTTTTTGCCATAGATCTACCCGTCGGCCACTGTTGAAGTAAATACCGTATATTTCCTAATAAAATCACGATTTATGTAAACCAACAAACTAGTAGAGAATGAACGAACAAACTTTATTTTCAAAGAGTTAAGAATTGGGCACTCAGGCCCGTCTACCATTCTGCCCCTCATCATACAACTTTCATTCAGTCACAGATAATCAGTATTTGTTATTGAACATACTATGCATGAAAAAAATGATTACGTAAATAATTAATAAACCATTTCTTTCCATACACTCCACATTCTGCATTATGTAACTACATGAAATAAACTTTATTACATTCTCATATTCGTTAGAAACTAACAAATTTATAGAACAGTAGTGTAATAAATGCAGCAGTCAAAACCATACTTTAGATTAGACTTTGATAGTACATATACCTATACTTTTCATATAAGCAAATACATACAGATGTATATATTCACACACACACATATATAATACATATATACAAAAACATTCTACGAGAGAGAGAGAGAGAGAGAGAGAGAGAGAGAGATCTACCTTACCGAAAGAACACAGATCTTATTCCTTGATTTGGTCAGACTAGTTCTGCTGTCTGTGCAGGTGCTTCAGATGGTGAAGTGGTTAGTGTCCGTGTCTTCCACAGCAGAGGTCGGTGGTTCGATCCAATCACACTCCGCGCTGAAAAAAAATGAGCACGTGACCTGTCCTGGAGCCAGGAAAGGGAAGACAACTTGATATGTTATTGACCATGTACCAGCTGAAGTATTTCACAGATTTCAGAAAAAAAATATCATTAGCACCATACTAGTCTTAACCGCCTTGTAGGCCCTGGACAAAGCAAAGCACTGGAGTCTCTACCTACACATTCCCGGGAATAAAACACAGGTCGCCATGTCTAGGTTTCCACAACTTCCCAACGCCAAGTCTATTTTTCTACAACTTCCCAACGCCAAGTCTATTTTTCTACAACTTCCCAACGCCAAGTCTATTTTTCCACAACTTTCCAGCGCCAAATCTATTTTTCCACAACTTTCCAACACCAAGTCTCTTTTTCCACAACTTCCCAACGCCAAGTCTCTTTTTCCACAACTTTCCAACGCCAAGTCTATTTTTCCACAACTTTCCAACGCCAAGTCTATTTTTCCACAACTTTCCAACGCCAAGTCTCTTTTTCCACAACTTCCCAACGCCAAGTCTCTTTTTCCACAACTTTCCAACGCCAAGTCTATTTTTCCACAACTTTCCAACGCCAAGTCTAGGTTTCCACAACTTTCCAACGCCAAGTCTAGGTTTCCACAACTTCCCAACGCCAAGTCTAGGTTTCCACAACTTCCCAACGCCAAGTCTAGGTTTCCACAACTTTCCAACGCCAAGTCTAGGTTTCCACAACTTTCCAACGCCAAGTCTAGGTTTCCACAACTTTCCAACGCCAAGTCTAGGTTTCCACAACTTTCCAACGCCAAGTCTAGGTTTCCACAACTTCCCAACGCCAAGTCTAGGTTTCCACAACTTTCCAACGCCAAGTCTAGGTTTCCACAACTTCCCAACGCCAAGTCTAGGTTTCCACAACTTTCCAACGCCAAGTCTATTTTTCCACAACTTTCCAACGCCAAGTCTAGGTTTCCACAACTTTCCAACGCCAAGTCTAGGTTTCCACAACTTTCCAACGCCAAGTCTAGGTTTCCACAACTTTCCAAAGCCAGGTCTAGGCACTTTCCAGTCTAATATTTCTTCGCTGACTTTTTAAATGTCTGTCCCACATTTCGGCAGCCACTTGTACAGAAGTCTGCCCACAGACTGAACGAGACCATAAATTGATCGACTGTAAAAAGAGCGAAGAAAGGAAGTCTTAGAGTACATCTTTAAGACGTAGCACGCTATGGTTTTATTGTCTTGTTAGGAAAGGTTTTAAAGAGTTAACACGGAAGACATGGCTTAGCTGTTTGCAGAGCATAAAGAGTTAAATTTGTCAACAGTGTCGGCTTTGTTTTGTCCCGAGATTTCCACCGGAGATTTGGGCCGTGTAAAAAAAAAAGAAGAAGAAAAATAGGCTTTTCATATCGCGATCACTGAAGATTCTTAAGATTCTTTTGTTCAAATTGGGGCGCGGTAGAGGTTTAAACCAGGTGTGGTTTAGACTAAAAGGAACGTGGGGAGTTGGTTTATGTTTGGGTGGGGTGTTAGGGAGAGGGAATGCTTGGGATCGGATGGGGATGAAGGTATTTTAAGCGAGGGACAATGTTTGTTATTTAATCATGACTAATTTTCTCTTGAAATTTTCCACTCTCTCTCTCTCTCTCTCTCTCTCTCTTTCTTCTCCCTGCATATATAAATGTACATGCATTTGGCTGTGTAGATACGTGTTTGTAGTTCAGCAGGCAGCAGAGTTTGCAAGTGTACAGCTCTGTACTAACAGCCGTGTGTACAGCTCTGTACTAACAGCCGTGTGTACAGCTCTGTACTTGACAGCTGTGTTTACAGCCCAGTACAGTGTGCCCCATTTTTCAAGTAGAAATCCGTTTTCAGGTTCAGTTTTCCTAACACAGAAAGTGTCAGGTACCCATTTTACTGGTAGCAAGACTCAAACCAGCAACCTTCCTGTTGGAAAGCAAGTGGTCCTTCCAAGGACAGTCGCTGTAGGAACTCCCCGATACTGACTGCAACAGTAGGTCACGAAAGTCAAACAACAGAAGTTGTAGAATAGATTTGACCTAACAGTTGCGTGTATGTTACATTAATAACTCTGACGTAACATTTGCGTGTATGTTACATTCTAGCGTGTAATAGTGCGGTGTAACATGATTCTGCATTAAACAAAGTTAGTGATCCCATAGCTCCACTGCCAACAGCGCTTGTATAACCACCGCCACGACAGCGTCGTCATTTCCAGATCGATATTTGATCACAAATAAAAGTAAAATCAATACCGCCATCCAATAATCGATGTTCTAACTTGCCAGATTGGCTATGAGTAGTGAAGGCAGCATTATAGAACATCCTTTACCGGCATATGATGTTCTTCGTGATGATATTCGTTGTGTTCTTTCTGTAGAAATATTTATAGAGACAGCGTATGTTGCTTTAACAGGAACCAAATTAGGCTCTGTAATACAAACTTAAAGACTGCCCTACTTTATGGTTCAGAGAAATGGGTGATGACTGAGACATTATCATGAAGGATAGGCAGAATCATGAAGTACTGCTTGAGGAGGATTTTAAACATTAAATGGCAGGACAAGATCAGAACTAGGTCTGGGAAAGAGCAGGACAAGAGCCTATGAACAGACAAATCACGTCTAGGAAGTGGAAGTGGATTGGCCACACTCTGAGGAAACCCGACACCACCATAGCAAGACAGGCACTGACATGGAATCCTCAAGGAAATAGAAAACGAGGAAGACCTAGACTTACTTGGAGAAGAGAAATTATGACAGTGCTCAGAGACAAGGGATGCACGTGGAAGGAAGCAGAGAATAATTCCAAGAACAGGGATGACTGGAGAGCCTTTATCCGTGGCCTATGCTCTTAAGGGAGTGAAAGGCGATGATGATGATGATGATGATGATGATGATGATGATGATGAAATCACATCTCTGTTGCCTCTAATGGTCTTTTCATCGATCTGTTGACTGCCCATGACTTACCTCCATAGAGTATGATAAACTCAGTGTAGCATTTTGGAAGTCTCTCTTGGTGATGTTCAGTGACATAGATTCCCTGCAAACAAAATGTTTCTCAAGGGTTTTTCTGAAAAGCCGTTTTTGGCTTGGCATATAACCTTGAAGTCAGAGGTGCATTTCCGATCTGATGTTAAAGAGTGTGCCCAAATTTTTAAGTGTCTGCGCTTGTCTGAAGATTATTCCTTGGAATGTAATAATGCATTTAAGTGGGTTCTTATGACTGACATAAATTAAAAAGTACGTGTGTAGTGGGAGGTGTTCTGGTTTAAGAGATAATTCTCGATTTACAGAGAGTGATGACCCCATTTCTTTGTTGACTGACAGTTCCTCTTGTTTTGCTAATATGATGCTCGTGCCTGGTGTTTCCAGTCTCTAGCTCTGCATGTCTACAAGTCAACTACTTCAAATTCTAAACATTCTTACACCTTTAACCATACGACAGCAGCTTTAACCACACAACTACTTTATCACTGGTCCCTCGTTGAAAGTTTTAGAACCACTGCATTTTAAGGAAAAGAAGACTTGGACATTTTTTTTTGGTCGGGCCAAAAAGATTCTTTCCATTTTTCACGCGAAAAACTTTTAACTTTTAAAATTAAATATCAGAGAGAGAGAGAGAGAGAGAGAGAGAGAGAGAGAGAGAGGGGGGGGGGAGGGAAGGAGGGAGAGAGATTCTGAAAGAAAATGAAAATATCTTAGACTTATAAGAAAATAAAATCAATATTATTAACGTTACACCAAATTATACGTTTTTTTTAAAGAAACTGCGGGCCACAAAAATGTTTCCGCGCGCCAGATGTGACCCTGGGCCAGGTTTTGCCCATATGTGGTGAAAAGTAACGCAGCTGCAGCCCCGATGCGGAAAGGTGTAATAAATAAGATATAGTGAAATATTTCTACACAACAGAATGTAACCGCTCATATTTCAGTAGGTCATGCAGGTAAAACTGTTCGTGTTTTTTATTTCAGTAATAGTTTACCTGTGTCCTTAGGCTAGAAAAGGGGCGGGGAAGATGAGACAAGCTTGTTGTACAGTTACACAGACTGGATGTTGTCTGTTTGCTGAGAGTAGCAAGAGCTGTTGGTGTTTGTCCTGTGTCATGTGATTGTCATGATGGCACGCTTTCTATTGTCCTGCCGGCAAACAATGTGTGCTGTAACAAACAGCAGGTCCCCTACCTCCGCGTTAAGTTTTGAACAAAAATAAATGTGTGGTGCTGGGAGTCTCTAGACCGGCATGCCGGTATTTTGATGTTTACTGTTTTTCTCTCGTAACTTGTAGTCGCCGAATATCTTTGCTTCTGATGGCGGATTCTTGGTGTCGCAGTGTTCCTTGTTCAGCTGGAAGTGAAGGTGATCATGGGAAACGGAGGCAGCCTTAGACAGGGGCCTAAAACAGGCCACGACTCTATCCTACCTCCTCGCAGTGCTCCGGTAAACAGACTGTTTGATACTACAGAAAATGACATGTTCTCTCACTGGAAAGGTTGTGAGTTTATGAGCCAGACCGGTGAAGAACGTGGACGGATGTCGGATGAGGAACGTGGACTGAGTCTATGCCGGTGAAGAACGTGGACTGAGTCTATGACGGTGAGGAACGTGGACTGATTCTATGACGGTGAAGAACGTGGACTGAGTCTATGACGGTGAAGAACGTGGACTGAGTCTATGACGGTGAAGAACGTGGACTGAGTCTATGACGGTGACGAACGTGGACTGAGTCTATGACGGTGACGAACGTGGACTGAGTCTATGTCGGTGAAGAACGTGGACTGAGTCTATGTCGGTGAAGAACGTGGACTGAGTCTATGTCGATTAGGAACGTGGACCGAGTCTGTGTCCTTGAGAAACATGGACTGAGTCTATGACGGATGAAATGAACAAATAGCAACTGACTTTTATTTCAAGGTTCCCTCCTTATCTGTCCTTGTTGGTTTCCTTCAAAGATTGATCCATGTTATCTTTGTAGTGGTGTACTTATCAGAGTTCTATGTTATCTTTGTAGTGGTGTACTTATCAGAGTTCTATGTTATCTTTGTAGTGGTGTACTTATCAGAGTTCTATGTTATCTTTGTAGTGGTGTACTTATCAGAGTTCTATGTTACCTTTGTAGTGGTGTACTTATCAGAGTTCTATGTTATCTTTGTAGTGGTGTACATATCAGAGTTCTACGTTATCTTTGTGATGGTGTACATATTAGAGTTCTATGTTATTTTTGTGCTAGTGTACATATCAGAATTCTACATTATCTTTTTAGTGGTGTACATATCAATGTTCTAGGTTATCTTTGTGATGGTGTAAGCACCACAGTTCTATGTTATCTTTGTGATAGTACACATATCAGAGTTATAAGTTATCTTTGTAGTGATGTACATATTAGTTCTATGTTATCTTTGTGGTGGTATACATATCAGAGTTCTTCGATATCTTTGTGGTGATGTACTTATTAGAATTCTGTGTTATCTTTGTGGTGGAGTATATATCAGAGTTCTACGTTGTCTTTGTGATGGTGTATGTACTTATAGCAGAGTTCTACCTTATCTCTGTGGTGGTGTGCATATCAGAATTCTATGCTATCTTTACAGTGGTGTACATAATAGAGTTTTATGTTATCTTTGTGATAGTGTACATATCAGAGTTCTATGTTATCTTTGTGGTGGTTTACATATCAGAGGTCTGTGTTATCTTTGTAATGGTGTATATATCAGATTTCTGTGCTATATTGTAGTGGTGTACATATCAGAGTTCTGTGTTATCTTTGTGATGGTGTACATATCAGACTTCTGTGTTATCTTTATAGTAGTGTACTTATCAGAGTTCTGTGTTATCTTTGTAGTGGTGTACATATCAGAGTTCTATGTTATCTTTGTAGTGGTATACATATCAGATTTCTACGTTTTCTTTGTGATGGTGTACATATCAGAGTTCTACGTTTTCTTTGTGATGGTGTACATATCAGAGTTCTGTGTTATCTTTGTAGTTGTGCAAGTATCAGAGATCTACGTTATCTTTGTGACGGTGTACATATCATAGTTCCATATTAACTTTTTGGTGGTTTACATATCAGGGTTTAAGATTCAACGTACAGATCTAGACATGAATGGTTCGACTTTGGCGCGAGTGGAGAGATAAAGAGCTCTGATCTGACCTCGCTTTCAGACTTAGAGGCTCAATGACACATGGTCCCACAGCAGAATGTCCTGTCTTGTATGAACAGTAAAGAAATCAGCTCTAACAGCACTCACGTTTCTGTTCAGTCTGATCCAAGCTTTTCTGGTCACTTTCCATGCTTCCACGAATGAAGATGTCTTTTCCTTTGGGAGAACTGGCAGCGGAGTCTACCAAAGATGTCAGTTTCATGTCCTGGATAGTTGACAACGTGGTACTCTCAGAATGTTGAATTTTTTCATTGGACAGTTGACAGCGTTCATTTCTCAGAATGTTGAATTTTTTCTCTGGACAGTTGACAGCGTTCACTTCTCAGAATGTTGAATTTTTTCTCAGGACAGTTGACAGCCTTCACTTCTCAGAATGTTGAATTTTTTCTCAGGACAGTTGACAGCTTTCACTTCTCAGAATGTTGAATTTTTTTCTCTGGACAGTTGACAGCGTTCACTTCTCAGAATGTTGAATTTTTTCTCTGGACAGTTGACAGCGTTCACCTCTCAGAATGTTGAATTTTTTCATTGGACAGTTGACAGCGTGGTCCTTTCAGAAAGTTGAGTTTGTGTCCTGGATAATTTGGCACCGTGGTCCTGCTAGATACTGTAATTTATGTCAAATTTTATGTCTCATTTATGCAGGTTTTTTTAAAGAGAGTGACGGCCGTCCCCTGGTCTCTTGTCATATGAAGGTTGCTAGTAAAGACTGTCTCAGTGGTCACCTGAACCCAGTGTCTGTTCATTTTTTATTTACGACAGGGACGTCCTCTGTGTAGTGCGGGACGGCCTTTGTCAAATATCATGGACCGAAAAAAGAACAAATATAACCATACACATTCATTCATACATTAATTTGCGTGTCCCTTGCGGAACTTTGCCTCCCTAACAGCACTCCTGTAGGCCTCTCGGTTGTCAGCAAGATGCCCTGCTGCTGATGCATCCATTTGCAGATCCTCAACGATTTCTTGTAGCCATCTTAGCCTTGATCTTCCTCTCTTTCTTTTTCCCATTATGTACCCCTCCAAGACGGTCTTCTCTAGACTATCATGACGTTTAATGTGTCCAAAATATTTAAGTTTCCTTTGTTTAATCCTCTTTACTAGCCAGCCTTCTTCAATATTAAGTTCTTGTAGTAAAGATATATTTGTTCTTTTTTGTGTCCATATTTGAAGAACTCTTCTGCAGCATTTACATTCAAAGGCATTTATGTGTTTCTCAGCTGTTTTGTTAAGTGTCCAGGTCTCACAGGCATATGTTGCGATGGGAAAGATGCATGCCCTTAAAAATCTTATTTTTGTGGTTCTGTCTGCTCCTCTCCACAGATTCTTTAGTTGTTTTACTTTCTGAAGAGCGATAGATGTCCTCCTTTTAGTTTCCCTCATTGTATCTCCATTACTAGTTAGTAAAAACTCTCCACTTTTTCCAGTTTTTCCTCATTGATACATATTTCAGCTGCCTTGTTTATTTTGTCAGTTGTCATCAATTTAATTTTCTTTGCATTAAGATAGGTTTTGCTCTTCGCTGTTCTTACGGAATATCCATACTACAAGAACTTAATATTGAAGAAGGCTGGCTAGTAAAGAGGATTAAACAAAGAAAACTTAAATATTTTTGACACATTAAAGGTCATAAGAATTTAGAGAAGACAGTCTTTGAAGGATACACTAGGAAAAAGAAAGAAAGGAAGATCAAGGCGAAGATGGCTGCAAGACATCGTTGATGATCTGCGAATTGACGCTTCAGCAGCAGGGCATCTTGCTGACAACCGAGAGGCCCACAGGAGAGCTGTTAGGGAGGCAAAGTTCAGCAAGGGACATGCAAATGACTGACTGACTGAGCGCAGGACAGCGTGCTAGCGGGGGAGGAGTTGTGTGTAACTATGTCATAAAACTGTTAATAAAAATATTCTGACCTTCATATACCTCACCAGGGTCATTTACTAAGGGCTATCTTAAAGTCCAGGGTGACCTTTCTCACGAGTCTAGGTATACCTGTTGTATTTTAACAAGTCCTGAAGAAAGGTCCTTGCTTTCGGTGTCACTGGTATTGTTAATGTGCTTGTCTACGTATCTACCCTTGACAATCCGTCATTGGCATTCTTTGTATCATTTGATGAGGGGAATGAAAAGTTCTATCTTATCTGTCTGGGGATGTCGAGACACAGAGACAGTCTTATCTGTTAGGGGATCTCGAAACACAGAGACAGTCTTATCTGTCTGGGGATGATCGGGACACAGAGACAGTCTTAGAAAGTGCGAACATGAGGTAGAATTCACAGAAGATAGTTGTGTTTTTTCGTGAAGCTTTCACTATCTTCAGACAGCTTCAGTAGAGAGTGATTAGCGCCGTGAAAGTTGCTAAATGGCTGATTGACTGGCTGATAGATTGGCTGATTAACTGTTTGATCTCAGTCTTCCTGAAGATTGCAGTATAGCTGACTGACTGACAGACTGATTAACAGTTTGATCTCAGTCTTCCTGAAGATTGCAGTATAGCTGACTGACTGACTGACTGACTGACTGACTGATTAACAGTTTGATCACAGTCCCGTCGGTTGCTGGCTTGTTCCTAATGGCCAATGTTAGTTTTTGCTACAAGAAGACAACTTTTGGTCTGTTCATGGCAGCCATCTGCTGTCCTGTATCCAGCAGTCGGTTAATCTCCATTTTTAGCTCACAGAAAGATTTGTGGTTTGTTCTTAAATACACAGACGTCTTGCAGACTGCTGGCATGTTTCAAAATGTGCTGACCTGATGTATATTGCCCGGTTTATTTCTTTTTTTTTTCCTCCTGGCCAAAGAAAGGTTGCTGGTTTATGTAATGAAGCTAGAAAGAGGTGTGTGGTTTAGTTTTACAGCAAGGTAGAAAGAGGTGTGTGGTTTAGTTTTACAGCAAGGTAGAAAGAGGTGTGTGGTTTAGTTTTACAGCAAGGTAGAAAGAGGTGTGTGGTTTAGTTTTACAGCAAGGTAGAAAGAAGTGTGTGGTTTAGTTTTACAGCAAGGTAGAAAGAGGTGTGTGGTTTAGTTTTACAGCAAGGTAGAAAGAGGTGTGTGGTTTAGTTTTACAGCAAGGTAGAAAGAAGTGTGTGGTTTAGTTTTACAGCAAGGTAGAAAGAGGCCTATGGTTTAGTTTTACAGCAAGGTAGAAAGAGGTGTGTGGTCTAGTTTTACAGCAAGGTAGAAAGAGGTGTGTGGTTTAGTTTTACAAGGTAGAAAGAGGTGTGTGGTTTAGTTTTACAGCAAAGTACAAAGAGGTGTGTGGTTTAGTCTTACAGCAAGGTAGAAAGAGGTGTGTGATTTAGTTATACAGCAAGGTAGAAAGAAGTGTGTAATTTAGTTATACAGCAAGGTAGAAAGAAGTGTGTGATGTAGTTATACAGCAAGGTAGAAAGAGGTGTGTGGTTCAGTTATACAGCAAGGTAGAAAGAGGTGTGTGGTTTAGTTTTACAGCAAGGTAGAAAGAGGTGTGTGGTTTAGTTATACAACAAGCGTGAAGGAGTGAAAAAAGGTAGAAGGAATGAAGAAAGGTAGAAGGAGTGAAGAAAAGTAGAAGGAGTAAAGAAAGGTAGAAGGAATGAAGAAAGGTAGAAGGAGTAAAGAAAGGTAGAAGGAATGAAGAAAGGTAGAAGGAGTGAAGAAAGGTAGAAGGAATGAAGAAAGGTAGAAGGAGTAAAGAAAGGTAGAAGGAATGAAGAAAGGTAGAAGGAGTGAAGAAAGGTAGAAGGAGTGAAGAAAGGTAGAAGGAGTGAAGAAAGTGAGCAGAAGCAAGAGTGGCAGGCTAAGATGGATACTGCGGCATGCGCCGGGGCATATATACGGCTGTCCTGAAGACAATGACGCCGGAGTCTGATTTTGAACCTTTGAAGAGCGACAGAAAGTAAGATGAGCAAGGATAAATGAAGAACAGACAACAAACCAATATTTCGGCCAAAAGCCTTCTTTCATTTTGCACACATAGAAAAGCAAGAAGATATATAAAAACAAGAAAAATAGATGGGAGATTAAGGACTTAGCTCTTTTGGCACCATCTTTGTAAGAAAGACCGGGCGTAAAATGGTTTATGTTTAGTTTTCTAAGACTAAAAAAAGAATATTTTTTTTTAGAATTCTTTTGGTTTAAGGAAGATGTTGCTGGTTTATTTCCAGCGTACAGGGATGATTGTATTCTTTATTCAATATTTCGGCAAAAGCCTTTTTCAAGGTTCACATACAAAAACAACACAATATATAAAAAGACCAAAAATAATGAAACACTTAACTTTTCTGGCATTCTCCTGCATTCATAATGTTTCTTACAAGGTGGATAAAAAAAAAGAGCTAAGTGCTTTTGCCGAAATATTGCCTGTTGTGTGTTCTTCATTTATATGTTCTCATCTTATTTCCTGTCAGCTTTCCTCACTCTTTCTATTTTTTTTTTGTTTTTTTAAACTGAACCAAACATCTCCATCTACCTTCATTACTATGACCAGTTTCCTTGTAGTTGTCTTTTCTCTTCTTTCTCTATTTGCTACATCAAAAAAAGAGACACAGTTAGGAATATATGACACTTTCAACACTTGGTGATATATTTAGCTTGGCTTTTATATTTTGTCGTTGTGAACACTGTGTGCACTGCCAGTGTAGCCAAGATAATCTGAACAACAGTATCTCTTATCAGATCTCTCAGATTATCCTCTGTGTGTGTGTGTCGCTTGGGATAGCTCGGCATTAAATCTGAGAGACATGTTTGTCTGGCTAGACGTGTTATACCAGTTTGTCTCTTTCCTGACCAAAATTCTAATACGACTGATATTTAATCAGCACTGATCTCATCAAAATGCGTCCCTCCTGGCAGTGCCAGTTCCTGGCGCTCGCCTTTATTGACCAGGACCCAGTTGAGAGGGGGGAAAAATAATGGAGTGCCGAGGGCGGAACGTAAGTGTCCAGATTGTGCGGAAAGAGATATAAAAATGTGCTCTTGTAAAAAGTAATAGTTTTTGTACATTCTTCTGTCAAAACGCAAATCAATGGAACTATCGTGTGTAAACGGCGATGGTTGTCTGCCTGGTGTGAAAGTTGTACTTCTACATTCAACAGAAAAAAAGGCGAGCTTTATATGGTCGTGTTTGATCTATTCTCAGCTTATTCAGATGTATAGAAAGCAGCATAGCTCAGTGGACTGTGGTGGATCTACGTCAGGTCATGCTTCAGTTGCCATATAGAACACGTACGGCCCGATGACAAGCAGGTACGCATACAAAATGTGCAGCAAAAAAAAAAAAAAAACTCCAACTTCACTGAGTTGAGGATAGAGCAGCAGTTTATGCATTCGGGGTAAAATAGATTCACCTACATCAAGTAGTGAAGAGAGAGGACGTTTAAGGGACGTGGTAATTGTTCAGCGATAAGTTCACCGGCTTTCACGTATCAGAAGAATACTTAAGAAGAAATGCCAGTGTTGCGCAGATATGGGCCTTGAAGGAACGTGTGCCAGCAAAAGGGCTATATTTGTGTGTTTGTGTGTGTGTGTGTGTGGGGAAGGTTGTAAGGAAAACCTGTCTTATTGGCTGGAGACGTGTGTAGCAATATCTGTCTCTGTTGTGTTAGCTTAACACACCTGCTGTCGTGTAGGGCATGGAAGTGTTCTCGCAAACTGTGACGGAAACCATATAGGATGTTATTCGAGATAGCTGCTGTGTGAGATATTCGCAAGTTGAGGATCAGTATAGTATAATTCTTGCGGACAGTATAATGGTTTGCAGCAGTTTAACACCGGATGTACTTCGCTAAAGACTTACCGATTTCACTTAGCGACCTGTATGGACAAATAATATAGATTTATTCACATTTCTGGATTAGCGGATATTCTACATACGGGAAAATACAGTAAGGAAGAATAAATGAACACAGCAGTTGGTGATAAAGCTAGTAGGAGTTTTGTGTGTGGTTATGTACAGATCATGGATTCCTGTAGCTAAGCCAGATGAATGCCTGGAACAAGTGCATGGCGGGTGGTTCTGAAATGCCGTGAAATAAGTGATCTTGCTGTTAGTGAAGGTGATATGGTCAGGCTGGTAACAACAAGATAAGTGAAGTTTTCTCTGCGTAGTACATGCTGTTGTAGTTGTTGACAAATTCACAGACGTAATTACAAGCAGAGCGTGACGCGAGTTGATTGATCAGTGTTGACAGTGAGCCCGCACACAAAACAGGTGAGGCTGATTGACAACACACATTGACATCTGTTCTTGTGATGGGCCTGGACACGTACCTGCCACACAGGTGTGCTGGCTGCGGTCAACCTTCAGCTAGGATTCCAGAACTAGATCGCTGTGGTTTATCTGTACTGAATTTTGAAGACAATGACAATGGAGAAAGCAGTCTTATTATAATTCTTGCATTGTAACTTCAGCACAAAGATTTTTCATTACACATTAGAGCCGTATCTTCGTTTCTTCATGAAAAAAAAATTGATAAAATAGTTTTCGTAAGAAGCAAAGAACACCAAAAGTATTCAGAATGAACAAACGAATGAACTTTGTTCTCAAAAGGCGGAGAACTGAATACGCCAGTTCATCTGAAATCTTACAGTTTCTCCTAATCTGTGAAGACATGGGTTTGATTAACACTGAAAATTGAATTTTGTTGATGGCTTTCTTATGATTGATGAGAGTAGCATCGGAGATTCTATTATGAAGAAATAATATAGGTCTCTTATGAAGAAATGATATACCGAAGACAGAGAATCTATACGGAATGAAAATAGTATGTTCTGAAGCAAAACGTGCTTAAGAAAACAGAAGAGAAGCTGGTGGTATTATCAAGAAGTGTATTGTGTTTTTCATCATCATCATCATCGCCTTTCACTCCCTTGAGAGCATAGACCACGGATAAAGGTTCTCCACTCATCCCTGTTCTTGGAGTTATTCTCTTGGAATTATTGTGTTTTTAAAACCCTGAAAAATTAAAGATCTATCATCAGTCTTGTCATTAAGATAAGTTGTGTGGGGCCTGATAATGAAAATGTGGACCTGTTTTTTTAAAGCCTGTTTCAAATAAAGAAAAGAGCTGCATTTTTCTGGAAGGTTCAAAGAACAGTTCTTCTGTATCCAGTGACACTGTCTGCTCTGGCACGAATTTTTACCAACTTGCTTTGTATCAGAAGTAGCTAACACTTTGGATCATCCAGGTTTACACCAGAAGTTCTCTGGAAGTTCGCAATCATTCAGTGAGTTGATTGACACGGACAGACATAGACTAGACATGTGGCGCGTTTCACAGTACGTTTCTACTTAATACGGCCCGAGATTTGTTGGTTCTAGCCTCTGTGATACCCGGAGTGTAGGGGGAAAAATGGAGTCTTGGGTGCCAAAAGGCGGTGTACCACCATCATCAGACGGTGCCTTTGAGCGATTCTTGACAGCAGCGATTGCTACGATAATCACCATCATGTTCTCGTGGAGGATGCTGGACAAGGTCGCCAGCGATGAGAAGAAAGAAGAAAAGAACGATACCGGGAGGCATAAGTTAGGTTACGCCCCGCCGTCTTCTTTATCATCGTCGTTGGTGTCCTTTGCCTCGCCATACAGGGCAGGTGGAGTGCTGGCGTCATCGCCTGCCTGTAAACATACTATAGGAGGCAAGCCTGGGCGAATGTCACAAGAAACTGAGTCTGTGGTACAGAGGTCTTCATCTGCGTCTAAAGATGGTTCAGTGACTCGAGTAACTGCTGGAAAAATGGGCTTCACAATGACCAGCCTCAAGCCCTTTATTCGCGTCCCAGTGGAGCTACCTCTGTGCGGAGATGACGCAGATGACGCAGATCCAGGCGTGAATGAAGCGGATGATCTCGAGGCACCACACAACGAGCAGCTGACAACAGCTGCATCACATCAAGACGACGGCTTTAGCTTAGACCTTGGCATCGACACTCCTGCTGCTGTTGCCGCCGATGATAATGGCGATAATGATGATGATGAAAGGAAAGATGGTAACCTGTTTTTCTCAGACTCTCAGCACGGCATCAGCCATGATCATGTTCACGGCGAGCTGGTAGACATCACAGACTCCAGCCTAGAAGATGTGGAGTTTATCGGCGTCGAGAGCAGCAGTGACTTGTTTCTTAACCTCAGCAGCGACAGCGGTGACACCAACAGCAAGGCTGAGTACCGCCACATCATCAACAACGACAACTACAGACCTTTCCGTGTACCTGATTACACAGTAGATGACAACGAGGATAACAGAAACGACTCCGACGAGGAGTTTTATCACCAGCACGGAGATGAGTTTGAAAACGACGACGCTCAGCCTCGAATACTCGACTCTGATGAGGAACTCTTTTGCTGCTCGATGCTGGAGCCCATCATGGAGGAAGACTCTGACGATATGACGAGCTCTAGCGAGGGTGACAGCAGCAGGAGCGAGAATGGCCTCCACGACAAGGAAGTCGAGTACGATCTGGAATATGAAGAAAGGAGACGAGGTCTTTTGCCTGGAAGAAACAGGTTCGCTTCGAAACCTATTTATAACATCAACAATTCTATATCGTTTGGGTCCAACAGATATTCAGGTGTGTTCTCATTCCCAAACAGATCATCACACAGAGCCGTGCCCTCGCTTAACGCTGTGTCATACTTGGGTAAACGCGTACCTGACCTAGATAAACAAGGACACAGATTTACAGGCGTCAACAGTATGCAGGCTACTGGTCCGGATTATGAAACGATTACAGAAAGTGGGACAGGTGACTTTACCTGCGGTAGCCGAGGTTCACGTGACGGGGACAGTCTTACAGATTCGAATGTGCTCGAGCCAAGAAAATGTGGCGTAGAAGCCGCAGTGATAGCACCAGTTGATTATGAGTATATTCGTCGTCACGGGAGCAGCGTTGATATATGTGAACCAGACCTTGTGAAAGCAGGTGTTTCTGAGGAGAATGTGTGCGATGATTCTAACCAGGGATACCTGGACAGAACAGGTGAGAAGAGGAATGTGAACACCAGGGACAGAACACCTGTGCTTGACGGTAAGGTACACGATCAAACTGTGCCTCGGTTGTTTGTTGAGTCTGTTTGTGATGATGTTCAGTGTGTCGAGAGTCAGTTTGTAGAGGGCACAGTTGCTGGACAGAGTTTCGGAGATGATGACCGCGGTCAGTCGCCTGGACAAGGACTGACCTCTGGGCTACGACCTGACCCGGTCAGGTCAAAGCGTCCAGTCAGTGACGGACTCGCTTATGCCCCTAAAAGACGAAAAAGCGAAGAAGAGAAAGAAGCGTTCTTTCGAGGCAGAATTCTTAGCGAAGGCAGGGGCGTCGCTTTTGGGGAAGAAAGACAAGGCGACAGACACGAAAATGGTGATTTATCGTCGGATTGTAATCTTACAAATGCTGAATCAGACTCTTTCTGTGATTCTCCAGCGTTAAATCCGTCAGCCGACTCAGTCAATTACAGTTCGACGGGTACTGAACCCCGAAAGAAAAACTCCGAGCTTAACAGTAACGTCGACCGCCATTATCCCGGAAGTAGTGGTGTCAGTTTAAGCAACAATCAGAGGCGTAGTACTGAGGGAGGTGCTCAAAGAGCAGAAACTCCAGATGAAATAGATAGGGGGACAGAAAACATCAAACTTGAAGATTCCTTTTCTTCTGATATCAGCGGCGGAAGTACCAGGAAGGGCGCTGTGCCAGTGGGTGTGAATATAAAAACAGTGAATTCCAGATTTGCTAAAGGAGACAAAAATAAGAAAATGGATGATAACAGTGACAGAAGAGAGACTGATGGAGAGGAGACGGAGTGGGAAGAGGAGATAATTGAGACTTTTGTGGTGCCCCTGACGCATGAGAGAGCCATTCTTCGAGCCCTTCAGAGCGTGAAGGACCTGCTGGACCAGAGGAGCGCAGCAAGGAGGGCTGAGCTCATTCCCCGCGACGAAGAAGAAGAAGTCGAGGAGGCCAGCCAAAGCACGTGCACGACAACAACGATTGAGGTCGAAGGTCGCGGTGAGATGGGGTTCACGGGATACGATGACGTCACAAGCGGGTATCGTGAGAATAACAACGCTGTGGCCAGGACGGATATGACCCTGAAGCAGAAAATGGGATTCGAACTGAACCTGGACGAGTTTAAAACGGACGATTACAACACCGAGTCTGGCTGGCCGATTGTGCGGTGCATTGAGAAAGAGAGGGTCTATGTGGACGAAGATGGTCGTGATGGCGCACCATACTACAGAGATGAAGACGCCAGCAGAGATGTGAGAGACGCGTTTGTAGAGGATGAGGATGCCAGTGATTGGCAACATGTACGAAGAAGGATGGAAGATGTAGCTGAGGGAGATGAAGAGCAAGAAGAAGATGAAATGGAAGAGGTAGCCGGAGAAGAAAGAGAAGAGAGGAAAGAAGAGGAAAATGTATTAGAAGAGGATGATAATGTAGAAGATGATGAAGAATGGGATGAAGATGATGATGAAGAATGGGAAGAAGATAATGAAGAAGGGGAAGAAGAGGAAGAAAGGGGAGAGGGAAAGGAAGAAGATAATGACGCAATAGAAGACATGACCGAGGAACACGTGACTCAGGATTTTACAGACAACCAAAAACTAGAAGATATCCCTGTAGCTGCACATCCGGACAGAGGCCAGCAGTTTGTGTCTGTTGATTCCAGAGAAGCCACCCTCCACTACCCAGCTCCCAAGCCACCTGTAGATATGGTGCCTACAGTATCAGCTGGACGTCCACATTACCAGCGAACACCTTCAGAAGAACATTTTACAAAACTTGACTTTGGCGATGTAAAGTCTCCGTCACTTAACATCCTACAGTCGCCAACAGTCAGGTTTCACAAGCCCATGACTGACCATCCAGTATCTTCTCCCAGGAGGAGCTCTATGAAAGCTCCTAAAGACCGAGAGGATGTGTCTCCCATGAGAGAATATTCCTTACCTACACATTCCGCGACAGTCTTCAAGGGCGTGTCCAGAAATACTTCCTCAGAGACAGAGCCGCAGGATACCGAAGTGGAAGATTTCTCGTCGTTTGTTAGCGGCATTCCATCACAAAGCGAGCAGGAGTACGAGGAGTTTGTGCGGCAAATGTCAGAGAAAGATGCCACACCCAGCACTTCAACCTTGACCCCAAGTCTTGACAGTGCCATACTCAGCGGCAATCTTGCCACGCCACACAGGACATCTGACGTCTTCGTCTTCCCCAGAGATGACACTTCAGATAAAGTTACGAGTCCTCCTGTTCATAGAAGCTCCAAAGGCGACAATGAAGATGAAATAAGCGAAGACAGTGGCAAGATCAATGAGCAGGCTGTGCCGGTCAAGAAACCAAGACTTGTCCGAACTTCCACAGCCCAGAACGAGGAAGAACTCCTGGGCTTCAATGCCGAAGTGAGGCGTTCGTCCACGGGCTCGGTGTATGACGAGTCTACGGGAATTTTAAACAGATCTTTCGAGGACACATCTGGTAGTAGTCTGGCTTTGGATTCCGAGCCTGGAGGTTTGTCCAGAAGCAGAAGCAGGGATGGTTTGTCTAGAAGCAGAAGCAGGGAAGCCATTTTGCTGGAGTCGCCATCAGTCGAGCATAAGCTCTTCCCTGAATCTCCTAGGAAGTTTTTCTCCACATTTTTCGGCGAGCCAGCTTTGGATGTTGTCTTGGAATCGTCTATGGTAGCGAGCGAAGAACAAGGACCAGAAGCTAGCCCAGCAAGTGTGGCCTCGACTTTATCGCCTCTTGCTGAGACTAAGGAGAGTCAGCAGATGACGCCAGCCCCTGTAAAGTGGACGCGAGTCATCCCTGGTTCCAACTTTGTGGAGGAAAAACGATCTCCTCCTTTAGAGGTTGCGACCGCTGTTACAGTCAGCGCGCCTGGCCCTGTTGCTGATGTTAAAACAGCCAGATCTGTTGTTATCAGTGATGTTAAAACAACCAAACCTGCCAGTGTCGGTGATGTTAAAACAACCAAACCTGCCAGTGTCGGTGATGTTAAAACAACCAAACCTGCCAGTGTCGGTGATGTTAAAACAACCAAACCTGCCAGTGTTGGTGATGTTAAAACAACCAAACCTGCCAGTGTCGGAGATGTTAAAACAACCAAACCTGCCAGTGTCAGTGATGTTAAAACAACCAAACCTGCCAGTGTCAGTGATGTTAAAACAACCAAACCTGCCAGTGTCAGTGATGTTAAAACAACCAAACCTGCCAGTGTCAGTGGTGTTAAAACAACCAAACCTGCCAGTGTCAGTGGTGTTAAAACAACCAAACCGGTCACTGTCACTGACGTTAAAAATGATGTTAAACCAATGAAGTGTGACTCTGTGGATGGTGTTAAATCAGTCAGACCGGTGGAAGTTAAATCAGTCAAACCTGTGGATGTTAAATCAACAAAACTGGAGTCACGTAAACAAATGCTTGAAGATTTTTCTGACTTGGAATTTGCAGACGCAGACGATGGTCCAGAAGTTGAAGTTTCCAGTCCATCAAAGGTTTTAGCAACTGAAGTTTCCAGTCCATCAAAGGTTTTACCACCTAAAGTTTCCAGTCCATCAAAGGTTTTACAAACTGAAGTTTCCAGTCCGTCAAAGGTTTTACCACCTAAAGTTTCCAGTCCATCAAAGGTTTTAGCAACTGAAGTTTACAGTCCATCAAAGGTTTTACCACCTAAAGTTTCCAGTCCATCAAAGGTTTTACCAACTGAATTTTCCAGTCCATCAAAGGTTTTACCACCTAAAGTTTCCAGTTCATCAAAGGTTTTACCAACTGAAGTTTCCAGTCCACCAAAGGTTTTACCGACTGAGACTTCCAGTCCATCAAAGGTTTTGCCTACTGAGACTTCCAGTTCAGCAAAGGTTTTACCGACTGAAACTTCCAGTCCATCAAAGGTTTTACCGACTGAGACTTCCAGTCCATCAAAGGTTTTGCCTACTGAGACTTCCAGTTCAGCAAAGGTTTTACCGACTGAGACTTCCAGTCCATCAAAGGCTTTACCGACTGAGACTTCCAGTCCATCAAAGGTTTTACCGACTGAGACTTCCAGTCCAGCAAAGATCTTACCTACTGTCATCCCGGTCAAGGCTGCACCAAGGCCTGCAAAAACAAGTGCACGTCCCACTTCCAGTCCTCCTAAACCGCCCCTGACTCCAAAGCCTCGAACTTCCGTACCACCTGCTAGTCCAGGGCCCCGAACTTCTGCTCCAGCTGGTGGTCCAGAACCCGGAACTTCTGCGCCACCCGTTAGTCCAGGGCCCCGAACTTCTGCGCCACCTGCTAGTCCAGGGCCCCGAACTTCTGCTCCAGCTGGTGGTCCAGAACCCGGAACTTCTGCGCCACCCGTTAGTCCAGGGCCCCGAACTTCTGCACCACCTGCTAGTCCAGGGCCCCAAACTTCTGCGCCACCTGCTAGTCCAGGGCCCCGAACCTCTGCTCCAGCTGGTGGTCCAGAACCCGGAACTTCTGCGCCACCCGTTAGTCCAGGGCCCCGAACTTCTGCGCCACCTGCTAGTCCAGGGCCCCGAACTTCTGCGCCACCTGCTAGTCCAGGGCCCCGAACGTCTGCGCCACCCGCTAGTCCAGGGCCCCGAACTTCTGCGCCACCTGCTAATCCAGGGCCCCGAACTTCTGCGCCACCTGCTGGTCCAGTAAAAACTCCTACAACATCATCTACAGAAAAGACTTCGTTGTCGACTCCAGCAAAGTCCACGACTGTGCCCAGCCCTCACCAGCCTCTGCCAGCATCAGCTTCAGTAAAGCCCCTTCCCATAGCAACGCCACCGCGTCCTACAGCAGCAACGGGTGGGCCAGAACCTGGAACAGAATCTACAACATCTGCATCCCGATCTGTTCCTGTCCCATCGAAACCCACTCTGGCGCCAAAGCCAAGGAAGCTTGTCCCAGAAAGGGCTTCACCAGCTTTTAGCATAGACAGGGTTGAGAGACAGATAGAGGTCATAACCCCAACGCTTGAGATAAGTGTCAAGATGAGGGAAACAATGAAACAAGTCAAAAAGAAAGATGTGAAAGAACCTGATGTCAGAGATGAGGTGTTTGATGATAAAGAGGAACTGGAAGAAGAAGAGACAGAAGATAAAGATGAAAGTAGTGAAGAAGAAGCTGACGATGAAGAGGAGTGTGAAGAAGAAGAAGAAGAAGAAGAAGAAGGAAAAGGCGAAGACGAAGAAAATGACTCTAGAGAAAGCGAGTCTAGCGAATATAAAAATTTCCAGGAAAAGGATGGGTTCAGTTCGAAAGCAGTGGAAATTGTAGACAAGGTGCTGCCATCACAGACCACAGCAACGTCTGATCCTGCTCCATCAGCCACTGGCGAGACAAGACTCAAACGAGAATCTTCATCGACAGCCGCGACGTCTCTACCGCCTAAGTCACTACCTGCGCCCTTGACCTACACAACGTCGGCCTGGGCGCAGTCTCCGTTTATCCCAGGGTCACCCAGCAAACCAAGGTCAATGAGGGAGATAAAGAAGCGTTCCAGGCAACCGTACACTTCGGTCCTGACCCAGGTGCCTACAACACCCACCTCACCCAAGGTAGCACCTTTTGTTCTTCCAGAGAACTTGCTCACACCGAGCCGGCTCAAGATTATCCAGTCCAGAAATCGATTCTTGAGCGAGCAGAATTTGCTCAGCGACGCTTTCTCTGGCGAGTTCGCTGCCCGCAAGGAGGCTTTGACCCAGTCCTCTGCTCCGGCGAAGGACAGAAAATATACGCCAAAGATGGCGAAACATCCAAACTATCGGAGCCAGGAGCAGCTTGAGAAGATCTTGTACATGATTAACCTTAAGCACGGCCGCTCCGAGAGTTCCCTTTACAAATCACAGGAATGCTTGCATGATGACTGCATTCTGTCGGAGAAAGGAAGGCGAGAGATTCTAGATAAGGCACTCTCCATTGATAATCTGCACCTGGATCTGTACAGAAATTTGCAGAGGTTAGGCTCAGAGACAGACACAGATGGCGGGCCACTACTCGATACGTACTTCCCGGAAACTAACAGTGATTTGTTTGATCTAACTTTTCCTTTTCAGGGTGACCGCAGTCGAAACCTCGAACGACCAGCAAGCATGAGTGAACTCCGCCACGCTTCCGACTACACCACAATAAGTGGTTCCGGTGGCGGGCTCTATGACACCCCCGAGTCAAAGGGCAAAGGTCGCTTTGCCCATAAGCAGTACAAAAAGTCTAAAAGCTTGTGCACTCTCGAGACTAATCTAGACGAAGTCAATTTCGCAGCCTCTCCTACAGGTGACGGTTTGCAGCGCGTGCCGTCAGCTCACGAACTGCGAATCAGCAAATCTCTGCAGAAGCTCAATGTGCCGAACTGGTACAAGCAGTCTAGTTTGTCCAAGAGTGGCAGCTGTCTCCTCAAGTACGGCTCCTCCTCTAGTATGTCTTCATGGGCATTCTCGCCCAGCCTAATCTCCTCCCCGTGTACTACTCCGTCCACAACATCCAACATCGTCATAAAATCTCGCGTACAGTTGCCTTCATCCCGCAACCTCCGATCTCCTCGTTTTGCATCAAAATCCGCCCCTTCCACGCCTTCATTCATGAACCAATCGACAGAGGAGAAATCTGCCACGCCCACTCCTGTCAAACTTCCAAGTGACAAGATGAGAACAAAAGACAAACCGAAAGCTCTGATGCCAATACCAATTGTGCCATTCGATAAAATCCGTGCCATGTTCGAGAAGAAAGATGAGCCGAAGACACAAAAGTTCCAGAAAGATGAAGGTTTTGCTACTCCAGTGTCCTCGTCTACTGCAGCAACAAAGACACAAGCTCAGAGGCCCACAGAGATAGCCCCCTCAAAAAGCTTCCCTCTCAATGGCAATGATGAGGCACGGTACACGGAGGAAGACGTTGTACCCAAAGTCATCGTTTCCCCGACAGACCCCAACGTAAAGAGCATCTTGAAACGTCCAAACCAAGAAAAGAGGTACTCGGACATCCAAGAGGCGCCGGAAGCAGATGATGAGCCAGTGATAGTTAGGCCGGTGCCAACAAAGCCACACGAAGCTGCGCCAACGATGCCGATATCACAAGGCCCAACATTTGTAAGCCCGCCACAGCCATCAAAACAGCAACCTCCCAGTAAACCGCCTATCAAAGACAAGCCGGTACTGGCCGAGAAGCCCAGACATGGGACTGCTAAACCCGAACAGAAAGAGAAAGATGAACCGAAACCAGCGTCAGCTCCCAGAGAAGAGAGGACAACTCAGAAGCAGCTTAAGGAGGAAGGTCAGCCTTCGTCCGCGTCAAAGCCGAAAGGGTTCGCATTCTTCAGATCGTTACGTTCATCCTCATCATCATCCACAGAAGATACAAAAGACAAAGAGCGCAAATCTCCAAGAGAGAAGGGGATCAAATCCTCAGTTTCTCCCACTCTCAGCCCAGATTCCAGCAACGATTCACCTGAAGCTTTTCCTGCCTCACCTGTCAGTAGACTATCTCCCACGGGCGTACAGTCACCGCCAGCTATCACCATCACGCCTGACACATCCCGACCCAAAGCACCACCGCCATATGTGAATGTCGCCCCAGGTGGGCCACGAGAATCGGTCACGGTGTTGGAATCTGCTCCAGTTATAAAACCTCCAAGCCAGAAACAGCCTGCCGCCGGTCCGGCTACGGAAGAACGGATCGCCCAGGCAGGTTCACAGAAAGAACCTGTCAGACAGAACGTAACTAAAAATGCAAGATCGCCAGATCCAATTCAAGAGACTAATTTAGATGATTCGATTGAATACGAAATAAGACCAGCAAAACCAGAGCCAGTAGTCGAGACTGCTTCTGAGAAAAAGAAGTCATGGTTTCCTAAATCCAAACTCTCCAAAACAACAAAACCCGCAGAGGAATCGAGCAAGCCCTCAACCAAACCTAAAGTGTTAGACCTGCAGTCCAAATTTGAAATCCAGCAACTGGCAGATGAGCCGAGGCGCCTTCGATCACCCACAGAATCAGTTAGTCCTAATGGCAGTTTCGTGTCTGAAGGGTCAAGGTCAGGAAATGTCCATCGTGAGAGTGACAGAAGCAGGTCCCCGGCGAGTTACTCTCAGGACGGTCGGTTTGCCGCAAGAGAAAGCGACCTTGACCAGTCTCGCGATTCTTTCAGTTCAAGATCAGCTGACAGATCTAGAGAGTCGGATCGGCGGGACACCAAACTTCCGGAAAGAAAACCGTCTGAAGACTCAGATCGAAGCTTCAACCGCAGCTTGGATCAATCATCAGATCGATATCCTTCTCGAGATAACGACCACGGCAGCGCTCGGGGCGGAAGATATTCCGACAGAAGTGCAGCAACTGACAGCCGCAGCGGTGGCAGTGACAGGTACATCTCCAGCGAGGATGACAGAAGGGACAGGTCCAGAGACAGTGAACTCAGTCGTAGTTCTGAACCTCGAGACGAGAGCGATCGAAGCTTTGACAGCCGTGACAGGGGACACGACAGAGATAGAGATTTCGACAGAAGTCGGGATTATGACAGAAGAGATAGGGATTATGATGATCGAAGCCGGGATTATAACAGAAGAGATAGGGATTATGATGATCGAGGCCGGGATTATGATAGAAGAGATAGGGATTATGATCGAGGCAGGGATACTGACAAAAGAGATAAGGATTATGTTGATCGTGGAAGGGATTATGACAGAAAAGATAAGGATTATGATGATCGAAGCAGAAATTTTGACAGAAGAGACAGGGATTATGACGATCGAGGCACGGATTATGACAGAAGAGACAGAGACTTTGATACACGGCGAAGAGAACGAGAAACTAGCCCACGGGAAGGATCGATACACTCCAGAGAATTTGACCGAGGTAATAAAAGAGGCGCGGACCTGGACAGAAGTTCTCTGTCTAGAGGTAGCGCCGTGGGTTCTGATATCACTCGAGACTCCAGATTTCGAAGACCCTCGGACAACTATGAAGACGTGGCTACATCCAGAACCTCTCTCTCATCTGGAAGAACTTGGCAGCCAAAACCTCGTGGGAGTCGTGGATCAGACTCTTCCCCTCCGAAGCGAGTGGGCGCAGCCACCGAGGAGAGTGCCAGGTCACCTGTGGACTCTAACGGAACTTCCTCGCCCTACAGGTACAGGGTAGCTGGGAGCGCCTTCAGCTCTTCGAGGCCAGACACTGCTCCAGGGCTAAACACGCCACCATCAGGTCGACATGAGGTCGGCCCGGCATCCAAGTCTGGGACAGCTGGTGGAGCCGCCAAGTCTTTGAGAGGTAATGCTTATCACTAACGTTGCTGTTTAAATGCTTGTCTTGGTCTGCTTGTCTGTGCCTGAAGTTGTGACTGTCGTACTGGACATTCCGGAATATGAAACAACCCCAGCATTCACCTAATCCTGGACTTATTTTTCTCTCATTCCATTCTCTAAAACACATAGTTTTGTTTTTTTTTCTTTACAAACCCAAATCACTAAAACTTAATTCTGGATGTTTTGTTAGAAACTTCATTCTCTAAGAACTAATACAATGTATTTTGTTAGAAACTACATTCTCTAAAAACTGAATTCCTGAATAATTTGTTAGAAAATTCAATCTCTAAAATCTAGTATTTTATTAGAAACTACATTCTCTAAAACCTAATTCCTGAATATTTTGTTAGAAACTTCATTCTCTAAAATCTAATATTTTGTTAGAAACTACATTCTCTAAAACTTAATATTTTGTTAGAAACTACATTCTCTAAAACCTAATTCCTGAATTTTTTGTTAGAAACTTCATTCTCTAAAACCTAATTTTTTGTTAGAAACTTCATTCTCTAAAACCTAATATTTTGTTAGAAACTACAGTCTCCAAAGACTAATGCCTGAATATATTTGCTTTGAAATGCAGTTCTGGAAAATCTCATTCCTGGATTCTGTCTCTGAAACTGTATTCTCTGAAACCTGATATTTGAATATTTTGTTCATTTCTTCATTCCTTGAAACTTTATGTGTAGATTATTCCAATTCTTTTAAAAAATCAGTGCAATTTATGGATTTCTGTCTTTTATTAACTGCCATAACAGAAAAACTGTAGGAATTCTCAGTTGTCAAACAGAATTGACGATTTTGCAGTTAATCTTAGACAGAATAGCTTGTAGCATTGAAATTATGGAAGCCGTTAATCAGTTTAATCTTAGGCAGAATAGCTTGTAGCATTGAAATTATCTCTCTCTCTCTCTCTCTCTCTCTCTCTCTCTGAACCTTAAGTGCCCAGGGCACATGGGGCTTCTGCAAGAGTTTTCCATAAATGCCTGTCCTTTGCCTTTTTTTCTGCTCTTGCCCAGGTGAGCCCTTTATTGCTCAACATCCTTTCTGTTCTTCTTCTCCATGTCTCTTTTGGTCTACCCTTACTTCTGTTCCCCTGTGGTGTCCATCTTAGTGGTATTTTTGGTAGTGAGTTGTCAGTCATTCGGAGCACATGTCCCAACCATCGCCAGCGTCTTTCCTCAGTAATTGCTGTCAGTGGCTTCATCTGCATTTCTGCCAACAAGATGTTATTTCTTATGATGTTTGGCCAAAATATTTTTCTATTTCTTTGTAAACATTTAGTCTGGAAAGAATTCAACTTGTTTTCTATGGTTTTGATGATTTTCCAGCATTCACTTCCATAGAGTAGTACACTTAGAACATTACTCTTAAATATCCTGATTTTCATATTTATGCTTAGTTTTTTAGATTTCCATATAGTCTGCAGCATTGCAAAAGCCTGGTTTGCTCTAGTAAGTTTGCTGTTGATGTCCTCTGTGCTGTCTCCATTTTCTACTACTCTACTGCCAAGGTATACAAATTCGTTGACCTCCTCCACTAACTTGCTGTCTACTCTGAGTACATTTCTGTTGTTCACATTTTGCTTCATTAACTTTGTCTTTCCTACGTTGATCTTTAGTCCTATGTTGTTTGCACTCTGAGTTAGCTTGTTTATTTTATCTTACATTTCTTTGTGGCTGCTTGATAATAGACAAATGTCGTCCGCAAAGTCAAGGTCCTCCAGCACTGTGTCAAGGGTCCATTGTAATCCTCTACGTTTATCTGATGTTGCCTCCTTCATTAACCAGTCTACTGCTAAGATAAATAATGTTGGTGATAGTACACATCCCTGCTTCACTCCTGTTTGTACCCTAATGCTGCTGGAGATATGTTCTCCACAGATCACTTGACAAAGAAAACCCTCGTATAGGGCTTTGATTACATTCACTGTCTTATGGGGGAGGCCATGCCATCTTAGGATTTTCCACAGTGCATCTCTGTTGACACTGTCAAAGGCTTTCTTAAAATATATAAACAATGCATATGTTGTGCTATGCCACTCATTTGCCTGATCTAATATTTGTCTAAGTACAACTATGTTGTCTATGCATGATCTTCCTTTCCTAAATCCTGCCTGCTCTTTCCGAAGTTTTCCCTCAAGTGCTTGTATAATTCTATTGATGATTATTCTGCAAAATACTTTACTGGTGAGTGGCAGTAGGGTAATGCCTCTCCAGTTCCCGCAATCTCTGAGGTCACCCTTCTTTGGTAGTTTTACTATAAGACCAGTTTTCCACTCCTCTGGAGCTTTTTCTAGATCTCAGACATTGAAATTATGGTAGCCAATAATCAGCTACTGGGTTGCTGAAGGTTGGTAGCTGAACTGATAGTCAAAGATGACAATTGTCATGCCACCCAACAAGATAAAAGTGATGATAACATTTTTACCTATTTAATGATATTGTGCTATTTATTCTATTTTTAGTAATCTGTTTTAATGGTCACTTGCTCTGAATTTCTTATATTGTTCCATAGTTTACGGACAGAGAGCTCTGAATTTCTTATATTGTTCCATAGTTTACGGACAGCGTGCTCTGAATTTCTTATATTGTTCCATAGTTTACGGACAGCGTGCTCCGAATTTCTTTTTTTTTTTTTTGTTTGGTGGGGGGAAGGGAGGGGTTAGGTGCTCGGTTTACTAACCCGGTGGTACCAGGTCAGTCCCAGTACTGGGATGTTTTTCTGGCACACACCGAAAAAGTCCCCGGGGTTGGCCCAGCCTCTAAAAATGTGTACGAGAGAAATCTGGGAAGGTAAAGCGGCCAGGCGTAATACTGACCACATCAGACTTTCATGTGCCGGAGGTCATGGAAAATACGGGCCTAACACCGTATTCCCCAATATACCATAAAATGGCATGGAAACGGGAAATTGACCTTTTACCTTCTTTTTTTTCTCACCTGAAGTGGTGACAGTGCACTCTAAATTTATTATCTCTCCCTCCCTCTCTCTCTTCCTCTCTCTCTTAACCTAAATTAATGACAGTGCACTCCAAATTTATTGTCTCTCTGTCTCTTAACATAAAATAATGATAGTGCACTCCAAATTTATTCTCTCTCTCTCTTAACCTAAATTAATGACAGTGCACTCCAAATTTATTGTCTCTCTGTCTCTTAACATAAAATAATGATAGTGCATTCCAAATTTATTCTCTCTCTCTCTTAACCTAAATTAATGACAGTGCACTCCAAATTTATTGTCTCTCTGTCTCTTAACATAAAATAATGATAGTGCACTCCAAATTTATTCTCTCTCTCTCTCTCTCTCTTAACCTAAATTAATAACAGTGCACTCCAAATTTATTTTTTCTCTCTTAACCTACATTAATGACAGTGCACTCCAAATTTAGTATCTCACTCTTATCCTAAATTAATGACGGTGCACTCCAAATTTATTATCTATATCTCTCTCTCTCTTAACCTAAATTAATGACAGCTCTCTCTAAATGTACTCTCTCTCTCTTAACCTAAATTAATGACAGCTCTCTCTAAATGTACTCTCTCTCTCTCTTAACTTAAATTAATGACAGCTCTCTCTAAATGTACTCTCTCTCTCTCTTAACCTAAATTAATGACAGCTCTCTCTAAATGTACTCTCTCTCTCTCTCTTAACCTAAATTAATGACAGCTCTCTCTAAATTTACTCTCTCTCTCTCTTAACCTAAATTAATGACAGCTCTCTCTCTCTTAACCTAAATTAATGACAGCTCTCTCTAAATGTACTCTCTCTCTCTCTCTCTCTCTCTCTCTAACTAAATTAATGACAGTGCGCTCTAAATTTATTCTCTCTCTCTTAACCTAAATTAATGACAGTGCGCTCTAAATTTATTCTCTCTCTCTTAACCTAAATTAATGACAGTGCGCTCTAAATTTATTCTCTCTCTCTTAACCTAAATTAATGACAGTGCGCTCTAAATTTATTCTCTCTCTCTCTCTTAACTTAAATTAATGACAGTGCGCTCTAAATTTATTCTCTCTCTCTCTCTCTCTCTCTTAACCTAAATTAATGACAGTGCGCTCTAAATTTATTATTTTCTCAAATGTTTATAAATGTCACATGTCTTTTGTTCTGCTCATGATGATCGCCCACTCTGTCCTTAGGTCCTTTTCTCTGTGTTTCTTACAAAGTCTGTTAGCCTGTCTGTCTCACCTTGTCTGTGTCTGCCCAAATGTCTGTTCGTGTGTCTGCGCTTCTCTCTATCTGGAGCTTGCCTTCCTGTCTCTGACGTAGATTTTTCTGTTCCCCCCCCCCCCTCCTCAAACCACCGCTCTACCCGCCTCATGTCACAAGAGCACCATAGTACAGAGTTATCCGTGTACACTAAATACCAAAAAGTGTACACATAAAGGCACGCATGAAGGAAACAATCGTGACAGGCATTTCTCATTATCTCTTCAACCTGTGTGTTTTGTCAGTACAGAAACACTAGGTGGCACCCCAGAAAACATCTGTTTTGTCAGTACAAAAATACTAGGTGGCACCCGAGAAAACGTCTGTTTTGTCAGTACAAAAACACTAGGTGGCACACCAGAAAACGTCTATTTTGTCAGTACAGAAAGACTAGGTGGCACCCAAGAAAACGTCTGTTCTGTTAGTACAAAAACACTAGGTGGCACACCAGAAAACATCTGTTTTGTCAGTACAGAAACACTAGGTGGCACCCAAGAAAACGTCTGTTTTGTTAGTAAAAAAACACTAGGTGGCACCCAAGAAAACGTCTGTTTTGTTAGTACAAAAACACTAGGTGGCACACAAGAAAACGTCTGTTTTGTCAGTACAAAAACACTAGGTGGCACACAAGAAAACGTCTGTTTTGTCAGTACAAAAATACTAGGTGACACCCCAGAAAACGTCTGTTTTGTCAGTACAAAAGCACTACGTGGAACCACAGAAAACATAACACAGCCCAGCGAAAAACATTTTATTTTGGTGCCTTGATTTTTAGGCCTGTTCCTGGTATTATTTGGGGCCATTGATTCAGAAAATTGCATTAGATAGATCGCATCAGCTCTAGTTTCTTAGATATGGTTGGCATCAGCTCTAGTTTCTTAGATATGATTTGCATCAGCTCTAGTTCCTTAAATATGATTGGCATCTGCTCTAGTTCCTTAGATATGGTTGGCATTAGCCCTAGTTTCTTAGATATGGTTGGCATCAGCTCTAGTTTCTTAGATATGGCTAGCGTCAGCTTTAGTTTCTTAGATATTGTTGGCATCACCTCTAGTGTCTTAGATATAGGATGGTTAGCGTCAGCTTTACTCTCTTAGATATGGTTAGCGTCAGCTTTACTCTCTTAGATATGGTTAGCGTCAGCTTTAGTTTCTTAGATGTTGTTGGCATCAGCTCTAGTGTCTTAGATATGGTTGGCATCAGCTCTAGTGTCTTAGATATGGTTATCGTCAGCTTTAGTTTCTTAGATATGGTTGGCATTAGCTCTAGTTTATTACATATGGTTATAATCAGCTTTAGTTTCTTAGATATAGTTAGCATCAGCTCTAGTTTCTAAGATATGGTTACCATACGCTCTAGTTTCTTAGATATGGTTGGCATCAGCTCTAGTTTCTTACATATGTTGGCATCAGCGCTAGTTTCTTAGATATGGTTGGCATTAGCTCTAGTTTCTTAGATATGGTTACCATCAGCTCTAATTTCTTAGATATGGCTGGCATCAGCTCTAGTTTCTTAAATATGGTTGGCATCAGCTCTAGTTTCTTAGATCTGGTTGTCATCACCTCTAGTTTCTTAGATATGATTTGCATCAGCTCTAGTTCCTTAACTATGATTGGCATCTGCTCTAGTTCCTTAGATATGGTTGGCATCAGCTCTAGTTTCTTTGATATGGTTAGCGTAGGCTTTAGTTTCTTAGATATTGTTGGCATCAGCTCCTGTGTCTTAGATATGGTTAGCGTCAGCTTTACTCTCTTAGATATGGTTAGCGTCAGCTGTAGTTTCTTAGATGTTGTTGGCATCAGCTCTAGTGTCTTAGATATTGTTGGCATCAGCTCTAGTGTCTTAGATATGGTTATCGTCAGCTTTAGTTTCTTAGATGTTGTTGGCATCAGCTCTAGTGTCTTAGATATGGTTGGCATCAGCTCTAGTGTTTTAGATATGGCTAGCGTCAGCTTTAGTTTCTTAGATGTTGTTGGCATCAGCTCTAGTGTCTTAGATGTGGTTAGCGTCAGCTTTAGTTTCTTAGATGTTGTTGGCATCAGCTCTAGTGTCTTAGATATGGTTGGTATCAACTTTAGTGTCTTAGATATGGTTAGCGTCAGCTTTAGTGTCTTAGATATGGTTAACGTCAGCTCTAGTGTCTTAGATGTTGTGGCATCAGCTCTAGTGTCTTAGATATGGTTGGCATCAGCTCTATAGTCTTAGATATGGTTGGCATCAGCTCTAGTTTCTTAGACATGGTTGGCATCAGCTCTAGGTTCTTAGATGTGGTTAGCATCAGCTCTAGTTTCTTAAATATGGTTGGCATCAGCTCTAGTTTCTTAGATATGGTTGGCATGAGCTCTAGTTTCTTAGATACGGTTGGCATCAGCTGTAGTTTCTTAGATATGATTGGCATGAGCTCTAGTTTCTTAGATATGGTTAGCATCAGCTCTAGTTTATTAGATATGGTTACCATAAGCTCTAGTTTCTTATATATGGTTGGCATCAGCTCTAGTTTCATACATATGATTGGCATCAGCTCTAGTTTCTTAGATATGGGTGGCATTAGCTCTAGTTTCTTAGATATGGTTAGTATCAGCTCTAGTTTCTTAGATATGGTTAGTGTCAGCTTTAGTTTCTTAGATGTTGTTGGCATCAGCTCTAGTGTCTTAGATATGGTTAGCGTCAGCTTTAGTTTCTTAGATGTTGTTGGCATCAGCTCTAGTGTCTTAGATATGGTTAGCGTCAGCTTTAGTTTCTTAGATGTTGTTGGCATCAGCTCTAGTGTCTTAGATATGGTTAGCATCAGCTCTAGTGTCTTAGATATGGTTAGCGTCAGCTTTAGTTTCTTAGATGTTGTTGGCATCAGCTCTAGTGTCTTAGATATGGTTAGCGTCAGCTTTAGTTTCTTAGATGTTGTTGGCATCAGCTCTAGTGTCTTAGATATGGTTGGCATCAGCTCTAGTGTCTTAGATATGGTTAGCGTCAGCTTTAGTTTCTTAGATGTTGTTGGCATCAACTCTAGTGTCTTAGATATGGTTGGCATCAGATCTAGTTTCTTAGATATGTTTGGCATCAGCTCTAGTTTCTTAGATATGGTTGGCATCAGCTCTAGGTTTTTAGATATGGTTAGCATCAGCTCTAGTTTCTTAGATATGGTTTGCATCAGCTCTAGTTTCTTAGATATAGTTGGCATCAGCTGTAGTTTCTTAGATATGATTGGCATGAGCTCTAGTTTCTTAGATATGGTTGGCATCAGCTCTAGTTTCTTAGATATGGTTTGCATCAGCTCTAGTTTCTTAGATATAGTTGGCATCAGCTGTAGTTTCTTAGATATGATTGGCATGAGCTCTAGTTTCTTAGATATCATTGGCATGACTCTAGTTTCTTAGATATGATTGGCATGACTCTAGTTTCTTAGATATGATTGACATGAGCTCTAGTTTCTTAGATATGATTGGCATGAGCTCTAGTTTCTTAGATATGATTGACATGAGCTCTAGTTTCTTAGATATGATTGACCTGAGCTCTAGTTTATTAGATATGATTGGCATCAGCTCTAGTTTCTTAGATATGATTGACATGAGCTCCAGTTTCTTAGATATGATTGGCATGAGCTCTGGTTTCTTAGAAATGATTGGCATGAGCTCTAGTTTCTTAGATATGATTGGCATGAGCTCTGGTTTCTTAGAAATGATTGGCATGAGCTCTAGTTTCTTAGATATGATTGACATGAGCTCTAGTTTCTTAGATATGGTTGGCATCAGCTCTAGTTTATTAGATATGATTGACATGAGCTCTAGTTTCTTAGATATGATTGGCATGAGCTCTAGTTTCGTAGATGTTGTTGGCATCACCTGTGGTTTATTAGATATGGTTGACATCAGCTCTAGCTTCTTAGATGTGGCTGAATTTTAATCCCCTCTTTAACAACTCTCTTCTGCAGAATTGGGATGTCATAACAAGCTGTCTTATTTGAACGGGAAATTTATGTATTTAATTTACTCACAATTCGTTGTATGTATAATGACCCTTGTTTCTCAACTATTTGTCTTCAATTCCTTTCCTATGATGCAAACTGACATAAAAATGTATAGCTCAAATAACAAAATCGCTTTTGTTCTGTTCTGTTACGTAGTTATATGCAAAAGATTAAGGTGGTAAATCATGATTTTCTTAGACTACATAAATTTGTGTTTCAAAGGTTTCTCAACCTGATCTGTTTAAAATAGTTTCACGGTATAATAATTATGATCGTATGAGAGATGTATATATATTCTCAGTCACATCATTTCATGTTTGCTTATCGAACTCCGTATAGGCTATGGCTACTTCAAGACATAAAATCATCCCGACGTATTTTGCTATATATGTGGGGAGTACACACTGAAAGCAAGTAGGAAACCTATTTCCGAGCTTGTAAAAAGAGCATATGTAGGTTATTTTGGTGTCAAGCTCGGAGATCAAGATAAGCCATGGGCTCCTCATATTGTAAGCAAAACTTGTACGGAGCATTTGCGCCAATGGAAAAATGGAAAGAGAAGCCGCCTGAAATTTGGAGTATCAGTAGTGTGGAGGGAACCGACAAACTACTTCGATGACTTTTATTTTTGTGTTGTTAATATCATTGGCATCAGTCGAAATAATCGTGGCAAGTTGTCTTACCCTGATCTACCTTCAGTCAGGAGACGTGCTCCCCACTTGGATCTTGTACCTGTTCTACCTTTCCTTGAACTACCCCAGCTCTCAGAGGATGAGCCTTGCATGTCTGATATTACACAAGGTAAAGAAAGTGGGGGCAGTGACAGGGAATTCCAAACAACTTCACATAATGATCGTTTTGATCAGAATGAACTGAGTGATCTGATCAGGGACTTAATCTTTCCAAGGAGTCTTCCGAATTGCTTGCCTCCAGCCTAGAGGAAAAGAATGTACTTCAGCCTTGAACGAAAATGACATTTTATCGAAGGAAAGAAAAAGATTTGCTGCCATTCTTTACTGAAGACAACTGCAGTGACATCGGAAACATCGTGAAGAAAACTGGCCTTTCTGAATATAACCCAAGTGAGTGGTAATGTGTTATTTCAAATAACGGCAACTAATATGGTTCTATTCCAATCGGTCATTCCACCAGGATGAAAGAAGAATACAAGGGCATCTCTTAGTCTTTGAAAAGATAAATTACCAAGAAAATGAATGGACGATTTGTGTAGATTTGGATGGTTAATTTTCTTCATGGTCAACAAAATGGCTACACAAAGTATCATTGCTTTTTATGTCTTTGGGATAGTTGAGTCAGATATGAACATTGGACAAGACAAGATTGGCCTCCGAGAGAATATATGGCGGTTGGAGGACAAAATGTAATCAATGAACCTTTGGTAGCACGAGATAGAATCATATGCCACCACTACATATAAAGCTAGGTCTGATGAAACACTTTGTAAAGGCTTTGAATAGAGACATTCTGTGTAAAGGCATTGAATACAAAGTGCATGAGTTACCTGGACTTACCTTGGACAAACTGAAGGCCCACATTTCATAGCATCAATGAACGAAATCGAATCACGAGCCTGGTCTTCATTCGTTCTTGTGAAAAGGGTTCTTGTTGTGAAAAGCTTTTTTTGGCAACAAGAAGGCAGACAAGTACACACAATTAGTAGAGGATATGCTCTTTCATTTCAGCAGGCTTGGCTGTAACATCAATGTTAAAATCCATTATCAGCACAGTCACTTAGATCACTTTCCAGAGATCCTTGGTTGACTTTAGCGAAGAGTGCGTCGAATGAGTGGAAAGTTTGTATCATAAACTTGTGCTTTTCGTATGAAATAAATATATTTTCGTGTAGTACACTTTTCTTTTAATTTTTTAAATTTTTAATGGTCCCTTCATGCTTAACAGATATTGATTTAAACACTACATTTAAATTTCCTGATTTGTTATGGTTAAGCAGAGTGAAGAGCGGTGTATGGCGTTTGTTCTGTATCTCAAAAACTAGAGTTGACAGGGGAAAAATTGTGCCATTTGTGGAATGAGCAGGTCAGATATAGCCAGAAGCAGGTCTAAGATTTGAGGCAGCAGAATGTGTGTTGGCGTGCCCTGAAACAACAAACTAACGGCCTCTCAAAAGTGCACATGAATTTTTCCTCTCAAAGTCTTACTTGTTGCTGTCTTCTTTCCAAGCCCTTCTCTAACGTCAGCCATCGCTGCTGCCCGCCATTTTTAACTGAAATTTCTTTGACCGAATTCACCCACCCAATAATTTGACTATAAACTGAAAACTGCTTTCTGGGTTTTCATTACCCCAGTTTTATCGACCCCAATCATGGGATTTTGTACGCGATTCTATGGGTATTTTGAGGGGAAGTCTCTCTCTAATCAGCTGCACTCTTTCCACGCGGCATTCTTTCCTCCTCCCCCCCTCCTTTTCTCGTACTCGTGGGTTTTTAAGTTTTTTTTTCTTTTTATACTCTAAGCCCCCTCTCCCCAGTCCCCCTCCCCCGCCTCTTTCAGACCTTCAGACTCCTTCAGTTATATGAATGTTGGTAGAGAGGTATCCTCAGTTATATGAATGTTGGTAGAGAGGTATCCTCAGTTATATGAATGTTGGTAGAGAGGTATCCTCAGTTATATGAATGTTGGTAGAGAGTATCTTCAGTTATATGAATGTTGGTAGAGAGGTATCCTCAGTTATATGAATGTTGGTAGAGAGGTATCCTCAGTTATATGAATGTTGGTAGAGAGGTATCCTCAGTTATATGAATGTTGGTAGAGAGTACCTTCAGTTATATGAAGGTTGGTAGAGAGTATCTTCAGTTATATGAAGGTTGGTAGAGAGTATCTTCAGTTATATGAAGGTTGGTAGAGAGTATCCTCAGTTATATGAATGTTGGTAGAGAGTATCTTCAGTTATATGAATGTTGGTAGAGAGGTATCCTCAGTTATATGAATGTTGGTAGAGAGGTATCCTCAGTTATATGAATGTTGGTAGAGAGGTATCCTCAGTTATATGAATGTTGGTAGAGAGTACCTTCAGTTATATGAAGGTTGGTAGAGAGTATCTTCAGTTATATGAAGGTTGGTAGAGAGTATCTTCAGTTATATGAAGGTTGGTAGAGAGTATCTTCAGTTATATGAAGGTTGGTAGAGAGTATCTTCAGTTATATGAAGGTTGGTAGAGAGGTATCCTCAGTTATATGAAGGTTGGTTGAGAGTATCTTCAGTTATATGAAGGTTGGTAGAGAGTATCCTCAGTTATATGAATGTTGGTAGAGAGGTATCCTCAGTTACATGAAGGTTGGTAGAGAGTATCTTCAGTTATATGAATGTTGGTAGAGAGTATCTTCAGTTAATATGAAGGTTGGTAGAGAGGTATCCTCAGTTATATGAATGTTGGTAAAGAGTATCTTCAGTTAATATGAAGGTTGGTAGAGAGTATCCTCAGTTACATGAAGGTTGGTAGAGAGTATCTTCAGTTATATGAATGTTGGTAGAGAGTATCTTCAGTTAATATGAAGGTTGGTAGAGAGGTATCCTCAGTTATATGAAGGTTGGTAGAGAGTATCTTCAGTTATATGAATGTTGGTAAAGAGTATCTTCAGTTATATGAAGGTTGGTAGAGAGTATCTTCAGTTATATAACATGGCCTCCTGCTTTTCATCTATCTTATTATGGAGTATGAGGCCAGTAGAAGTAAAATATGTGGTTGCGTGTATATGTCACGGGGCTTTCTATTTGCTTTATGTAGCATACACGAACGTGGAACACACGTACACATACATACAGACGGCTGGCTAATTGTCCGTACAGGCTAAAAATAAAGCTGTAGTACAGCCCTCCCACAACCAGATCGGCTACCTGAAGTTTTTATCTTTATGCAAATCATCGGCTCGAGGAAGCACATTTCAGAGTTAGATCAGATGGAGTGAGCCCAATACTGGCAGGATCCGCGCATCGTTTTAGACTTTTTCTTGTGCTGTCTGTACAAATATGTTTCAGACTATTTATTTTTTGTTTGTTTGTTGTGTCGACTGCAAACATGTTATAGATTTTGTTGTGTCGGCTGTACAAACATACTTTAGGCTTTTGTTTTTGGTTATGTTGGCTGTACAAACATGTTTTAGGCTATTTTTTGTTGTTTTGGCTGTACAAACATGTTTCATACTATTTTTATTGTGTTGGCTCTGCAAACATGTTTTAGACTATATTTTGTTGTGTTGGCTGTGAAGACATGTTTTACAAACAGACTTGGGTTTTTGTTCTTGTCATAAGCAGGTCTGTTATTGTTCTTATCACGGCCAGGACTGTTTTTGTTCTTGTTACGGGCAGGTCTGTTACTGTTCTTACCACAGACAGGTCTGTTGTTGTTGTTCTTGTCACGGTCAGGTCTGCTACTGTTCTTGTCACCCCCAGAACTGTTATTGTTCTTGTCATCGACCTGCCTGCTATTCTTATTGTCACGACTAGGTCTGTTATTGTTCTTGTTACGTGCTTGTCTGTTATTGTTTTTGTCACATGCAGATCTGTTATTGTTCTTGTCACTGCCAGGTCTGTTATTGCTCTTGTCACGGGCAGATGTTATTGTTATTTTCCCGGGCATGTGTTTGCAGGTCTGTTATTGTTCTTGTCACGGCCAGGTCTGTTATTGTTCAGGTCACGGCCAGGTCTGTTATTGTTCTTGTCACGGCCAGGTCTGTTATTGTTCTTGTCACGGCCAGGTCTGTTATTGTTCTTGTCATGGGCAGGTCTGTTATTGTTCTTATCACGGCCAGGTCTGTTATTTTTCTTGTCACGGCCAGGTCTGTTATTGTTCTTGTCACGGCCAGGTCTGTTATTGTTCTTGTCACGGCCAGGTCTGTTACAGTGCCATGGGTCGTGAGAACATTTGAAACTTAATGGCAGTCAAGAAGTCAGAAACCTGTGCAGGGCATGATAATGATTGACTGACTGAGTGATTGTTTGATTGATTGTCGAAATCACTGGAATTGCACAGCGTGAGTTCTTTCTAGCCAACGCGGTAAAGAGTCTTGAAAGAGAAGGATGGGTTCGGAAGGGTAGTGGCTTACAAAGACTCTTTTTTTGTTAGTTTTGGAGGCCTATATGGGACTCGAGAAACATTTTCATGCTGCAGGTGAGATTGTTTGTCCGCGGATTTTCTACGCTACGCCATGTTGTTTGTCCGTGGATTTATTCATTTCTAAACCAAGTCGTTCGTTTGTCCTTCAACAGAAAGTTCTCTCTCTCTCTCACTCCTAAAACGTCTTCGAAAGTTATTTACACTGAGCGAGTGATCGCACACAGCACGCCACAGTCGACACACGGCCAACATGGCCAAGAAATCGTGCAAAAGCCATCAGCTACATTTCAAAATTTTCTGCAAACAAACCTTTTTTCTAAACCAACTTACTGTACGAAGGAGACACAGAACGATTCAAATCATTTTGTAAAACAATAATTTCCCGGCTCTGCACAGGTTAGCTACTTCAACAACAAGCGTCTGCAGTTCAAAACATAGCAGTGGTTCCCAGTTATCAAAAGACCACATTTCAGACCACGGACTCCCTGTTGTTTCAAATTCCAGACAAAGGACTCTCTGTTGTTTCAAATTCCAGACAAAGGACTCCCTGTTGTTTCAAATTCCAGACAAAGGACTCCCTGTTGTTTCAAATTCCAGACAAAGGACTCCCTGTTGTTTCAAATTCCAGACAAAGGACTCCCGGCTGTTTCAAATTCCAGACAATGGACTCCCTGTTGTTTCAAATTCCAGACCACGGACTCCCTATACTCCGTGTGTTTGCTATGTGCTCCGAATGACTGACAACTCACTACCAAAAATAGTACTAAGATGGACGCCACAGGGGAACAGAAGAAAGGGTAGACCAAAAGAGACATGGAGAAGAACAACACAGAGGATGTTGAGTGATATAGGGCTCACCTGGGCAAGAGCGGGAAAAAAAGGCAAAGGACAGGCGTTTGTGGAAAACCCTAGGGGAAGCTCCATGTGCCTTTGGGCACTTAAGGTTCAGAGAGAGAGAGAGACAGAGAAAGAGAGAGAGTTGCTTCCATATCGTCCAAAAAGTTATTTCTTCCACAGAGAGTTTGTTGAAACATCGGTTGTTAAACATTTCACAGTGACATTTTTAAGGGCCTCGAACTTTTGTCACGGACCCCCATGGCTGGGGCCCACCAGTTGGGTACAACCGAAATATAGCAATGTTTGTCTGTTGTAACAATACACTGGATGTGGGTGCTAGTATATACCGGCGCTGTGTGTGTGGGCAACAGATCAAGTCCTGTGCTGTATGGTGTGTCTGTTGAAACTATTGAAGTAGAAACAACAATCAAAGGGCACACAGATGTGACGTCTCGGTTTACAACTTAATCATACAAAAATATACAGGACAAAGAAATACAAAGAAAAGAACATAACAATTCAGGTCAGTGAGGTGAATATAACTAAGAATGCGAGGGAAATAATAGAAAAAAAAAGAAGCACTTAGCTGTGACTTGCATGAGTGTTTGTGTTTGTGTGTCTGTGTGTTGCAAGGTAGGTTTCAGTTCTCGTCAAGTATGGCATGTGTCTGGTATGTGTAAGTGCATGTTATTGTTTGTATCTTTTGTGGTTGTATTATGAGTGTAGTACTGTTCTAATTAACTGTTAAGTTGGTATCTGTGTCATGTTTGTACTGTTCCGATTCATTGTCTGTGTTTTATGTCTCAGCGCTGTTTAAGGGAATTGCGAACAATGTGTGTGGAAGGGGGAAGGGATTTCTGTTTAGTGTTGGAGACATGTCTGCTATCAGACTTCATTCTTGACAGAAAAGTATGGCATTTATGACTCAACAAAATGTTGTACTGTGTCTCAGAATGTAGCGACAATTTAAAACATATCGTAGATACAAATGTTCGCAGCTGTGAAACAAGGACGCTTTCGTGCAGTAAAATAACAGGACAGAGAGTTGTGTGGTTAGACCTCATGGGATAGCTTTATTAATTAACGGGTACATAGTTAAAATATACGGGACAAAGAAGAGACAATATAAACTCACATCTATGATATGTAACAAATAAGAATGTTGTAAATAGTCTTCACATTTTGTTATCACAGCTTTACAGTGGTGCCTTTGTATATATTTAGTTTTATATATACTTTTTCTTCCTCTTCTTCTTCAGCTTTCCGAGCCATTAAGACTCATTGCTGCACATAAAGTTCGCCTCCATTCCTTTCTATTCCCAATCTTCTCTCTCCAGTTGGTGACACCAATTTCTGTCCTCCTCTATTTTGTCATTCCATCTCTGTCTTGGTTCTTGGTCTACCCTTGGTCTTGTTCTCGTCATCTCTTGCTACATTCGTCATTTTCGTTTGTCTGTTCTCTTCCATTCTTTCTACATGTCCCAGCCAGCGGAATCCCTTACTTACATATACTGCTACCCCCAAAAACTATTCGTCTCTTACTACAATGTATCTCAATTCTGCTCTCACGTTCGTTGTACACAATTAACTTGGCATTATGGCTGTTGTCGTTACATGTCCAAACTATCTTAATCTTCTGTTGATAAGTCATGTGTGAATGTTAGCAAACAAGCTGTGCCCCCCCCCCCCCCCAGTTCACCCTCCCATCAATCCGGCTACTAAGCAATCATCGCCCAGGGCTCATTATCTGAGCGTTGTCATCACGCCATGGAAGTTGAACTCCGAGTTGGCTACCCCTGCAGTTTGATGATGTTCAGCGAAGCTGGAAACCGTGTCGTCGCAGTCTGTGTTGAACTCTTCACTGAAGCCTTCTAATGTTTGTGTTTGTATTGTGTGTTTAACCTCTCTACCACGCGTCTGTTGAGTGTGTTCGCTGTCGCTGTCTGCATAGTTAGTCACTGGCTCTGTTAGACTAGGGGACTGTGTTCTGTAAGTAGCTGAGAGAGAGAGAGAGAGAGAGAGGGGAGAGATGTCAATAGTTTACATCTGTCGTCCATCCTGTCACGATCTGGTATGACCTGATGACCCGCTCTAGCATTCTCAACCCACACGTGTCCCTACATACTCTCGTGACAGATCGATACACCCACGAGCTCCTGTAAGTGGCAAATTTATTATTTGATGATATTTTAACAACCCTGGGACCAGTTTTTATATACATACTAACTGAGTACATTGTCCGGGTATTTATTTCTCCCAATCAACAAAGTTCTATTCATTTCCACAACCTTCTAGACGGTTCTACAAAGTTCTATTCATTTCCACAACCTTCTATACGGTTCTAGAGTCTAGATGCTTTGATTATAAACAACATTTTTAGTTTCACGTCCAGGAGCAAAAATAAATAAATTCTTGGGTGAACCCAACTTTCATCAAGCAACACAAAGTTGTCCGGGGGAGAAACATGGTGATCTCAAATTTATCTCTTTCCCTCTCTGTCCCTATCTCTCTCCTTTCTCTTTCTCGTAAAATTCTATCGCCCAATGCTCCACCCTATCTGGGTCGTTGTTCAAATCCAACCCAAAACACAGTCAACGCTTAAGCAATTGTATTCTCCCAAAACCAAGGCTTGACATCTTTAAAAAAAAAAGCATCTCTTACTCAGCTGCCCACCTTTGGAATGCCCTACAAATTCACGTAAAACTTATAAGAAATATTCGTTCTTATAACTTTAAACTTTGTCAGCATCTGTTTGATATGGACTATATGCCTCCCTAAGCATAGTCTAAAGTAGTTTAAAGTATGACTTGAGTGTTATAATTTTTTTAAATACTGCTTTTCTATAAATTTGTCAGTTTTGAATGGATGTAAGAATGAAAGTTTATTTCCTGCTGTTGCATAAATCAGAGTGTAGAGTGTATGGACATGAGATAAGTTTATTATTTATTTATGTAATCATTTAATGTGTCTTCATGATTATTGTGCTCATTAACAAATGCTGGATGACTGTGACTGGGTGAATGCTGTATGATGAAGGGCAGAATGTTAGACGGGCCTGCGTGCCCAATTCTTAACCCTTTGAAAATAAAGTATGTTCGTTCTTTCGTTCGTTCTCTCCCTCTCCATCTCTCTCTCCCTCGAGCAAGCAACATAAAGTTGTCCGTGGGAAAAACATGGTGATCTCAAATCTATCTCTCTCCCTCTCTCTCACCCTCTCTCTCTCTCTCCTTCTCTCTCTCCCTGGAGCAAACAACAATAAGTTGTCCGTGGGAGAAACATGGTGATCTGAAGTCTATCTCTCTCCCTCTCTCTCTCTCAATAATCATCAATACCAGCTTTTGTATGCGACTTACATGAACTACAAACATTCCTGGACAGCAGATGTACTGATTTTAAACGGTTACACATTCCATTCTTAACAGTCAGTGAAGTTTACAGTTATCTCTTAACCGTAAAAAACAACAATACAGCTGGGCTTGATGATATTAGTAATAAGACCTTACGTTATGCTGCACATGTCACTTCACATACACTAACATATATTTACAGCCAGTGCATTGCAAAATATTATTTCCCCGAGGCTTTTTAAAACTGCTAAGGTGTATCTTCGCTTTAAATCTGGCTCATCCAACAATCTTACCAACTATAGACCAATATCCATATTATAGTCATTATCAAAACCACTCGAAAAACACATACACAAAATAACTCTACGACACATGCAAGAGAACAATTTACTCATAGACAGTCAGTCAGGCTTTAGACCCAATCATTCCTGCCACACAGCTCTTACCAAAATGACAGAAAACTGGTTAGTAAACATAAATGACGACAGACTATGTGGTGCCATCTTTGTCGACTTTAAAAAGGCATCTGATATGATTGACCATGATATTCTTGTAAGAAAATTAAAAACTTATAAATTACACTCTGACCTAATAAAATTAATTGCATCGTTTCTTTCAGACAGACAACAGGTAGTATTCTTCAACAATTCTCTATCAAATTCTGCAAAAGTTGTCATTGGTGTTCCGCAAGGTTCTATTCTAGGCCCGTTGCTCTTTGCTATTTATATAAATGATCTTCCACTTCATCTTAAACACTCTTCTTGTGACCTTTTTGCAGATGATTGCACAGTTTACACCAGTGACTGGGATTGTATTAAACTAGAATCAACTCTTCAGGTAGAGTTATAAAATTTAATTAGATGGAGCAAAACAATTGCATGATTATAAATACAGACAAAACAAAATCAATGCTCATAACAACGAGACAGAAAATACAAAACGCAACAAAAACAACACTTCGGCTCGGCGCGGAAACATCGCAGATAGAAAACGTTAGCGAGCACAAAACACTAGGTCTTATTATTGACCAACATCTGACCTGGAACTCTCATGTGCAAGGTCTAACAAAACTCATCGCACAAAAAGTATATCAGTTAGCTAAAATTAAGCACTTCATCGATCAAGACACAAGGAAGACATACTACATATAACATATACAAATACATTTAGACTATTGCTCAACAGTCTGGGGTGGTTGCTCAGTGTCAAATACAAGGAGGCTTTTCTCACTTCAAAAGCGAGCAGTAAAGTTTATTAGTGATAAAGATCAAGCACAAACAACTAACCAGCACAAACGTATCAAAATACTGCCTATTAAGAACAGGTTCCTGTTCAACAAAGCCAAGTTAGTACATCAAATTCTTTCACGGCATGCCCCACCTTATCTATGGAACCTGTTTAAATTTAGCCCAAAGTGCAGCCAACGCTTGGACAACATATGTCTTCCAAAACCTAGACTTGATCTTTACAAGAAAAGCTTTAGTTATTCTGTTGCTTATCTTTGGAGTACCCTCCCATTCTGTATAAAAAATATAAACTATACTCCTTCCTATAACTACAAACTTTCCCAATATCTATTTGATGTCGACTACATGCCTCCATGCATCATACAACTTAAAAGTTATTTTAAACTGCTCTTACAGATACCGAATACAGTTAATTGTTTATTCTGAATAGTCCCGAAATCTTTGTTTAGTAAATAGTCATTTATATATGTATGTAGTTACTTCTGTACTGAGTGAATGTTTAAGAGCGAAACGTAAATGTTATATTTTGTCTTTCGGCTTCAATGTTAATTATGTTTGTTACATGAACAGCATATTTGTAGAATGTCTGGAATAGAGTGACAGATGTATGATAAAGGACAGAATGTCAGACGGGCCTGCGTGTCCAGTTCTTAACCCTTTTGAAATAAAGATCAATCAATCAATCATCATTCTCCTACTCTCACCCTTTCTCACCCTCTCTCTCTCTCTCTCCCTTGAGCAAGCAATATAAATTTGTCTCTGGGAGCAACATGGGATCTCACATCTATCTCTCCATCTCTGTCCCTATCTCTCTCCTTCACTCTCTCCCTCTCTCTACCTCTCCCTCCCTCTCTCCCTGTCTCACTCTCTTCCCATCTTTCCCTCTCTCTCCCTCTCCCTCTCTCTCCCCCCTACCTCCCTCTCTCTCTCCCTAATTTGAAAAAATAAGAAAACGGCACGCTGTCACGGAGCAACGAACTCTACTATAGAAAACAATAAAAAGATAATATAAACACAAGGAGAAAACAAAGTTAAAATTTATTTTTACAAATGTAATTAAAACAAAAAAAGGACTATCAACTAAAAGAGCGACATGACACTGTCACATTCCCTGACAGATGATAAACTGGAAGACTTGCAGAATTAGCTTACCTTATATACGACCATCTAAGATTCGGGTGGGTGCTGGAAGTTTCTCGAACATCGTGAGTCCAAGACCGCAGTCATATCCACAAACTTCTAGAAGATCCCACCCCCAGCCCTAGGCCCCCCCCTCCCATGCGGTTGGTAGCTGATCAACCACTGTATGGGCGCTCTCTGATATGAACTAAACACTCTGACCATTTTCTAAATGGACGCTGAGGTGAAAAAACAATGTCTGTCATGAATGAGAAATCTACTCCGTGGATCACGTGTTTCGTTTCCGCGTCCGTTAAGATGTTCGGCAAGTCAGCATATACAACGTGATCAGTTTGTGTGGGCTGACCTTTGTCCGCCGCGGCCAACAACCCGAACATATCACGGGAGTTACTTCCCGTCGTTCAGTGGAGTATTGTTTGTATCGATCGATCCCCAGAACCCAGCCCCCCCCCCAGGGGCCCTAGGGATGATCTAACCCACACGGTGCAGTGTCCAGATTGTAAGTCATCCGCGTGCCAAATTTGGTTGAAATTGCTCCAGGCGTTCCAGCATGATGCTCTAACATACATATATACACACACACGTTCATTTTTATGTATAAATATAGATTTATAACACATAAATAAACGTCTAGTGGCGGAGTGGCGAAATGGCTAGCACACTAGTGTCTCACAGCGAAGTATATGGTTCAAGTCCCAGACTCACCTAACTGTAGAAATGTGTACCTGCATCCTCTTGGAGCTGGGGAAGTGAAACGCCCAGGCATAATTCTGACCACATCACTGTCTGATGTGCCGACATCACACAGGTGTCTCAGTAACATAGTAAAGTCACCTTTACTTTTTACTTAACCCAGACACCACCTGTTCCCCAGGTTGGGTATTGTCCTCTGTTAAACACTTTCCGTTTTTTTTTGGTCTTCTTTCATGTCTCTGGGGTCACGGACTTCACAGTCAATCAGTCAGTCATTTGCATGTCCCTTGCGGAACTTTGCCTCCCTAACAGCTCTCCTGTAGGCCTCTTGGTTGTAAGCAAGATGCCCTGCTGCTGATTCATCCATTTGCAGATTATCAACGATGTTTTGCAACCATCTTCGCTGTGATCTTCTTCTCTTTATTTTCGCTGTCATGTACTCTTCCAAGACGATCATCTCTAGATTATCATGACGTTTGACATGTCCAAAATATTTAAGTTTTCTCTCTTTAATCCTCTTTACTAGCCAGCCTTCTTCAATATTAAGTTCTTGTAGTATGGATATATTTGTTCTTTTTTGTGTCCACGATATTTGAAGAACTCTTCTGTAGCATTTACATTCAAAGGCATTTATGTGTTTCTCAGCTGTTTTGTTAAGTGTCCAAGTCTCACAGGCATATGTTGCGATGGGAAAGGTGGATGTCCTTAAAAATCTTATTTTTGTAATTCTGTCTGTTCCTCTCCACACCCAAACAGCAACACGGATGGAGCCCTTTGAAAGAAATATTTGATGCCAAAAGTTGACAGAAATGAGAAGCAGAAGTTTTAAATTTTGAACCATAAAAAACCCAAAGAAAACAAACTTGGTTTGCTAAGAGCTTACATATTCCCAGTAGCAATATACATTTAACGATAACACACTTGTGACGTTTCGGCGCGAACTTCTGTCAAATAAAACAAACAAACAGGATGAAAAATCAGAGAGAGAGAGAAGGCAAAGTACAGATTCACATTAATTTGATGTTAACAAAACATCAAACTGTTACTTTTTTCCCCTAGTTTATACATTTTGGTATCACAGCTTTACTGCAGTGCTTTGCGTATAGTTGTATGCCTATGCACTAATTATTGTGTGTTAGCAATATACATATCCTTGTACATATACGAATCACGAAAACTTAACACTAGAAAAGAGTATTATAATATTTTATTGTTGTGTTCTGAATTATATATTAATGAAGTTCGAATTGACACTGTCTTATAATTCTGCCACGTGAATCAATGGATGCTTCTCATATTCCATTGCCACTTTTTATTTATTGAATTCATTACTACGTATTGTTTGTGTTCGCTTCGACATTTCTGAATGTTGATACACGTGGTACTATATGGTTTACCACAAGACTGAAATCTTGACACATAAAATTATAGTTCACTTTTAAATCTGAAATTCACAAGTATCAAATTAAGGCATCTCCGAAAGCATTTTACACAAAGTTTATCAAATCTTCGACATTCCTCGTGCAGTTCTAATAATCACTTTTCTAACTTTAAACACATCTTCAGTATGTCCTAAAACTACTCCTGGTTCTATGCTGATCTTCTGAATATCTATAGGCTCTCTTTGTCAATCTGTTCTATCGGTCGTTGCTCTCCTATCTATCTCTCTCTCTTTTTTTTTTGTGTGTCGCTGTATTCCTCTCTCTTCTGCTCTTCTCTCTGTCCTTTCTGTTTTCTCTGTTCTTTTTCCGTCCCCCCTCTTGTCTTCTGCTTTTTTTTAAAGTGCCTACCTGGCTTATATATCGTAGGTCAGTTGTCCAATAGGATGCACCTCTAGATCTTTCTTTTGGTCAGCTGGTTAGCTACATACTGATTGGACTGTGATTGGATTTCGGGATGAGCCTGTCCACTCCATTTTTCTCAAAACTGTGTGCAAATTGCGTCCTAAAAGTAGCAAATATGCCTCACCTGTCAGTAAGTCTGTTGCATCAAATCCTTCTATTCATTTTTCTTATAAAACATCAGGTTTTCGCGATTCCTGTAAGGGATATCTGTTTACACAGTGCTCGTCTGTCTGTCTCCATATGTTCTATTGTTATCTGAGTAAATTCTCTTTGCCTGTATTCACTGTCAGCATCTAGTATTTCTAAGCATCTACATAAGTCTGTCGTACTACTGTTAATACCGTAGGAGTGTTCCTCTCCCACTGATTCTCAGAATTTCCATCGTTTCTTTCCTACTTTCTACTTATCAGTAATAATCATAACTATAATTAAAATGGTAATAGTAATAATAATAACAACATTAATAACAATAATGCTATCCTAATATGCAAGGCTATAATAATAGTACATCATAAGAGACAACGAACTATGTTACAGAATAACAGCATTGAAATGTTACATAAGAGCATTTAGAACATCATAGATGGAACAAAAATCAAATAAAGAGATATTGATGTGATTAGGTGTCGCAGAAAACTGGCTTGTAAACAGCATCAAAATTGGAAAGCTCAGATACTTCGGCCACATCAAGAGACACAAGAGCTTGGAGAGGTTGATAGTAGAAGGCAAAGTGCTCGACAAAAGAGAAAAGGGACAACCTGGCCGCAGGTGGACTCAGGACATCCGGGAAAGTCTGAATGTGCCACTGAGGGACGCAGGTCAGCCTGCATAAGACCGCGTTGCCTTCTGGGAGGCTTTGAGAGTGATAACGTTCTGGAAAGGACGTGTCACGTGAATGAAAACCATAAAAATGCCTTCCCCCTTACACACACACTCCCCACCAGATTTGATGCCCAGTCTGCCCCGCCCTACAGGTCAAGGAATATACGGACACTAACACTATATTTCCTAGTTGCCTCCATGGCATACTAGGGCTCCCCTTATCTTTACCCACCCTATCCTAGTCACGCCATTGCCATGTACACAGTCATAATCTTTTCTTGCTACATACCCTTGCCATCTTAATCTTCTGCTGCTTGGTGTTGTGATCATGGATGGAATCCGCCAAGATTGACGAGATAAGAAATGGAAATTTGATTTTTTTTTTCTTTACATAAAATTTGTGTGCTTGAAAGAACGCCATGAACGCCATATTGTAAACAAATCTCTCTTTTTGTGTGTGCGTGTGTCGATGTGGATTTATGATTGTGTATATGTGTGAGTGTCTGTGTTTGGGGGGAAGGGAGGGAGGGAGTGGGTGTAACGTTCACAGATTCTCAGGCATCCAGCAGCTGCTAGCAAAATTTGCTCATTTTTTTTTCTTAAGCAGGGAAAATATTCACAAAATTTTTTAGTTCAAGAAACTGCCTTCATGTAATGAAAACCCGAGTAAAGTCATTTTAAGCGGCTGTTGCGCAACGGAGTGAGTGGCATTTTGTGGTATCAAGATCTCTAAATATGCGCCTATATCCTTGCAGGCTCATATCAGTATTGGGTTGCTGTATGTGTTATGTGTGTCTTGTTGCATATGTTGTTGTATGTGCTGCTGTGTTGTTGTAAGTGCTGCTGTGTTTGTTGTATGTATGTATTGTATGCATTAGTGTATGTGTTACTAGTGCATGGTTACAAAACATGACGAACGAACAAGGAGTGCTACGAAGTAGAGCATCACTAATTAGGTCATGTCAGCGTAGTTTCCAGATCTGGACACGGGGGGGGGGGGTGGTGTGTGTGTGTGTGTGTGGTGTGTGTGTGTGTGTGTGTGTGTGTGCTAAAAATAGATATATTGAGCAGGCAACAATCCACTGATAGGTACAAGCAAATGTTAATTATAGAATTTTTAAAAAATTTTTGTTCAAATATTGGCTTACTTTAGGAGAAAGTTTTACAATATTTGTATTATTTTTGTTGTATTTGAGCAAGTGTAATGTTTCCGTGACTGAATTATTTGTTTTCCTTTTTCCACAGAAACGACAGTGTAGGTCATGGAGAGCAGTGTCAGAGGTAACTTCTGTGTTCAAGTCAGTGCTAGTGATGGAGACTTTGGCCGCTGGGAAATCAATGACCTTGCTAGACAACATGTTGCTGTGTGTGATTTTACTACTGTGTACAAGCGTGATACCACGCCACAGTCCACTTGTCTCTGGTCAGAAGTACAGCTTGACAGTATCTGCTTATCAGAAAGGAAGTAATCCAGATCCAGATTGACATTAACATCAACTTCCCAGGGGATGTTTATCTTTCAGGAGATTTGGGTAAACTCTGTAACATCGTGACACCAGAAGATTTAGAAACCACGACCTGGAATACACAGATTGTACCTTTATGTTACTTTGAAGAAATAACAACAGTATTTTGTGTAGTACCTTCTTCTTAGCCTGCATTTCTAACGTAAGGTGATAGAAAACCTAAATTAAAACGCTGAAAGTATTGATAAAGAGTGCAAGATTTATTGTCGTAGAAACCAGATGGCTGTGACACAGGCGTTTTAAGAACAGATGTTGAGGTCAAGGACAACTGTACTGTCTTTAATGGAAGTTACCTCCTTTCGAGGATTCTGAAATCTTGTTTCGAGCGAAACTGATGTACGTACATGTAACTGAAACAACAGCCAAAACTCCGATATCATTTAGTCATTGTGTTCTCGAAGCCACTAAACCTTCCTTCGTGACATTTGTGTGGGCCTTACTTTTAAATTCTCCACTGTTATGCCGGATAAAAGCATCCAATCCCAGCTTTGGTTCAGAGTTATCTTGTGTCAGTGAGGTGAAAAAAAAAGAATACGGAAACTGTTATAATATTCCAGTTTTCACCTCCATGGACTCTGGCACTGTCCCATATTCACGGGCCAGGTTTACCATGTTGTTCACTGTTTCCCTCTCATACATAGACCGCCATGTTTACCATAATGATTCTCCCAAGCATTTTCAGGTCAGTTTGTTCACAAAGTCGAACATGCTGCAGACATTTCATGGCAGGAGGCCTCTCCCTAGATATGGATATCCTAGCCGTATCAACATTTCTTTTGAAGAGCATGATCAAAGCTTCCAGCAGGATCTTCGGAAGATTGAACACAAACAGTTTCTTCTTGGGGATTTCACTTTCGAACAAGCCCTGAGCGAGCTGAAAACAGAAGCTACAATAAGGAAAACAGAGAATGCAAAGTGAAGCCTTAAACAGGCTGCAACCAGATGATAACCGACAGCTTTCTTGCCTGCCAGTATCAGCTTTCTGTTGGTTGGCTCATACAAAGTCATATTACAAAAATTTCTTGTAAATAGTACAAGAACTAAGCCATACATTTTGTTACACCTCACCCACATCAAGTTTATCATCAAAAACTACAAAATGCTCAGAAACATAACTGTATTGTCCCTGCACGTGGATTTTCTTTTAAATTTTATTGTGCTGATAATTACACAAAAATTTTTAGTTTTGTCATCTTTCACATTGTTGTCAGCGTTCTTATTGTCCTTGTAAAGTCATCCTTCTCATGTAATTATCACCAGAATATGAAGTTTCTAAATATAGACTTCCAAAAGCTTAACTTCACCACATAAAGACATTAATATTCTAGATAATGAATATTAGAACCTGAACATTTTACTACATAAAACATGAACATTGTAAATGAAGATATAGAAAATGAACAGTTTACTGCATAAAAGCATGAACATTGTAAATACAGATTTATAAAATGAACATTACTCTTTAGAGTGTTGAAGACTGTCACAGTTTCTGTGTTTTCTGAAAACTTTCAAGTAAAAACTATTTTTTGTTGATATGGAATGCTGAAAATTGTCAAACAAAAAGTAATGTATCAGCCGTTATGATGTTGGATCAAGTCTTTGTTGTATACAACATTCATATATTGTGTACCGCATTCATATTTTATACAGCATTCATAGTAAAAGGCTTCCAACTCCCAGGGCTTGTAACATAGATTGTTACAGTTTTCCTGTCATGTGAATTAATTGTGATTTTTAAAATTTTTTTATCAATATCATTTTATACTTCATTTTAACACAAACAGATTATATCTCTTCCACACCAAATGTCATGGATTGAACTCCATATCATTCTCACTTCCAAGTTGTATTCATATTTACCAATAACCTTTTAGTTCATGCAACCCTTATATAAATATTTCTTAGATTCACCTTTTGTGTTGTATAGTTTTCAACTTTTTCAACCATTTTGAGTAAGTTCCCCCAAAGTCTCTGCCCAGTTGGCTCTTCCTCACTGTCTGTAGATAACTAGATAACATGTTTGTTTGTTTTTTTTTGTCTGTGATTGTCAAATATAACCTGTTGCTTTCAGTTTAATGTTTATTTTGTCAAATTTTCATGCAGTGTTACTTCTTAAAAGCATAATGAGCTATCATGACTTCTTATTTTGTAAAAAGTTTTTACCCGAATGTTAAATACTACTTTATACGAGGTGGTTTCATTACCTGGACAAAATCAGTGATCAGCGTAAACATTGTTCACCATTTTCTCAGCGTTACATTTAGCTGAGAACATTTTGTAGATAATTATGAAAATAAATTTGGAATTTTTTTCACAGTTTACTTTCAAATAAACATATACATTTAGATGATGGTAATGAAGAGATCAGTTGTAGATAACATTGATATAAAATAATTGAAGCTGCCATACTAAATTTACACTCGAGCCTGGTCCCATTTTCTGGGGCTGATTTTTATGTACATTTTTTCATATATTTTCATGAACTGATTGGAAGGGTAACCCAATGTGGCACACTCTGCAGCAATTTTCCAAAACACTTGTGTATTAGGAACCCATGTTTATGACTGGGTCAGTGGGTGCGTGCCAGTAGTTTATGTCAACCCAGAATCATTTTATGAGATGATAATTCACTATTGACTGTGCCATTCTCACAGTAAAATTTCTATGGAGTCTAATTTTAAGACTATCATTTGTCCCAGATGAGGCTGTTATGCCACACATAAAGTATTACAAACACTGGCTACAGTTAGATTGGCAGCTTTTATAGAATGTAGTTAAAGTTTTACATTTTCATCATTTATTTTAACTAACACTTTTAAAGAGTAGATTATTACAATGAACACATCTAACAATGTTTTAAATGTACCTTAAAAGATGTGTTAATTGTATACAAGTAAATGATAAAATTGTTATCATGTAAAGAGGGTCCTGCAGAAAATAGATGATGTTAGTTTATTTAAAACCTTATTTGCCAGTTTTGTTTTGTCTTGTTTATTTTTTAAACTGTTAATTCTTTTCACCTTTCCTGTATGTACACAATGGCATTTTTCATTTAAGAAGATGATGTGAAGCAAGTAGGTGCTAGCTGTGTACATAAATCTGCTTCATTTGGCAGTTGCTGGAGAAAATGCTTTTCTAATGGTGCTCCATGGTTCAGTTCCACAAGAAAGACAAGGTCCACACATCAGAAACTCAAGAAAAGTTGCAGAAAATCCTAGAAGGCAGGAAGGCTAACACATGACATCACCAAAGGCCATTTCTTGTTATGTAAAACATACATAAGTAGATTACACACAAACTGATAACCATCTCTCTTGAATTATTTATTTTTTGCTGTATGTAAAAATAGATTTTTAAAAATTTCCCCTTGTCTATGAATTTTTGATGTAGGATAGGAATAGATTAAAATGTGGCCATTTTTGTTAAACTAGTAAATGCTGTAAATGTGGAGTAATCCTATTGTAAACAAAAATATGTTTGGCTTATTGTCACTCTTCAGTTATAAACTTGAGAGCAAGAATACTTAACAGTTAGTAACTGACATTATTTTATCACGTATAGTATATGATCTGTATATTTTTTTCATGTAATTTCTCATTGTACCTGTTCCCATAAATAATATTTTTAACATTAACCTTTTTATTTTGGTTTGTCTGTTTTCCATTTCATGTTTTCTATCTTTGTATTTCATTTTTTTTATTAACAGTTTTGTTTTTTCTTTGCAACATAACTCAGCTTATTAACAGTAGTTAATATTTCTTGATTTTTTTAAAATGTGTAGTAATACTGGGATTAATTCCATTTGTCCATGATAGATCTGTTTGTTCCTATTGTTTTTAGTTAATCTATCTCCATTTTCCTGTTTTTATTTTTTAGATCGCCTACGTCAGATTTGTCCTGTTTTTTTTTTTTAGTTAACTTACCTTAGTTTTGTGGAAACAAAAAGTTGTCGTGGTGTGTGTGTGTGTCTGTGTGTGTGTGTGTGCATGTGTGTGTGTGCGAACACAGCTTGAACCTCCCTGCATGTTTACTGTGTATAAAAATTTCTTGCTATATCTTGATCCTCATCTGAAAACAGTATCTCCGATATTTGCGATTGCTGGCATCCCACTGAGCTACCTGGTGTTTGCATGATTACGTCTGCCTGTTTCATTGCCATTCTTGTTAATAATACAAAACACGCAGGGTTCTTTGTGATCAAAACATGAATATTTTACATGCTTACAGACAGTCACATAATGTAACTGCAGCGGGTGTAATCTAAATTTGTAACGAATTATTCAGAATCTGTAAATTTCTGTGAAATTTCGAGTAATTTACGGAACATACGTACATGCCTAGGTGAGACATTCATGACATTTATCATTTTCAGCATGTTATATCCAAGCTGACAGTTCAGCTGGGGCACTATATGAACTACAGCATCCTCGGTTTGTCGGATTTTCATTTCCTTCTGTCCACTGAGGCATATTCTAACTGTTTCTTTAATATTAATCTGTCTGGTTTTATGGTATAGTTTACCACTTGTAAACATCTAAGACTCATCGACAACTAAAATTGTAGAAGGTATCGATGAAGTAAGCTTTACTCATAGTGTCTAAATTTCATATTTAATAATTCTTGTACAGTTTAGCGATACCATGAACCTTACGAATATTTGTGATCTATTTATTATATTATGCAAGACTGAAAGCAAAGTAAACGAACAATTATGATCTGATGATGATTTGTGAGGCTGATTTTTTTTTAAGACAATGTTTGAGTCTGGTTATATGTTTGTCAGTTATTGTTGCTGCTTGTTATGTTTGTCTGTTACTGTCATTGTTGATTATATGTTTGTTGATTATTGTTCCTGGTGTTAAGTGTTTGCCATCTATTTCTCATCTTGTTTGTTATTGTTGCTGCTGATAAATATGTCTGATTAATGTTGTTGTTGGTTATATGGCATTTATTGTTGCTGATGTTTGTTGGCTGTTGTTGCTGTTGAATTATAACTGTTAGTTGTTTTTGATGGTTATGTGTTTGTTGGTTATTGTTTCTGTTGGTTATATGTTTGTTGGTTATTGTTTCTGAATGTAATATGTTTGTTGATTACTGTTGCTGATGGTTAAACATTTGCTGATTACTGCTGCTGATGGTTAAATGTTTGTTAATTACTGTTTTTGATAGTTATATGTTCGTTGGTTATTGCTTCTGAAGGTTGTATGTTTCTTGGTTATTGCTGCTGTTGGCTGTGTTTTTGTTTGCGTTGTTGTTATGTATTTGTCAGTTGTTACTGCTGATGGTTAAATGTTTGTTGGCTATTGTTGCTGATAGTTACATGTTTGTTGATTATTGTTGGTGATGATTATGTGTTTGTTGATACTGTTGCTGTAATTTGCTCATGTAGGTGAGCGTCTTCATAACTAGGTCAAAGAGACTCAGCCATTGGCAATACTTGAGAGGAATATACATTCACAGATAGAGGGAGATGAGAATTAAGGTGCAGTAAGAGAAACATCTATTCTAACACAACAAAAGATGGAGACATTAAGGTGCAGTAAGAGAAACATCTATTCTGACACAACAAAAGATGGAGACATTAAGGTGCAGTAAGAGAAACTTCTATTCTGACACAACAAATGATGGAGACATTAAGGTGCAGTAAGAGAAACATTTCTATTCTGACACAACAAATGATGGAGACATTAAGGTGCAGTAAGAGAAATATCTATTCTGACACAACAAATGATGGAGACATTAAGGTGCAGTAAGAGAAATATCTATTCTGACACAACAAATGATGAAAACATTAAGGTGCAGTAAGAGAAACATCTATTCTGACACAACAAATGATGGAGACATTAAGGTGCAGTAAGAGAAATATCTATTCTGACACAACAAATGATGAAAACATTAAGGTGCAGTAAGAGAAACATCTATTCTGACACAACAAATGATGGAGACATTAAGGTGCAGTAAGAGAAACATCTATTCTGACACAACAAATGATGGAGACATTGATAAACTTTTCTGCAGAAAAATCTGACACTTTTGAATACCTTCATCTGGTACAAGCCAGGCACAATAAGAACTAAGGGACATAATTATTTAAAATGTAGTTTGAAATGAATGGTTGGCGTGGGACAGACATAAGACTATAGCGTAGAGCAAGTCCAGTAAAACTGGCTAAGAGGAGGGGTTGCTGGTGTAGTACAGCCAATAGGGGACTAATTTAATGTGCTTAGGTTTAGGTCTGGAGGCTCACTGCCTGCTTCCTACAGTTGGCACACCTGTAAAAAATGGATACTTGGCACATGGTGTTGGGGAAAAATTCTCATGTAAAAGGAGAATATCTGCCTGCATCATGAAGCACGCTCGATTACGTTGTATATCTGAAGTCAGTGCATAATGAGGAAAAGCAACTATTCAGATAAGTATTGGTCTCATGATCATAGAAGCACGTTCAGGATCCATGTGGGGTGACTAAACAACAAATTGGTTTCAGTGGTTGACTGGTTTTTGTGGTGGTGAAGCCCGGCTCAAGTGTGAACTATCACATGCTGACAGTGAATCAAACAGAAAGCCAACATAAGGCATTATGCTGCTGTAGGTGTGAAAAACCTCTATCTTAATGTGAAGAAAACTAAATTGATGACAACTGACAAAACAAACAAGGCAGCTGATATATGTATCAATGAGGAAAAACTGGAAGAAGTGGAGAGTTTTGAATATCTTGAATCACTACTAACTAGTAATGGAGATACAATGAGGGGAATTAAAAGGATGACATCTATCGCTCTTCAGAAAGTAAAACAACTAAAGAAGCTCTGGAGAGGAACAGACAGAATTACAAAAATAAGATTCTTAAGGGCATGCATCTTTCCCATCGCAACATATGCCTGTGAGACCTGAACACTTAACAAAACAGCTGAGAAACACGTAAATGCCTTTGAATGTAAATGCTACAGAAGAGTTCTTCAAATATCATGGACACAAAAAAGAACAAATATATCCATACTACAAGAACTTAATATTGAAGAAGGCTGGCTAGTAAAGAGGATTAAAGAGAGAGAATATTTTGGACAAATTAAATAAACGTCATGATAATCTAGAGAAGACCATCTTGGAAGGGTACATAATGGGAAAAAGAAAGAGAGGAAGACCAAAGTGAAGATGGCTGCAAGACATCATTGATGATCTGCAAATGGATGCATCAGCAGCAGGCCATCTTGCTCACAACCGAGAGGCCTACAAGAGTGCTGTTAGGGAAGCAAAGTTCCACAAGGGACATATAAATGACTGACTAAGGTGTGAAAGAGGCAGAAGCACAGCTGGGGGACAGGAAATAAATTCATCTCTTTACACTGTCTCTTCTTCACACACACAAAAATGTTCTCATTATAGCCAAACTGGAGCCATCTTGTTGTCCAGCCAGGATGTATGCTTCAGTGAATGTGGTGTTGAGAGGATCAGTGATATCCTTGGCAAATCATCTCATCCCCCACCCCATTATATGTAGCCACAACCAGGTCTCCAAGAGACATTTTGTAAGGCTGTGCAAAACTGTTCCCCCCGCCCCCACTTACTCTACTGATTTGCCATTCTCTTCTCATCTGTTGCAGCCCCTAAATCTTTGTGCGCCTTTCCTTAAAATAAAGGCTCCGAAGCAATGCACTGGCTGGATTAAACCTCCTCCAATTTGGGCTTGACCACAGCTGTCTGTAAAAAAGGCCCTGGGGTCCACTAAGCCTCTAAAAATGGCTACCAGAGAAATCTGGGAAGGTAAATGTAGCCAGGCGTGTTACTGACCACATCATACTTTCATGTGCTGAAGGTCTGGGAAAATACGGGCCTGACACCGTATCTCCAATATGCCTTAATGACATGGAAACATACATTTTACCTTTTCCTTCCAGCTGTCTGCACATGGCACCAAAATCTGCTTACGAAGCTGATAATTTCTAAAAGTAATCAAAGTTCTTGTCCATTCCGACAGACAAATGTGCCTATTAACAAACCAAAAGTTTTTATTATATGTGATACTAGGATATGTTTAATGAAATGCTCCTGGTGCAATATGTTAGAGTCCCAGGCGTTTATGGATCCCTCTGATAACACAGCTGACAACTGTGATGCTGGCCAACGTTACATACATGTCTGGACACCAGTACTTCCACAGGTAATCTGAGAGAAACAGCAAGTTTTACCTGCGAGTTAACTCAGACCTGCTCTAAATCTAATCTAGTCAAAGCAACAAACTTGGAATTAGTTCAAACTAAACGAACTTGGGTGATGTTAAAAACTATACAAACTTGGAAGATGTTAAAAAAACTATACAGATTTGGAAGATGTTAAAAACTATACAAACTTGGAAGATGTTAAAAACTATACAGTCTTGGAAGATGTTAAAAAACTATACAAACTTGGAAAATGTAAAAAAAAAAAAATACAAACTTGGAAAATGTTGAAGCTGCTTAAAACCATAATGAATAGGTAATTTAAAAACTCTCTGAGAATGTTATGAGAGCGCATGATAATCATTGAAAAACTCATGGTGATAGACAAAAAGAAAAGGAAGGCTGGAGAACAAATAATCTGAAGAACTGACTGGCCTACATCTTACTCCAGGCTGAGGACAGCTCACAAACAGAATGTTCTGGATTCTTGTGGCTCAAACTCTCTGTTCCAACAAAGACAAATGAAGAGTCAACTGTCTGTACTTTTATCCTTATCTTTTTTTTCTTTCTCTGCCATTTTCTGTGTCAGAAAAGACTCACTGATATTTCTACTCTCTATCCTACGTTCTCTGTTTTCTCCCTCAGTCCACAATCCAATCTTTCCTTTTTTTTATGCTGTTATACAACATTCTGTAAATACCAAAAACTCTTTCTTATTTTACTGCTTATCCAACATTCAGTAACTCTGCAGTGAGATTTTATTTTTATTTGTAGCTTAACATTCAGCACTTCCCTAGTAGCTCCAACATTCAACAGTCCCCATATTTTCATTACTTCTGTCTGTTATCCAACATTCAACAGTCCACACTCTTTCATTACTACTGTCTGTTATCCAACATTCAATAGTCCCCACTCTTTCATTACTTCTGTCTGTTATCCAACATTCAACAGTCCCCACTCTTTCATTACTTCTGTCTGTTATCCAACATTCAATAGTCCCCACTCTTTCATTACTACTGTCTGTTATCCAACATTCAACAGTCCCCACTCTTTCATTATTTTTGTCTGTTATCCAACATTCAACAGTCCTCACTCTTTCATTATTTCTGTCTGTTATTAAAAATTGAATAGCTCTCCAGTCTTTCATTATTTCTATCTATTATCCAACATTCCACAGCTCCCCTGTTTCTCATTATTTCTATGTAGTATCCAACATTTCATAGCCCCCCTGTTTCTCATTATTTCTATCTATTATCCAACATTCCATAGCCCCCTCTGTTTCTCATTATTTCAATCTATTATCCAACATTCCACAGCTCCCTACCATTTCATTACTCCTGCCTTTAATCCATCACATAACAACTCCCCAGTCCCTCATTGCTTTTGCTTATCATCCGAATTTCAACAGCTCCCCCGTTTCATATTACTTCTTTCTGTTATCCCAGTCTTTCATTACTTCTTCTTGTTATCCAACATTCAACAGCTTCCCAGTCTTTCATTACTTCTGCCTTTTATCCATTTTTCAACAGCTTTCCAGTCTTTCCTTACTTCTGCCTCCAATCACCAAAAAAACTAGACTAAACTAGACTTCAAAATCTCACATTCTTTCACCGCCACTTTCTTGACCAAGTTCTCGTATCTCATGTACACTGGTTGGCAGGTCAAGATGGTTGCTCCACTTAAAAGACTGACCACCAGAACCAGGTGGAGTACCCCTCTTCCTACGTCTGGTGGATCGTAGTGATCTTTCGTCGCCATGTTGACAACCATGGAAAGGATCGCTGTTGATAAAAACTGTTCCCAGATAAAGAGTATTTTACGGTGTTTATGAAAGACGACTAAAACAGCACTAAGATGGACACCACAGGGGAAGAGAAGTAAGGGCAGACCAAAGGAGACATGGAGAAGAACAAGAGAGAGGACGATGAGTAGTAGAGGGCTCACCTGGGCAAGAGCGGGGGGGGGGGGGAATGTAAAAGGACATGCGTTTGTGGAAAACCCCTTGCGGAAGCCCCATATCCCTTGTACCCTTAAGGTTGAGAGGGAGAGAGAGAGAGAGAGATGAAAGATTACCTGGGGGGGGGGGGGAGATGCTCTCCGTTTTGGCAATCAGCGATCCATAGCTCACATCCTGGAGGCAGCGTTGGAGAACCGTAGCAGACCAAGACCCGGTTTAACTTCTGCGTTAGCGCATCCAGGAACAAGCCTAACCTGACTAACCAGGTCGGGGTGGCTATAATCCACAACCCAGTGGAGAATGCTCCACTCCTGGTCTTAACAGCTGCCCTAACCAGTCCCCAGGCCAACACGATGCTGTGTCTCAACATTTTCACCCCACCGGGGGCAAAGAGCATCAGCTGTTCCAGGGCGACAGAAGAAGAAGATGACATGTCACTTCAGAATGACTCCAAAAGCGGTATGCCAAACTGGGCAATGATGTAGCAAATCAAACCGTTACCCAACTTTCTAAACAATGGATAAAGATGAACACAGACATGCGAACTACGACCAGCAGGAAATTTTATCAGTCTCACCTGCACTAATGTTAAAATGCCTACCTTCACCTGTATAAAATTCCACACTGTTACTAGCATAAAATTTACGCAAACCAAGAACAGGACACAATGTAACACTTTCACTTCCTTGCAAAATCTGACACCTCCGCCTGCGTAAACCACGACCAGCACAGAATTTAACATTCTTGCCTGCTCACAGAATTTAACACTCACACCCGCTCACAGATTTAACACTCTCACCTCTCACAGAATTTAACACTCACCTGCTCACAAAACTTAACACTCACCTGTTCACAGATTTAACACAGTCACCTGCTCACAGAATTTAACATTTTCATCTACTCATATAATTTAACACCCTCACTTGCTCAAAGAATTTAACATTCTCATCAGCTCACAGATTTAATATTCTAACTTGCTCATATACTTTAACATTCTCACCTGCTTACAGATTTAACACTTTCACCTGGTCACAGAATTTAACATTCTCACCTGCTCAAAGAATTTAACATTCTCACCAGCTCACAGATTTAATATTCTCACTTGCTCATATACTTTAACATTCTCACCTGCTTACAGATTTAACACTTTCACCTGGTCACAGAATTTAACATTCTCACCTGCTCATAGAATTTAACAATCTCACCTGCTCACAGATTTAACAATCTCACCTGCTCACAGATTTAATACTCTCACCTGCTCACAGAATTTGAGGGTATCACCTGCTCACAGAATTTAATACTCACATGCTTACAAAATTTAACACTCTCACCTGCTCAAAGAATTTATCACTCATCTGTGTACAAAATTAAACACTCTCACCTGCTCACAAAATTCAACATTCTCACCTTCTCACAGATTTAACACTCTCACCTGCTCACAGATTTAGCACTCTCACCTGCTCACAGATTTAGCACTCTCACCTGCTCACAGATTTAGCACTCTCACCTGCTCACAGAATTTAATATTATCACCTTTTAACAGATTTAATACTCTAACGCGCTTACAGAATTTATCATTCTCACTTGCTCACAGAATTTAACACTCCCACCTACTCATAGAATTTAACATTCACCTGCACAGGCTACGACCAGCACAAAGTTGAGCACCGTATGGTGCACGTGAGCCCAGACTAACGTGGACAAAATAGCCCAGCACAGTAGACGACTCCTGTCCATTGTCCCGTCACGTGACTTTTGTAGTTCACATTCTAGAGGCCCTTGCGGTTCAGCATCGCAGAAAAAGAACCATCTAAACATTTTTGTTGCATGTGTGTTAAGTTCCCAGTCGAAACACTGTGTCACTTTGGAATACTAATGATTGAAAATGTGGCTAGAATTTGTCACTTTTATATGAAGTACAGATCTACAGACCCATACAAAATTATCCAAAATATGAAACAGTCAACCTGCAATATCGGAGGAGATAATATCTGAGTTACACTAAATGCTGTTACTTGAATAACAAAAATGATGTTTACTGTTCATCTATTTAGCATGGCTCCTTTCGATAGCGCAAGGCACTGAAATAAGGGGAGTAAACGATTTGGTTATCCCACATTTCAATTCAAGTGTCGTGCCGCGTGACGTAGGCGATCATTTCTCTCCACAATTCCCTGTCTTTAGACTTGATTATGAGATCCGCCGGTGACTTTCTTCCTAGCCACACTGACAGCCCATCCAGTAACTTCTCTCTCTCTCTCTCTCTGTCTTCCTTTGTCTCTTCTTTCTTCAATTTTTCCAGCTGCCACAATGTGTTCCAATTTTCTTCTTCTCAGGAAATGTCCTGCAAATCTCGCTTGTTTGCCTCTGATCTTTGCTGTAATTTGCCTTTTTTAACTCCAGCATCTCTTAAGACTTCATTGGTTTTCTTGGCTGTCCATGGTACCTTCAACATCCTTCTTATAAACAACATCTCTATGGCCTCCATTTCTTGCTGTACTCTCTTATTCATAGACCATGCTTCACACCCATAAAACAAAACTGGCACGATGTAACATTTAAGTACTCGGAATCTTGTTTCCATTGATATAGATCTGTTGCACAAGATGTTTCTCATTTTCTAGAATGCTGACGGCCTGAGCACGTCCGTTTTTTAAAATTTCGTTGTGACATTTCCCATCAGTTGTTATAATCGTTCCTAAGTACTTGAATCTCTCATTAATTCTAACATTTATATTTTAACATTTCTAATTAGCTTCTAATTTAGATAATTCTAACATTTATAGCTACCAGCGACAGGAAACTTGAATCTTCCTAAATACCAGCAAAAAACTCCAGGAAAATTTCCAGTAACTTCTCTAGAATCTATCATTAGTTCTAACATTTATATTCTAAAATTTCTAATTAGCTTCTAATTTAGATAATTCTAACATTTATAGCTACCAGCGACAGGAAACTTGAATCTTCCTAAATACCAGCAAAAAAAACTCCAGGAAAATTTCCAGTAACTTCTCTAACAACTTCCACTGATCCCAGATTATCCCAGGAACTTTGTTACTTTTGGATTTTCCCAGGATGGTGTGCAAGGTCTGAGACAGATTATTTCTTCATTATCGTTTTTTGGACCAGTCTCATGGGTGACACTCAAGGAGATGGACATATATCGGTCACGTGATGAGAAGAAATAGTCAGAGAATCCCAAAACAAGTTATCAAATGGAACACAATAGGCAAAAGAAAAAGAGGTCGACCACGTGAAACTTTAAAGAGTACACTGTTATGAGATTGATTGATTGATCTTTATTTCCAAAGAGTACGCTTCTCTCCTCCTCCCCCCCCCCCCCCCCCCCCCCCCAGATAATAGACCTAGACTGAGACTAATGGGGCGGCAGAAAATCTGCGTTCTTGTTGTGAACTGATTTAAAAATGTGACTCTTGTTACTTGCAGATGACTTTGTGATGTTTCTGAAGTGTAGTAGTAGTCGGATGGGGAGTGGGTCATGGCGAGTTTCCTTAAAGACTCAGTATGGAGTCATGAAACGAGTTTCAATGCTGTTTATAAAAGTATCAGTCAATGAATTTCTATCAGTCAAGATGTAACCAGTTTAAAAAATGAGAGAGAAAACATTGTTAAAAGTATGGGTTTTTTAAAACTCATATTATTTTTACACAATGCCATTTATGCTTTACAAACATTAAGAGAAAGGCCTTTAGAAGTACAGAAAGATCTCTACTTATGCTTCAATGAAAAGGCATTCGACAAGGTGAAACATAATGAAATTATTAAAATGCTTGAAGACGTCAATATAGACGGCAAAGACCTGAGGATTGTAAAACTTCTATACTGGCAGCAAGAAGCAGCAATTCGAGTTGAAAATAGAACTGGAAAATATCAACCTATAAAACAAGGGGTGCGACAAGGATGTGTACTATCTCCAGATCTTTTTTCTCTGTACAGCGAGAATATTCTAAGAACGATCATCACAGAACCAGGCATAAAAATTGGAGGATACAATATTAACAACCTTCGGTATGCTGACGACACAGTACAGATAGCTGAGAACCAACAAGACCTGCAAAATCTCTTGGATAAAGTCGCCGAAGAAAGAGAACAGAAAGAACTTACTTCGAACATCAAAAAGACAGAGACTATGGTTATATCTAAGAAACAGAATCCACCAACATGCAGTATAAAATTAAACGGAACTATTCTAAAGCAGGTGCAGAAATTCAAATACCTTGGAGCAGTAATAACTTCAGATGGGAAATGTAGAACAGAAATTAGGAACAAATATGCCAGGCAAAGACTGCATTTCAAAGAATGAGAAACATATTAGCCAACACATCCTTGTCAATGAATGTTAGAAAACGAGTCCTAAAATGCTATATTGAACCTTTCTTGTTATATGGAAGTGAATCATGGACAATAGGCAAGTCTGCACAAAAATCATTGGAAGCAGCAGAAATGTGGCTTATTAGAAGAATGTTGCGAATCCCCTGGACAGCAAAAATAACTAATGAAGAATGTATGAGAAGAACTGGAACCTTGTCAAAAAGATAAGAGAGAGACAATGTACTTTCATAGGATATGCAATGAGAAGATGGGGTATTGAAAATATTGTAACAGGAAAAAATAGAAGGAAGAAGATCAAGAGGAAGACCAAGAGAAATGATTACTGGACAGTCTGACGGGATGGTGTGAGAGGAGATCACCAACTGAACTGATGGCCTGCATGAAGGATCGGGTACTCTGGAGAAGCATAATAGCCAACGCCAGTCGGCATGGCACCTGATGATGACTATTATTTTTACAGCAAAATTTTATACTCTCATAGAATAGCAGCAGTAATCTCAGAATTTAGCGCCTAAAATAACTGGCTTCAGAATTTTTGATTACGATTTTGTTTACTTCTGCTCTTTTTAAATAGAAAGAAGACAGGGGTCATGGGCATATCCAAGAAGGAAATACCGACAGGCAAAATGTAGCATCAAAGTAAAAGGCGTGGAATTAAAGCAATCTGGACAAATTCAAATATTTAGGAACAATAACGGCATAGGATGAAGATGTGAAATCGGAATAGATGGAGAGTAATAGATGGTTGTGGAAATCAATGATGACCAACGCCTGGCCTGCATGGATCAGATAGAGCTTCGTACAACTAAAATATCTTTTTAGACTTAGTCGAAACAATCTACATAAATCATCCTCTTCACTACTCTTGATGAAGTATTCATTCATTCATTTGCATGTCCCTTGCGGAACTTTGCCTCCCTAACAGCACTCCTGTAGGCCTCTCGGTTGTGAGCAAGATCGCTTGCTGTTGATGCATCCATTTGCAGATCATCAACGATGTCTTGCAGCCATCTTCGCCTTGGTCTTCCTCTCTTTCTTTTTCCCATTATGTACCCTTCCAAGATTGGTCTTCTCTAGATTATCATGACGTTTAATGTGTCCAAAATATTTAAGTTTTCTCTCTTTAATCCTCTTTACTAGCCAGCCTTCTTCAATATTAAGTTCTTGTAGTATAGATATATTTGTTCTTTTTTGTGTCCACGATATTTGAAGAACTCTTCTGTAGCGTTTACATTCAAAGGCATTTATGTGTTTCTCAGTTGTTTTTTTTAAGTGTCCAGGTCTATTACTTTAGTGAAATCAAGAATCAACAAAGAAACTTGGACAAATATAGTACACTTTAACATTGTCTGTGTATTCGTGGCTAAAACGAAGCTAATGCAAACGCTACAAGGAGACACAACTGCTGTTAGAACTGTGTTGAAAATTACGCGAGTCCCCTCCCTTGAGATCACATGACTACACGTACTTCCGGATAATGCCTACCGTCTGCTGAATGGTATACCCTAAGTGCTAAAATGATACACAGTTTGTTCGTGATTAACAACACGGGGTAAGGGTCTCTTTATACTTCTGTATAGTATTTTAGTTTCTTTTATATATGTCACAGTTTATTGACTAACTCTTGTTTTAGGAAAGAGAGTCATACACAATTTCGAAGAACGGTAGAAGTGGCATCATCATTGCCTTTCACTCCCTTGAGAGCATAGGCCACGGATAAAGGCTCTCCTGCCATCCCTGTTCTTGGATTTATTCTCTGTGTATCCATTTTCTCTGAGCACTGTCATAATTTCTTTTCTCCAAGTAAATCTAGGCCTTCCTCGTTTTCTGTTTCCTTGAGGATTCCATGTCAGTGCCTGTCTTGCTATGCTGGTGTCGGGTTATCTCAGAGTGTAGCCAATCCACCTCCATTTCCTAGACATGATTTGTAGGTTCATAGGTTCTTGTCCTGACCTTTCCCAGACCTCCTCGTTCCTGATCTTGTCCTGCTATTTAATGTTTAAAATCCTCAAGTTCATTAATGTTTGTATCCTCTGTTGTAATCTCTTGGTCATAACCCATGTCTCTGAATCATATAGCAGGACAGTCATTACGTTTGTACTGAAAAACCTAAGTTAGAAGTGGCATAGCTACAGAAGAATCTTAGGAATAACACGGGTAGCTAAGATGACAAAGAATGTTTCATACATTGAAATTTTTAAAAAAGTTTACTTAAAACAGTAAGAAAAAGAATAATCTGCATTCATTGGACGTGCAATAAGAAGGTGAGGGCTTGAAAATATCGTAACAACAGGAAAAATAAATGGGAAGAGAGACAGGGGAATGAGAAGAGAGAAGATCATGGGCAGTCTATGTGGTGGCATGATAGATAGTCACCTATCGAACTGATGCAAAACATCAAGGATCAAGATCTACAGAGGAACATACAATAATTAGTGTATGAGTATATAACTATACAAAGAACCACTGCAGTAAACCTGTGATACCAAAATATATAAACTAGGAAAAAAGTAGGAACAGCTTTATTACTTAACGGGTACACAGTTGTGACGTTTTGGCGTGAGCCTTAATCATACAAAAACACACAGGACAAAGAAATAGAGAGAGGAGATAAAGTATAAATTTACATGAATGCTGTGTAAAAAAAATCAAATAAAATGAATAGAACACTTAGCTTGTAACTTGTAAGAAGCTGTGGCTTGACCGATTATACATTCAGGAATATGGTACACTGGAACCACATGGTTTGAACTCATTATTCAGCTACACCTAACATTATCCTCTTACACAATTCCTCCCCACTAAGTTCCACTCCCTTCTCACTTGTTACACATAGTAACAGAACCTCCTCACACCATCACATTACAACCCCTCTACCTTAGCTATAATCACATATTTCACCTTCTCCCGGCTAGATTACCATTGTTTCACTCTCACGCCCCTCCACGATTTCCCCACCCACCACCCTTAGTTGTGACCCACCCATCACACATCCCAAGTCTCCATTTAAATACTCTCTACACTCCACTATGCACATTTCTGATACAGTGTCGGACAAGCCACAACTTCTTACAAGTTACAGCTAAGTTCTCTATTCATTTTGTTTGATTTTTTTTAACACAGCATTTATGTGAATTTATACTTTATCTCCTCTCTCTATTTCTTTGTCCTGTGTGTTTTTGTATGATTAAAGCTCATGCCGAAACGTCACAACTGTGGACTTGTTAAGTAATAAACCTGCTCCTACTTTTGTCCTAGTTTATACATGTAGAGGAACATGGCTGCCAGTGCCTGCTTGCAGGACACTTGATTGTGATGTTTTGATTTGGGTAAAATTTCTGTGGAAAAAAAATAACAGTAAGAAAGGCTAATATTACTGTGCACATATTCTTACTCTCTTCATTGTTTTGGCAAGTTATAACTAAATCATGTTATAATGCATGATTATATGTTATCTTGTGTGCAGGGATGTGTTTCTGGAGAAACACTGGAAGAGCGTTGTAAATAAATCTGTCTGTGACTACTTCTTTGAGTCTCAGAGCAAGGTGAGAGCTTTTTTTTTTTGTTTTACTTCAGTTGTTGTATCAGTGATTTCATTTATGTTGAGTTATATCACTTATATTTGTTAATATGTGACCTCACACTGTCCAAGTCAAAGAATATCTAGCAGGAAGAAGAACATGATAATGATAGTTCTATAATGTAGCTAATCTTGGCAGTGCCAGACAGACTTTACTTATGTGTGTCTGCTATACAATCTTGATAGCTTCTTTATAGTTGAAAAGCTGGTGGAAGTAAGGTAAAGGTAATCCTGCCTTGCCTTACTGATAGGGATATGGTGCTAGTGCCCATATTTTCCTTAGAGGCACACAGGGATATGGTGTTAGTGCCCATATTTTCCTTGACCTGTCAGCACACTAGAGGGTGATATGGTCAGTATCATGCCTGGCCGCCTTTCCTTCCCCAACTCCAGAAGAAGTCAGGTACCCATTTTTACAGCTGGGTGACTGGGGTGCCTTCTGCCAGATTCAAACCCTCTGATCTTCACCATGAGAAACTAGTGCACTAACCACTTCAAACATTCAGACACCCTTGGTGGTGGAGCATATCAAGAATTTTGCTGCTTGGAAACACTCAAGGATTAAATAATCTATTCTTCATCCAGCATAATACTTGCACTTTAAGATTCTCACAGCTCCTTTGGCAGTCGAGAACTGAAGTTTACAACTACAAGGATGTCATTGACATTCCACTGACAGAAAATCACTGAGCATATATGTATGTGTGTGTGTTACATTTGAAATCATATTCAGATTTGACCTTTATTCAGTCAGATTCATATTCAAAGTGAATATTCAGTGCATTTCTGATACAATCAGCATGTTACGGTTAGTAGCATGCCTTTAAAATTAGGGTAATAAATGTTCATATTTTGTGCTTATCTAAATTCTAAAGCTTTTTTTTTCTATAGGCATCTAACCCAGAAGATGTTCCCCCAGTTATTGCTACACCTCATCATTATCTCATCAACATCTACCGCAACAGCTTGTATTTTGTTGCTGTTGTTACTACAGAAGGTAGGTCACTGTTACAGTTATATCATGCTGGTCATAAAAAAAAATGTGTGAATTGTCCTGTTTTGCCGCCTTGCTCACGTACCTTTTTTATGTTGAGGAGACAGATAGAGGTCCTGATAGGGCTTGGGCAGTTTGCTTCATATAGTGGAATATTTAAGATTTCTGCAGTTTCCTCACTGCACCTTCTGCATGGGTCGCATCTTACCTGTTTCATATAGTTCTTAACATGAATGTTTTCTGTGGTATATTGTCTAATGGTAAGTTTTGTAACATGGCCAGATCATTTGACTTGTTGTTTCTGGTCTTCACTATGTGGACTAGCTATCAGATGCCAGTTTTCAAGATCTTCACTATATTGACTAGCTATCAGATGCCAGTTTTCAAGATCTTCACTATATGGACTAGCTATCAGATGCCAGGTTTCAAGATCTTCACTTTGTGAACTAGCTATCAGATGCCAGTTTTCAAGATCTTCACTATGTGAACTAGCTATCAGATGCCAGTTTTCAAGATCTTCACTATGTGAACTAGCTATCAGATGCCAGTTTTCAAGATCTTCACTATGTGAACTAGCTATCAGATGCCAGTGTTCAAGGTCTTCACTATGTGAACTAGCTATCAGATGCCAGTTTTCAAGGTCTTCACTATGTAAACTAGCTATCAGATGCCAGTTTTCAAGGTCCTCACCCAAGCTTTAACTTTTGTAGAGATCCAGACCAACTGACCAAAGACGGAACCCCCATCCTGAAGCTAATTGTGTTACGGTGACTGCCAGAAAGAAATCCGTTTTGTGTAAATTCATGTCATATGTTTACAATAAATGGAGCTCTGATTTCTGTGATGTTTTTTGTTTGTTCTTGCAGTGCCGCCTTTGTTTGTGATTGAGTTCCTCCACAGGATCTGTGATACATTTGATGATTACTTCACTGAGTGTAATGAGCTAAACCTGAAGGAACACTATGTCATTGTGTATGAGGTGAGACTAGAAAATATTAATTACTTTTTAAAATGTAGCAAGTCAGCCTCAAGGAGTATATTGTTATTGTCTTTAAGGTGAAGTTAGAAGAAGTTTAATACTTCATAGAGTATAGTAAGCTGCCTCCAATTTGAATTGCTGAATTCAAGAGTAGCCTAGCTGATAGTGAGCTGTCTTTTAGGCTGTGTATCATCTCCCATCATCATCATTAGTAACCTAACTGTGAATAAGGATACCTGACATTTATGTCACAGATATTGCTTGTCCTGTGAGCTTGCCAGAAGTGTGGCATGTGGAGGGGAGGGGAGAAATGTCGAAGAGCAAAGAGATCAGTGTTTGTGCTGTATATCAGGGGACACAACAAACAAATTGTCATGAAGTATCTAACATTCCTGTGGATATATGACGTATAATCCATATGGTCAGGACTGGAGGAATATGTATAGTTAAATGGAGGTCACTTAGGAATGGCATGATAACTGTTTTAATGTGATCAGAACATGGTAACTGTTTGAAGGTAAAATAAAATGCCTCTGTGTGTGATTTATATTGTATTTATTGAATATGTTGTCAGACATATAGGCTATAAAAATTGTGGGCTTAAAATTGTCCATTTCATTGGTTGTAATTCTATAAAGATGTGTCAGCTGTCAAATTTCCATTGAATCCAGTTGGAGAAAGGGGTACCCAGCACACTTTTGTTAGGGAAAAGTATGTGTGAAAAAGAGAAATATCTGTCCCACAAGGTGAGTCACACTACACTGCACTAGACACATGAATGTCAGTAAATGAAGGATATCATGTGAGGGCCAGTCTCATGACTTGAAACATCACCTGAGCCTGTAGCAAATGACTGAGGGGAAAAAAAATGAGAAGAATAAGAGTAGCTTGATTTACTGTGTCTATTCTGGGCAGCTCCTGGATGAAATGCTGGACAATGGGTTCCCACTGGCAGTTGAGTCCAATGTTCTGAAGGAACTCATCAAGCCACCAAACTTCTTGAGGACTATTGCGGACACAGTCACTGGCAAGTCAACCAGGTGAGTACTTTACCTACATCTCCTGACAGGGATCTGGAAAATCTCTTTTGTCAACTGTTAACTTACCAGACTGTCTCTACAGTAAATAAAGTTATACAGTCCTGACTTAACAGTTTGTTCTATTTTGATTGAGAATTTTGTAGCAGATATTGGATATTTGTGTCATACTTGGATGCTCCTAATTCCTGCTATTTTGGTAATGTGACTATCCATCTTGTTGAATAACAATCAGTTAATCAAGTCAGTATCATGTGCACCTTATGTCATCTTGCAGGGCAGTAACAAATTCTCTCTAATTCTCATTGCCTGCAGCCAACCCACATATGTATGATACCCTAGCTGTACTGCATGCTGTCCACTTCAGCTTCTCCAGTTTTCCAGACTGTCTTTGGGGTTGTCTCTCCATCAGGTGTCCATCTCATGGCTGTTATAGCAGTAATGTTAGGGTCTACTCAGAGCATAAAAGTAATCCATTTCCAGCCAGATTTTGCATATCTTCCAGCCTGCTTTTAGTCAGCAAGTCTCTGTTATGGTCTGTGAGCACACAATTCTCAGAGTATTTCTTAGGCAGTTCATGAGAGCAGTTTGGCAGTAGAACTTTCCATTTCTGCTTTTCTTGTGCATTCTTCTGCATGCAGAATTATGGGTAGCACACAGATGTATATCTTCATGTTGTCAGAACTACAGAGAAGTACTTACCTGATTTAAATGACTGAGTTTATTCAGTTAGTGTCTTGTCTGTGGTCAGCTGGTAATGATCAGTATAAATTAGAGTAAGACTTTGTATGAGATAAGATGTAGATATGTTGCAGAACTCTCCACACTGTTCTGTGTGTTAGTTTGTCTTTTTTCTTATTCGACTCCATGGAAATACCTGACCTGGTTGTTGAGTTTCATTCGTTCATTAGAGGCTGTGCTTGTAGTATATGGTGATCATACTTCTCCATTTTGTCCAGTCCTTGGTGTTTTTAATCAGACCACTTGCTCTTCTGTTCATGTACCACATGGTTACAGTATTTTTCTCTTGATCTTCGCTTCATTTTCCCTTGAGTTTTTTTATGACTGCTTGGTCCTCATGTGATGTACCATAAGAAGAGTGTGTATACATTTGTTAATATTAAAAATTTGTGGCAGTCAGTTCCTGTCTGTTACCAATTGTCTTACATTTTTATCTTGTACATTGAATAGCGTGGGAGCAACTTTGCCCACTGGCCAGCTGTCCAACATTCCTTGGCGCAGAACTGGTGTCAAGTACACCAACAATGAGGCCTACTTTGATGTGATCGAGGAGATTGATGCAATCATCGATAAGTCTGGCTCCACAGTCATTGCTGAAATTCAAGGATATGTGAGTGTCAGACGTCATGATGTTCTGTGCTCGTGGGTGTTTGTAATAATGTAATGTGTATAGTGTAATCACTGGTGTAAGTGATTATGAAATTTGATATAACAGGATTAATTATAACAAGCACAGTTATACTTCCAAGAAATTATGCAGCATTTTGCTGTATTGATTTTATGTAACCACACTTATAATATCTTCATTGTCTTTAAAAGAGAAGGGACTTGAAGGTGTTCCAAAGCACATTGTCACTTTCTGGTTTAGGGGCTCTGACAGAGTGAACAGTTGAAGGAATGCTTTGTCAGATGTGGCCAGGAAGTGATGGAAATACTTTTCAAACTTCCTCACAGCATCACTCTGCAACCCCGCTATTTTCTCTGCAACCCCTCTTCTCTGCAACCCCTCTTCCCCAATCACCTGTTTCAATTTCTCCTAGCTAGGCCAGTAGTGTGTCACTCTCTCTCCCCTCCCCAGTTCCCCATCCACCACCCCCAGTTACAACCCACCGACCACATGTCACAGGACTCTATTTAAACAATTTCCACGTCCTACCAGATCCATTCCTGACACACACCGCCGGAGAAGCCACACCTTGCAATTTACAGCTAAGTACTCCTTTAAAAAAAATTTTTTTTTTTTTTTTAAACAGTATTCATGTGAATCTATACTTTATCTCCTCTCTCTATTTCTTCGTCCTGTATGTTTTTGTATGATTTAGGCTCACGCCAAAACGTCACAACTTTGTAATCGTTAAGTAATAAAGCTGCTCCTACTTTTTTCCGATTTTATACATTCTAGTGTCAGCTATGTGTGCAATTTAACCTGATGCACTTCACCTTGCAGGCAGATATTTTTCATTTTTAGAAGCAGATTACCCCAATACAGTGTGTGCCCATTTTGCCATCTGGTGTGGATAGAAGGGTGAAGGCCATGGGAGTAGTATTTGCTACCTTTCATCTAAAGAGCCACTCTGTGTAATTGGTTTGGCTACAGATACTGTTAATTGTGTACCAGTTTTTGGGTGTCTAATCTAAAGTTATGAGAACTGTGATTTATGTTTAGCAGTTTTTTTTTTTTACTAGAATGAATGTAACATTTGATCATTATGGTTTTAAAATCATCCTGCATCTAGATTGATTGTTTAATTAAACTGAGTGGGATGCCAGACCTGACTCTGTCTTTTGTCAATCCGAGACTTCTCGATGATGTCAGCTTCCATCCTTGTGTCAGGTTCAAGAGATGGGAGGTAATTCTTGCTTGCTTTTCTTTCTTGTTGCATTTTGTTTTCAATATATGTTATTCCTTATTTTTAACTGGTTTTTTTTTTTGTGTAAAATCTGTTAATGCATAATTTAATTTATTTTCTAACAGAAATATTAATTGTACCGTATTTGTTATATTCATTGTTTTATTTCTTTCATTGTTTTTATGTTTGTTATAATTTGCATGTATATAAACCATCATAAAACAGTTTGTCATGTTTTTTTTTTTTTTCACGTTTATTCAGTCTGAGAAAATTCTGTCGTTCGTTCCTCCTGATGGCCACTTCCGAATGATGTCCTACCACATTGGATCAAACAAGTGAGTGACAGGTGACAGTTGTAGCAGCAAGCTAATCATCTTTCTTGAAAGTAAATCTGTGATGGATGATTGTCGTAATAGGGAGCCAATTATTTGCCTTGAAAGTACATCGGTGACAGGTGACGTATGCAGAGATAAACCTAAAAAGTAATACTTAATTTCTGCAGCACAGAATAAAACATTTCTTATATTACAGATAATGGTTTCTGGAATGTACAGATTTCATCCTCTGCAGTAAAATGATGTCGTCTACAAGCATTTCAGTAATGCTTGTGAATGATGTATAAGAAATTTGAGTTTTGGTTCATATTTCGGTGATGTTTCTGTTGTTAGCTAATCGTCTAGAGCTGACATTAGCTTAGCATTTAGTTACGTTAATTTTTTTTCAGTGTGATTTTTTTTTTTTCCCCATCATAATTAGCATGCTCTATGTATGTCTTTTCATGTCACTGTTACAAAGTATGAATGTGTTCACCTAATACAGTTTCTTGTGATGACAAGATTTTGTGATAATAAAATGTTGGATTTTATTGTTTCGTAGCATATTATTATTACCATAGATATTTTTGTAGGTATTTGCTCTTTGGCAGTCAGTGCCAAGTTGACATTTCACATCACATATGGCCAGATCTTATACTCTGCATGGAGATATAGAGCATGACATGACATCTGTGAATCCACAACCTGCTGAAGTGAGGCCGTGAACTTCAAGTTGTTAGACCGGACATTTCAGCGATTCTTGCTGCCTTGGGATGCAATGCTGACCGTAGTAGCATAGTGTGAGGACACCTTTATACAGTCACCTACACGAGATAGCCAGAATAGAGGGCTGAGAGACGGGCATGTCAGAAAACATTTTTTTTCTGTGATTACAGCTAAACGGAGAATGATGCTCTATAATGGTTTGTTTAATGGAGTACAGTTGGAGATTGTAGAAAGTCTGTGGAAAGATAAGGCTGATGATGATGATGATGATGGTTTGTTCTTGCCATTAAACATGTCCTCTTCTTGCTACCAGTATGGTCGCCATTCCAGTGTATCTGCGTCATAACATATCCTACAGAGAGGGCGGTGGAGGGAGATTTGATGTCACTATTGGTCCGAAACAAACCATGGGAAAGACGGTAGGTTGGCCAGATTTTTTTTTTTTTAATACCAGACTTATATTTTCTCCAGTGGTAATGATTTTAGGAATTTTGTAGAAGGACGGTAATTTGGAGGTCAAGAGCAGAGTTGAGTAAGTTTTCCATCCTCAGTACGGAAGCTGGCTTACTGTCCTTTCTCTCTGCATATTCAGAGAAGCTTTTGGTTGTGTGTTGACTGACAAGTTTGCATGTGGAAGATAAAAACAGCAAGCCATAATCAGAAAGCTTCTGATTACTGATAATGCTGCACAAGTCACCCAGGCCACCCTTTAGTCAGTGATTAAGAGTATGGCCAGAGCACATAATACATTCTCACTGATAATAATCATCAATAGGAGTATGGTACTTAAGCAAGATACAACCATATGATTATTTTCAGTACAGTAGATGTCAGCTATTACTGAGAGAGGACACTAGTATTATTTTGTTACACAGTTTTGTTCATGGCTGATTCTACAAATGTGTGATTGTAATTATTTGATTGGTATGCTCCAAGCACACTAACTACAAACCCTGCTTATCAGTTTCTGTTTTCAAGTCTGACACATATTTCCCCTGAAGTTTACAGTTTTCCTTGCACAGCCACCCACCATCAAGCACAATCTTTTGCCAGTTGTTTTCAGGATTGATAGAAAACAAAATCTGTCACAAATGCCTCCCTAATGTTCTTGTGTTTCAATTTTAGTCTCTGGCAGACTCCTGTTTTCTGGATGTTTGCTGTAATGTTTGCTTGGAAACGTGGCTGTCCTCCATTCTTGCTGCCAGCCATATTTACTTTGTGCTGATTCATGTTGTCATCATGAACAAAAGTTTAACATGTTGAAGAACTTCAGAGTTGGTTACATGGTCCCACTTTGTCATGTTCACTGTTTATTTAAAACATCATGGATGAAAACTATTAACTTATAGTCGCATCTAGAATATCATCGTTAATATTCACACTAGATATTTGGCCATTAAGATATATGTTGTCACAGTAAGTAAGAAGTGTCAGCAGACATAATGGCATTCAAGAAATACTTGTAATGACATTCAGAGTGTATTGACATTTGATGTGTTGTAGAGATGAATAGATGTCTTGAAAATTCTCTCTCTCTCTTAACCTTAAGTGCCCAGGGCACATGGGGCTTCCGCAAGGATTTTCCACAAATGCCTGTCCTTTGCCTTTTTTTCTGCTCTTGCCCAGGTGAGCCCTCTATTGCTCAACATCCTTTCTGTTGTTCTTCTCCATGTCTCTTTTGGTCTACTCTTACTTCTGTTATCCTGTGGTGTCCATCTTAGTGCTGTTTTTGGTAGTGAGTTGTCAGTCATTTGGAGCGCATGTCCCAACCATCGCCAGCGTCTTTCCTCAATAATTGCTGTCAGTGGCTTCATCTGCATTTCTGCCAACAAGATGTTATTTTTTAATGTGTTTGGCCAAAATATTTTTCTAATTCTTTGTAAACATTTAGTCTGGAAGGAATTCAATTTGTTTTCTATGGTTTTGGTGATTTTCCAGCATTCACTTCCATAGAGTAGTACACTTAGAACATTACTCTTAAATATCCAGATTTTCGTCTTCATGTTTAGTTTTTTTTTTATTTTCATATAGTCTGTAGCATAGCAAAAGCCTGGTTTGCTCTAGTAAGTCTGCTGTTGATGTCCTCTGTGCTGTCTCCATTATCTACTACTCTACTGCCAAGGTATACAAATTCATTGACCTCCTCCACTAACTTGCTATCTACTCTGAGTACATTTCTGTTGTTCACATTTTGATTCATTAACTTTGTCTTTCCTACGTTGATCTTTAATCCTATGTTGTTTGCATTCTGAGTTAGCTTGTTTATTTTATCTTGCATGTCTTTGTGGTCTTGAAAATTCTTGAAGTGTAAATTGTTTGCATCAGAAGTAACAGAGAGGACATCCCAGGGTGAGATTTGTGAGAAATAGTTCAAAGAAGAACAACAGAGAGGATGTTGAGCAATAGAGGGCTCACCTGGGCAAGAGCAGAAAAAAAGGCAAAGGACAGGCATTTGTGGAAAACCCTTGCGGAAGCCCCATGTGCCCTGGGCACTTAAGGTTCAGAGAGAGAGTTCAAATTTTATGCTTTAAACAGCAAATATTAAAACGTGGCTTTTTTTGTCTGTATCTGGGCAGATTGAAAATGTAGTACTAGAAGTACCATTCCCCAAGTCGGTGCTAAATGTTACCTTGACCTCCAGCCAAGGCAAGAACTCATTTGACCCAGTTTCCAAGTTGATGACCTGGGACGTGGGCAAGATTGACCCCAACAAGCTACCCAACATCAAAGGCAATGTGAGTGTAGATTTTGTAATATTTGACCTCTTTCTGTGGGTCAATTTTTTTTTTTTTTTTTGTTAAGGTGTTGTCAGTCACTTTTCTTCCACATCAGAGTACCCTATTAAGTTTCTCTTTTTTTTTTTGCCTTCCTTTAGTTTGTTAATAGTTTTCTCTGCTAATATTTGTTTAACATGCCAGGCAGCAGGGGTACCAGTTACCAGTTTAAGTTTATTGCTTTATATTTGAATGTTCAGCTTATATCCTGCATTCATGGGTTTTTTTTTTTTCAACTGAATCATGGATGTAGAATAAACATGTTATTCTGGGTAGTTGTGGGATCAGAAGTATGCTTGTAGTCCTGCCTTTGCCTTCTTGGGAGAAAAAAGGATCTCTGGGATTTTTTAAAATGAGGTCACAGTTCTGTTCATGCTATCATAGCCCTTCCTCAGATATGTTTAGTAATAGAATCAAATGTCCTGCAAGGCGAGGGGCATCAGGGTACATTGTGCACATGTTGGGTGAAAATCAGTGTTCATGAAAATATCTCCACTCATTGTGAGTTTACTGTCCTGAGATCTGTTCACTGCAGACTTGGGTAAGCTCTCCTTATTTAACTTACCAACTTTGTTTTTCTGAATATACAAGATGAAAAAAAAAATGTGATCAAAATCTTGTTACGAGGATGGAGATGAGCTACTGTGAGTTTTATAATACCATGATGGGAGTATTAGTGGAAGCAGGCTCCAGGTGCCAATGTGTCAAATTGTATTTAACAGTGGGATTGTTTGTAACTGATGTGTGTACAAGAGATGAAGAAAACAAGACAGAGGTCTGAAGAAAACAAGACAAAGGGCTAGACCAGAAAAGAGATGGAAAGACAGCATAGAAGAGGATATAAAGGAGATTGGTGTCACAAACTGGAGAGAGAAGATTAGGAATAGAGAGGAATGGAGGCAGACTTTATCTGTAGCAGTGAGCCTTAATGGCTTAGAAAGCTGAAGAAGAAGAATTGCTAGTAAATACAGAAGCTGGCTGTCACCAGAGGTTGTAGTCGTGGGTGGTTGTCACTCCTAAAGTGATGAATCTGGGCAGCTGTTGCAAGCAAAAATGAAAGAAGGTGTGATGTCATATTTGAAGCTCATTTACTGACAGCTACATTTGTGCTGTGCAGTCCCTTGTGCAGATATTTATTTATTTTCAGAAAGTGTTTCGCCCCAGCACTAGTGTCATGTACCCATTTTTACACTTAGGTTGTCTGGAGGGCATTGGCAGAGGTAGGAGAAATCCAGTCTTGTGGCAGACATTTCATGCAGATATTCTCTTATCTTCTGATATGTATTGAATGTTAATCAGCATGTTTCAAGAATGCATACCGTCTTTTTGTTTTGTAAACAGATAACACTTCAGACTGGTGTTCCTATCCCAGAATCAAATCCTACAATTACTGTAAGTATCTAGTTTTTAAGAGTTATTTTTGTTGAGTTTGTATGTCAGGGGCTAATGTCATCCAGGTGTTAAGTTTGTATGTCAGGGGCTAATGTTATCTAGGTGTTGAGTTTATATGTCAGCGACTAATGTCATCTAGGTGTTGAGTTTGTATGTCATGGGGTAATGTCATCTATGTGTTGAGTTTATATGTCATCTAGGTGCTGAGTTTGTATGTCAGGGGCAAATGTCATCTAGGTGTTGAGTTTGTATGTCAGGGGCTAATGTCATCTATGTGTTGAGTTTGTATGTCAGGGACTAATGTCATCCAGTTGTTGAGTTTATATATCAGGGTCTGATGTCATCTAGTTGTTGAGTTTATATGTCAGGGGCTGATATCATCTAGTTGTTGAGTTTATATGTCAGGGGCTGATATCATCCAATTGTTGAGTTTATATGTCAGGGGCTGATATCATCCAATTGTTGAGTTTATATGTCAGGGGCTGATATCATCCAGTTGTTGAGTTTATGTTTCCGGGTCTGATATCATCCAGTTGTTGAGTTTATGTGTCAGGGTCTGATATCATCCAGTTGTTGAGTTTATATGTCAGGGTCTGATATCATCCAGTTGTTGAGTTTATATGTCAGGGGCTAATGTCATCTAGATGTTGAGTTTGTATGTCAGGGGCTAATGTCATCTAGATGTTGAGTTTATATGTCAGTGACTAATGTCATCTAGGTGTTGAGTTTGTATGTCAGGGGCTAATGTCATCTAAGTGTTGACTTTATATGTCATCTAGGTGCTGAGTTTGTATGTCAGGGGCTAATGTCATCTAGATGTTGAGTTTATATGTCAGCGACTAATGTCATCTAGGTGTTGAGTTTGTATGTCAGGGGCTAATGTCATCTAGGTTTTGACTTTATATGTCATCTAGGTGCTGAGTTTGTATGTCAGGGGCTAATGTCATCTAGATTTTGAGTTTATATGTCAGCGACTAATGTCATCTAGGTGTTGAGTTTGTATGTCAGGGGCTAATGTCATCTAGATGTTGAGTTTATATGTTAGCAACTAATGTCATCTAGGTGCTGAGTTTGTATGTCAGGGCTAATGTCATCTTGGTGTTGAGTTTGTATGTCAGGGCTAATGTCATCTAGGTGTTGAGTTTGTATGTCGGGGGCAAATGTCATTCAGGTGTTGAGTTTGTATGTTGGGGCAAATGTCATCCAGTTGTTGAGTTTATATATCAGGGTCTGATATCATCCAGTTGTTGAGTTTATATGTCAGGGGCTGATATCATCCAGTTGTTGAGTTTATATGTCAGGGTCTGATATCATCCAGTTGTTGAGTTTATATGTCAGGGGCTGATATCATCCAGTTGTTGAGTTTATATGTCAGGGGCTGATATCATTGGAGTTGTTAATGCTTCCAAGGTGATTATCCTTCCAGTGTGTACACTCATTTCATTAGAAGGGAGTAATTCAAGATAGAGTTGAACAATTATTTTTTTGGGTTAACATATATTTTATGTACTAAATTATTTTTTATAAACTCCATATTACAATCAAAATACTTTGAAAATAAGCAAAATAGCATCCAGACAAAGCAGCATTTTATTTTCACAAGAATATATGTGGTATTATTCTTAGCACAGGGTTTCCACAAAGTCTCCATTCCATTTAAAAAGTTATTAAAAGTATACATTCAGGGATAACTCTGTGCTGTTAGTTGGTTTTGTGAGAGTAAGGTTTGAGAAAGTGAACGTGGGTGCAAGTTGAATGCCATCTTGAGTATACCCTCGGGGCAGATGGCATCTGCTAGAAGTTTATTACATTGTATGAAAACAGCTGTGACATTTCTTTATTATACAACAAATTTATCTGTTTATTTGCCATTTTAATATATCTTTGAAAGTTCATGAAGATTTCATAGACACCATTGGATTCTATGCCAGGGTTTGCTGAGTGAGAATAAGAAAAGTAAGGTTTAGTTCATTCATAGATCAATATGAGCTGTTCTGTTAGGAAGTAAGCATCACTAAATAGTGTATCTTCTTGGTTCTTTCTGTTCAGGTGATGTTTACAATCAATACCATGGCCATATCTGGCCTGAAGGTCAACAGACTGGACATGTATGGGGAGGTAAGCCACTTGGAATTTCCTGGGCTTAAATCTGCTGTGATGTTTTTTTTTTTATTTTGTTGTGAACATTTGTTGTCTGTTGTGTTGCTTGTGTAAATCCAGGCACTCCATATGTGTTGTTAGATTATAGTTTTTTTTTTGCTTTTCCTTTTGTGTTATATCCAAGAAGGTGATTTTTGAAGAAAATGTTATGAGTTAGGGGGATACAAATGGTAGAATTTGACAGTTATTTAAAAAATGTAGAAGCAGCTATTGACAGCTTTACTGTGTAAAGTAATATTTCAGATTAAGTACTGTACAATGTAATATTTGAGCTTAAATATCATATAATGTAATATTTCAGCTTAAGTACTCTGCAATGTAATATTTGAACTTAAATACTGCATAATGTAATATTTCAGCATAAGTACCATATAAAGTAATATTTCAGCTGAAGTACCATATAATGTAATATTTCAGCTTAAATACCGCATAATGTAATATTTCAGTTTAAGTGTCGCATAATGTAATATTTCAGCTTAAGTACCATGTAATGTTATATTTCACCTTAAATACTGTATAGTGTAATGTTTCAGCTCAAATACTGTATAAAGTAATATTTCAGCTGTCGTCTTAATGTGACAAAAGCAATGAAACAAGGATTTAAAGAAAAAAAAGGTTATGATGAGTTAAGAGAAGTGAAAAATTCCAGTAATTTAACATGAAAAGATAAATTCTCCCAGCTTGTTAAGAGAAGTGAAAAATTCCAGTAATTTAACATGAAAAGATAAATTCTCCCAGCTTTTGTGGTTTCGACATCCAGAATTTTAACAAGACCAAGGTCAGTGTGTTTTGATTTAACTTTGTGCAGCAGATAACAGTAAAGAGGTTAATTAATGATGTGAATTATTATGGTTAATAGCATAATGTGAAGTTCCAAACAAAAAAAAAAGTAATTATTGAATTCTAGTGTTAGTTTCTTCTGACAGTGTTAATAAATTTTCCTGGATATTTATGATAAAACAGTGGAAAGTTTTTTGACTGACATTTTTTTGTTAGAAATAATGATTTTTCAGGTTATATGGGCAGAAACTATGTCCTTGTTTTGACAGAATTAGACAGTCTGTTTATATATATATATGTTAATGGGACAGTTTTAGTAGAAGGTTTAAATCTACCCACTGTTATGTCCCAGTTAGAGCCACTAGGAATTGTCCCAGTTGTGAATCTGTCAGAATTTCTCCAGATTTTAGAATGTCAGTTAAAGAGGTGTGGAAATGTCCAGATTTTGATAAATTTTCCCAAATATTTTACATACAAATGCCTGAGTGGCATTGTGGGTAGTGTGCTTCTCTGTTATGCAGAGGTTGGTAGTTCAAGTCTGACTAGAGATGCTCCAGTCACCAAACTGTAGAGATTGGTACCTGACTCTCTTGGAGCTGGAGAAGGAAAAGCAGTTAGGCATGATGCTGACCACATCACTGTCTAGTGTGCCATCAGGTCAAGGACAATGTGGCCACAAACATCATATCCTTATGTGCCTGCTTTCATGCCATCAAAGGACTGGTTTTATGTCCAGAGATATGATACAGTTTACTACTTCTAGAAATTGTCTAAATTTTGGACTTCACTTAGTTTTCCAGCCTTTTAACACAAGAAATATGTCAATTTTGGGCTTTTCAGAGTTTCACCATATCTGGATCTTTCCAAAATATAACTAAAGGTTAGGCCTTATCTCATTGGTCAACAAAAAATTTTTGTTCAGACCTTAGTTGAATCCGTTGCTTGAGTTAAGTAACTTTACTATGTAATACATTATGTTTGTAGTGTCTGCCATAATTATGGCATTATCGTACAGGGTGAATCTCATGTACAGGAAAAAAACTACCTTTTTGTTGACAGATTTATTATCTTGATGTTTTGTTTTTATTATTGTGTTTATATGTGCAGATGCTTGAATATGTTCAGTTAATGGGGCTGTTATTTCATTGGCGTGACTGTCTCCAGCTTTGTGAAGCTTCTGTATGTACTGTTACATATGTCTGCTTTTTTATATGTAGAAAGTTATAAGTCATCAGACTGTTAGATTTTGAATTTCTGTTGTGTCTTAAAGAAGTTGTGCTGTTTAGAGTCTGTGGTCAGCAATTCAGCAGTTCTGGGCTTTAGAGATGATGATTGAAGGATATCTGGGTTTTAGAGATGATGTTTGAAGGATATCTGGGCTTTAGAGATGATGTTTGAAGGATATCTGGATTTTAGAGATGATGATTGAAGGATATCTGGGTTTTAGAGATGATGTTTAAAGGATATCTGGGTTTTAGAGATGATGTTTAAAGGATATCTGGGTTTTAGAGATGATGTTTGAAGGATATCTGGGTTTTAGAGATGATGATTGAAGGATATCTGGGTTTTAGAGATGATGGTTGAAGGATATCTGGGTTTTAGAGATGATGTTTAAAGGATATCTGGGTTTTAGAGATGATGTTTGAAGGATATCTGGGTTTTAGAGATGATGATTGAAGGATATCTGGGTTTTAGAGATGATGTTTGAAGGATATCTGGGTTTTAGAGATGATGTTTGAAGGATATCTGGGTTTTAGAGATGATGATTGAAGGATATCTGGGTTTTAGATGTATTTGGTATGTGCTTGTTGAAAGTCTGTTGACATTAATAGTTTTTTCAGGCATGGTCATTGAAAGGTGTATAAATAATTGGCTATGAAAGAGTGATCATTGAAGGCTGTAGAAATTATGACTTGTGACAGTCATTGTTCAAATGTAAGGAAGTTGTGGGCTTTGAAGGGGATTGTTGAAGGCCAAAAAGGTTGTGGGTTCTGGAGACATGATTGTTAAGATTTGGGGTTGTGATTGTTGAGGATTTGAGACATGATTATTGAGGATTGGAAATGTGATTGCTGAGGACTGGAGACATGATTGTTGAAGGCTGAGGCATGATTGTTGAGGACTGGAAACATAATTGATAAGGAATGGAGACATTATTGTTGAAGACTGGGGATCTGACTGTTGTAGATTGGAGACATGATTGTTAAGGACTAGAGGCGTGATTGTTGAGGACTGGGGACATGATTATTGTGGACAGGAATCATGTCGTGATTGTTGAGGACTGGAGGCATGGTTGTTGAGGAGAGGAAACATGATTGATGAGGACTAGAGACATGATTGTTGTGCATTAGAGACAATATAGATATTTGAGACAGTTATTCCAGTCTGTAGCAATTGTAAATTTTGTGTGTATGTTGTTGGGGGTGGTGTGACAGAGATGGTTGGAGGCTGTACAGACATGTTAGATTTGGGGGGGGGGGGTCATGACTGTGCACGCAGAAGTGAGTGTCATGGCCTGTTATAAAGTAAGACATCAAATTGTTAAGTCAGTTGTTGGATTAAACTTATCATTTACAAAGATAAGGATTGGATTGTACAGAAATTCTGCTTTCATATATAAAATGGTTGATGGTCGTTTGCAAATGTCTGTCTTTGAAGCGAGAGTCGGGAAAAGATAATCCATCTGTAAGTATGGCATCTTTTTTTCTGAATTGCAACTTGTTGGAGTGAAATGATAGGGGAGGTTTTGTTTTGTGGATTTTGGCAGGAGCTGATATGTTGGATGAAAACTTGTTTAGCTTTTATGCAGGAATGCCAGAATGTAAATGTTGTTAATTCCTGCGTGATATTGCTTATCCTCAGATTCCTGTTTCCATTATTTTAAAGACTCATTTTGTCCTCAGATTCCTGTTTCCATTATGTAAGGGTTATTTTTATTCTCAGATTCCTGTTTCCATTATGTAAGGGTTATTTTTATTCTCAGATTCCTGTTTCCATTATGTGAGACTTAATGTGAATATGCTCACCCATGTGGGGTGAAGACGCTGTTCAATTAGGCAATCAGCGAACCATAGCTGACCCTGTCCCACCTCTCCGTTGGTACCCCCCAGTAACAGGCCTAGCCTGGCTAACGGGACAGGGATGGCCATAGTCCCCATGGTGGTGGAGTCTGTTAAAGAAGCATTGCACACCCCCTGCTTTTTAGCTATACTCCAGGGCTGAAAAAGTAGCTGCCATAACCCGTTCCCACGCCGATATGATGCTGTCTCTCAGCACCTTCACAGCATCGGCTGCAAAGAACACCGGGTTGCAATTACAGGCAGATAGCACAAGACAAGTTAACCCATGTGTTACTCCATTTCTGAATACTCTCATTTCTCATCTGTTCTTTCTGTCATATTTATCTCATAGAGTTGTATGGGCATCAAGATCTGTCATCTCTCTTATTTTCATGTTTTTCTAAATGAGTCAGTCTCATCTGTTCTGTCATCAAAAATGTATTTGTGAGTACTCTCTGTTTGAGTCTGTTCTCTTTGTCTTGTTAGTGTTTACTTTTCATTTCTCTCTTTCTCATTCTCCTTCATATTCTGAATTCTCTCATTCGTTTCTTCCAAGTTCCCTCTTTGTTTCATTTCTTCTCTGGTTTCCATATCATTGTCTTTTCAGTCTCATCATCATCATCATTACTTACGGCTTTTCATCCTTCTTCCTTTTCATCCCGATTACGTTTGTGAGTCATTATTATATTTGTCTTTTTCACTCGTCCTCATTTATTTACACCGTTCTCAGTTAATTGTCATTTTCATCTTGCCCACTCTTGCTGCAGTTGACACTTTGCCATACCTCGCTCTCTCTTAATGGGTGTAACAGATGCATGCATCTGGACATTAGCTGTACTAACTTGCATGATGTTGGTCTTGTTGTGGTCTCTTATGTCCACTCACTTACTCAGAGATGAAGTATTAGTGCTAGTGAGTTGACAGGACTGTTATCACTGGGACAATGGATGTTTGGTTTAATACCTTGTTGAATGTTTGGTGGGACACTGTATATACTTTGAGATGTTTAGTGGAATACCTTGTTGAATGTTTGGTGGGACACTGTATATACTTTTAGATGTTTAATGGAATACCTTGTTGAATGTTTGGTGGGACACTGTATATACTTTTAGATGTTTAATGGAATACCTTGTTGAATGTTTGGTGGGACACTGTATATACTTTGAGATGTTTAGTGGAATACCTTGTTGAATGTTTGGTGGGACAGTGTATGTACTTTGAGATGTTTAGTGGAATACCTTGTTGAATGTTTGGTGGGACAGTGTATATAATTTGAGATGTTTAGTGGAATACCTTGTTGAATGTTTGGTGGGACACTGTATATACTTTGAGATGTTTATTGGAATAATTTGTTGGATGTTTGGTGGGACAGTGTATATACTTTGAGATGTTTAATGGAATACCTTGTTGTATGTTTGGTGGGACAGTGTATATACTTTGAGATATTTAATGGAATACCTTGTTGTATGTTTGGTGGGACAGTGTATATACTTTGAGATGTTTAATGGAATACCTTGTTGTATGTTTGGTGGGACAGTGTATATACTTTGAGATGTTTAGTGAAGCATGTTGTTGAATGTTTGATGGGACACATGTGTACACTCTCGGATGTTAGTGGAATACCTTGTTGAATGTTTGATGGGACACATGTATACATAGCTGGGTTGTTATTGAGATACATGTATGCACTATTTGATCTTTAGTTGTTGAAATTGTTGGGGGGTTTGTATGGAGTATTATATTTATAGGACATAATATATGTTAGTGGATCTGTTATTAGACCTATAGGACACATATGTACATTGATGGATATTTATTCAGAAGTAAATTGCTTGAGGAAATGTATTTATAGAGCAGCAGCAGCAGATCAGCCCATACATCATCTTCAGCTGCAGAGATTTCTTCCAACTTCAGATTTGGCACAGAACCTGAGAAAGTGCAGAGATCATGACATGGCAGACATCTTGAAGCAGCCACAGTTAGTGTCAGGCATTAACTGGAGTCACAGAAGAAGAGCCCTCAGAAAATCTCAGACCATGCAGGAGATCATGCTAGAGCTTGGCAGCTTCACAAAGTCACTGACACCATCTTCTTGACAACCTTATCAGCTGGGGAAGGCTGAAACCTTCATACAATAGTAGTCATAGGTTGGAGGCATAAACTGCAGCTACATGAGCTGCCTGTCATGTTCTGTACTAGGCTGCTGGGTTATCTGTATCAGCTTAGTGTACTGTATCCCACATAAGTGAATTGTGAATGTGTGAGTATACTACAGAATCCTGACTTTATATTTCAAGAATATCAAAACATGTCATTAGAAGGTCTGGACCTGTGGCAAAACTTGCGTGACAGTCAGAAAAACATGGAGAAAACTGAATCTCACTTGGTGACAGGGCTCTGAATTTTATCTTAATTCAAAATATGAACATGGAAGAAGATAAACTTGTCAGTGGAAGATGATGTGGTTGAAAGATGTTTTCTCGTGTCGGTGAATTACTTTACTTTTCTTGTATAAAGGTTAGAACTGTGTCCTAGATCATTTAGGAAGCACCTTTCAGCAGAGCTGGAATAGAGTATCTGTAATACTGATAATTAACAGTTTTGTTGTTTCTGCATGTTTGTATAGTGAGATTCAACTTTCCTAGATCTTGGAAATGATGTCTGTGTATGGTTTCATAGAACTAACATGACGTTTGCTTTAACTTTCTGATGACTGTGTATGGTTTCATAGAACTAACATGACATTTGTTTTAACTTTCTGATGTCTGCGTATGGTTTTACAGAACTAACATGACATTTGCTTTAACTTTCTGATGACTGTATATGGTTTCACAGACTAACGTGACATTTGTTTTAAGTTTCTGATGACTGAAGCAGCTACTGTACATGTGCCTGCCACATTGCAGAATTTAAGAGCTAGGAATTATGGCCGAGTTTTTAAAATATTCTTTAAGAAAACAAAAATTGAACTAATAGAAATTTGGAGCTAAACTGAGGCAAGTTTCAAGGAATATATCATTAATTTCATGATCCATTTTATCTAGGTTTCTCACTTTATTAATAATTTTCTTATATCAGTTTTCATTCCTTATCTTTGCTGATTATATTTTGGTATATCACCTCTAATGTGCTTTTGTTATGACTTGTCATGGTGTTTCATAACCCGGGTCAGTGTTTATTGATTTTGCTTTGTTTTTGTGAAAGTTAAATATTGAATTATTTTCTTTTCTGGCTGTGTCCATCTTCTTGTTTCATGGACGCAGTATATTAACAGCTTTGTGTAGGATCTTTAGTGGGTGAGTGTAGACATAATTAGATCAATGCTGAAAGTGGCAGAAAGCATTTATAATGTAACAGGATAGTTTTCAGAATTCTTCTTTTTTTTGTTTGTTTGTTAATAAGTAGATCGTTCTCACGAAGTCTTTGCCAGTAATGTTATTGACAGCTGTTTAATATAGCAGTCCCCATCTGTTGAAATGTGCATTGTATTAAGTTTTGTTTACATAGAAGTGTTTTGAACCTTGTTGATAACCATTTTTATTTATCCTGCATAAACAGGTCAAATAAGAAAAAGAAATTTTTTTTCTATGATCTCGAGATTTTTCGGTAATCAAAACTGGCATCTTATGCTTTTTTTTTTTTTTTCATGGCTAATGTGTACTTATCTTTTTTTTTCTATCTGTAGGCAAAGTTAAAAATGGTGGGTGTTTCTGCATTGCTGTTCTTTATATCCAAAGTGTCTGCCATTCCTTAGCCAAATATTTTATTTCTGTTTGTATACTAGTATTTGACTGCACCCAGTTCACATGCAAGCATGCCATTATCTTTGTTGAAGTGCTTGCAGGAAATGAAGACATTTGATTTGTGTGACAATATAAGGTCTTGTGTCAAGTCTTTTCTGCAAAAATTTATTTGTAGTGTGTTTTATAAAATGTGTGGTACTGGAGAGGTTTGTTTTTATAAATGTGTTAATATAGGAGATCTAGTGAGGTTTGTTATACTTTATTATATGTGTTTTAATATAGGAGGTTTTAATATAGGAGGTCTAGTGAGGTTTGTTATACTTTATTACTTGTGTTAATATTGGAGATCTAGTGAAAGCTCTTATACTTTCTTACTTGTGTTAGTATAGGAGATCTAGAGGGTTCTTATACTTTTACTTGTGTTAATACAGTTCAAGTGAGAGCTCTTATACAAGAAGAGTATAGATCTAGTGAGAGCTCTTATGCTTTCTTACATGTGTTAGTATAGGAGATCTGTTGAGGTTCTTATACTTTCTTACATATATTAGTATAGGAGATCTAATGAGAGTTCTTACACTTTCTTAAATATGTTAGTATAGGAGATCTAATGAGAGTTCTTACACTTTCTTACATATGTTAGTATAGGAGATCTAATGAGAGTTCTTACACTTTCTTACTTGTGTTAGTATAGGAGATCTGTTGAGGTTCTTATACTTTCTTACATGTGTTAGTATAGGAGATCTAATGAGAGTTCTTATACTTTCTTACATGTGTTAGTATAGGAGATCTAATGAGAGTTCTTACACTTTCTTACATATGTTAGTATAGGAGATCTAATGAGGTTCTTATACTTTCTTACATGTGTTAGTATAGGAGATCTGTTGAGGTTCTTATACTTTCTTACATGTGTTAGTATAGGAGATCTAATGAGAGTTCTTACACTTTCTTACATGTGTTAGTATAGGAGATCTAATGAGAGTTCTTATACTTTCTTACATATGTTAGTATAGGAGATCTAATGAGAGTTCTTACACTTTCTTACATATGTTAGTATAGGAGATCTAATGAGAGTTCTTACACTTTCTTACATGTGTTAGTATAGGAGATCTAATGAGAGTTCTTACACTTTCTTACTTGTGTTAGTATAGGAGATCTAATGAGGTTCTTATACTTTCTTACATGTGTTAGTATAGGAGATCTAATGAGGTTCTTACACTTTCTTACATGTGTTAGTATAGGAGATCTAATGAGGTTCTTACACTTTCTTACTTGTGTTAGTATAGGAGATCTAATGAGAGTTCTTACACTTTCTTACTTGTGTTAGTATAGGAGATCTAATGAGGTTCTTACACTTTCTTACATGTGTTAGTATAGGAGATCTAATGAGGTTCTTATACTTTCTTACATGTGTTAGTATAGGAGATCTAATGAGGTTCTTACACTTTCTTACTTGTGTTAGTATAGGAGATCTAATGAGGTTCTTACACTTTCTTACATGTGTTAGTATAGGAGATCTAATGAGGTTCTTACACTTTCTTACATGTGTTAGTATAGGAGATCTAATGAGGTTCTTACACTTTCTTACATGTGTTAGTATAGGAGATCTAATGAGGTTCTTACACTTTCTTACATGTGTTAGTATAGGAGATCTAATGAGGTTCTTATACTTTCTTACATGTGTTAGTATAGGAGATCTAATGAGGTTCTTATACTTTCTTACTTGTGTTAGTATAGAGATCTAATGAGAGTTCTTACACTTCTTACATGTGTTAGTATAGGATCTAATGAGAGTTCTTATACTTTCTTACATGTTAGTATAGGATCTAATGAGAGTTCTTATACTTTCTTACATGTTAGTATAGGAGATCTGTGAGGTTCTTATACTTTCTTACATGTTAGTATAGGAGATCTAATGAGTTCTTACACTTCTTACATGTGTTAGTATAGAGATCTAATGAGGTTCTTATACTTTCTTACATGTTAGTATAGGAGATCTAATGAGGTTCTTATACTTTCTTACATATGTTAGTATAGGAGATCTGTTGAGGTTCTTATACTTTCTTACATGTGTTAGTATATGAGATCTAATGAGGTTCTTACACTTTCTTACATATGTTAGTATAGGAGATCTAATGAGGTTCTTATACTTTCTTACATATGTTAGTATAGGATCTAATGAGAGTTCTTACACTTTCTTACTGTGTTAGTATAGAGATCTAATGAGGTTCTTACACTTTCTTACATGTTAGTATAGGATCTAATGAGAGTTCTTACACTTTCTTACTGTGTTAGTATAGAGATCTAATGAGTTCTTACACTTTCTTACATATATTAGATTTACACCCCCATAATCACAAACACATTCAACAGAAATTTGTCAGACACACAGGATTGTACCAAAGAATAGCAGTCTTACAGGACTGTACCAAAGAATAGCAGGCGTACTGGGCTGTACCAAAGAATAGCAGGCATACCGGGCTGTACCAAAGAATAGCAGGCATATAGGACTGTACCAAAGAACAGTTTGAATAATCTTTTCATCTCATTTTTGCACTTGACTGGGCTTCATTGTCTGCAGTTATTTTCACAGCCTCTTCATGCCCACAGTATCCTTCATTATAGTGTTGACAGTAAATGCTGCGAACCCTAGTTCATGTTTGATTGTCCATATTTTTATTTTTAAATGAACTTTATTGTCAAAATATATTACATGACAGAGTTTTAAATTTGAATATATACATACAAGTGTGATCAGAAACTTGTCATGAGGATGAATGTGAGCAGCAGTGAGGTCTACAGTGCTGTGATGGGAGTCTGAAATTTTAGTTCATGCAGGACATCATTTCTGTTAATCAGTACAGAGTCTAATAAGATTTATCTTCCAGCTGTAAAACAGTTTCAAAGATGGTCACCACAGAGTCTAATAAGGTTTATCTCTCAGCCATAAAACAGTTCTTTTGGCGAAAAAGCGCGCTCTAGTTCCATGCATGGGGAGAAAGGCTTTCGCTCCCTACCCAAACGGCAAGAGTTAGGCGTTTTGATGCAGAAGCTAGTGATTTGTCCGTCGAGCGAAGCCTATAAATAGCTAGCCAGCCAGGTTAGTGCTCAACGTGTCTGTAGTGTACTACGATTTTTGTTGACCGATGGTCTTGAAATTAGCCCATCTCTCGCAAAAAGTATCAGGTCTGCAGTATGTAATGTGTGTTGATGTCGGTGCCGGGCTTTCTTCTCGTCCATTAGAGCAGAGAGAGCTGGCTGCTGCCGGTGGTTAAAGGAAATGAAACACCGCCGGGGTCGAAAGGGATCCGATCTGAACAGAGCGCTGTCTCCCTTGGCCCGCGTCGGTCTGTGGCAGATATCTGACTAAGGTTCAGTGAAGAAAGCTATCTGGTTGATCCTGCCAGTAGTCATATGCTTGTCTCAAAGATTAAGCCTTGCGTGTCTAAGTTCAAACTGTCTCACGGTGAAACTGCGAATGGCTCATTAAATGAGTCGAGGTCCTTAGATGATCAATCCTACTTGGATAACTGGCAATTCTAGAGCTAATACCGCTGCTGGCGAGATTCTTCAGCTGCCATGCATGGAGTGGGGCTCCTCCCGGCCAGTGAAGAAAGGTGCGAATTGGGTTGCTGTGTGATGCCACTGTGGAAAAGGAAAAAGAAAGTGTAAAAGAGAAGAAACTTTCTTACTTGTGTTAGTATAGGAGATCTAATGAGGTTCTTACACTTTCTTACATGTGTTAGTATAGGAGATCTAATGAGGTTCTTACACTTTCTTACATGTGTTAGTATAGGAGATCTAATGAGGTTCTTACACTTTCTTACTTGTGTTAGTATAGGAGATCTAATGAGGTTCTTACACTTTCTTACTTGTGTTAGTATAGGAGATCTAATGAGGTTCTTACACTTTCTTACATGTGTTAGTATAGGAGATCTAATGAGGTTCTTATACTTTCTTACATGTGTTAGTATAGGAGATCTAATGAGGTTCTTACACTTTCTTACTTGTGTTAGTATAGGAGATCTAATGAGGTTCTTACACTTTCTTACATGTGTTAGTATAGGAGATCTAATGAGGTTCTTACACTTTCTTACATGTGTTAGTATAGGAGATCTAATGAGGTTCTTACACTTTCTTACATGTGTTAGTATAGGAGATCTAATGAGGTTCTTACACTTTCTTACATGTGTTAGTATAGGAGATCTAATGAGGTTCTTATACTTTCTTACATGTGTTAGTATAGGAGATCTAATGAGGTTCTTATACTTTCTTACTTGTGTTAATAAAGTGAGAGCTCTTATACAAGAGGAGTATAGATCTAGTGAGAGCTCATAGAATAGTATAGATCTTATGGTAGTTGATATGCTGTCTTGTATACTGTATGTTTTTTAAGAATCTAAGAGTTGAAGAATTAATGAATAACGTTAGAGCAACCATCATGCGCTTTTAAGCTTTTGTATGTTACTGTATCAGTTTGTTTGTGTGTTCTGTTTCTGTGATGGAGGGTCACATATATGAAGTGTGAGAATTAATAATAATAGTGTAAGTAATACATTCCACAACACTTTACTTAGTTCAAGATGGTTCCTAACTTATGTAGGTAATACATTTAACACTTTACTTAGTTCAGTTTTTACATATATTAGATTTACACCCCCATAATCACAAACACATTCAACAGAAATTTGTCAGACACACAGGATTGTACCAAAGAATAGCAGTCTTACAGGACTGTACCAAAGAATAGCAGGCGTACTGGGCTGTACCAAAGAATAGCAGGCATACCGGGCTGTACCAAAGAATAGCAGGCATATAGGACTGTACCAAAGAACAGTTTGAATAATCTTTTCATCTCACTTTTTGCACTTGACTGGGCTTCATTGTCTGCAGTTATTTTCACAGCCTCTTCATGCCCACAGTATCCTTCATTATAGTGTTGACAGTAAATGCTGCGAACCCTAGTTCATGTTTGATTGTCCATATTTTTATTTTTAAATGAACTTTATTGTCAAAATATATTACATGACAGAGTTTTAAATTTGAATATATACATACAAGTGTGATCAGAAACTTGTCATGAGGATGAATGTGAGCAGCAGTGAGGTCTACAGTGCTGTGATGGGAGTCTGAAATTTTAGTTCATGCAGGACATCATTTCTGTTAATCAGTACAGAGTCTAATAAGATTTATCTTCCAGCTGTAAAACAGTTTCAAAGATGGTCACCACAGAGTCTAATAAGGTTTATCTCTCAGCCATAAAACAGTTCTTTTGGCGAAAAAGCGCTCTCTAGTTCCATGCATGGGGAGAAAGGCTTTCGCTCCCTACCCAAACGGCAAGAGTTAGGCGTTTTGATGCAGAAGCTAGTGATTTGTCCGTCGAGCGAAGCCTATAAATAGCTAGCCAGCCAGGTTAGTGCTCAACGTGTCTGTAGTGTACTACGATTTTGTTGACCGATGGTCTTGAAATTAGCCCATCTCTCGCAAAAAGTATCAGGTCTGCAGTATGTAATGTGTGTTGATGTCGGTGGGCTTTCTTCTCGTCCATTAGAGCAGAGAGCTGGCTGCTGCCGGTGGTTAAAGAAATGAAACACCGCCGGGGTCGAAAGGGATCCGATCTGAACAGAGCGCTGTCTCCCTTGGCCCGCGTCGGTCTGTGGCAGATATCTGACTAAGGTTCAGTGAAGAAAGCTATCTGGTTGATCCTGCCAGTAGTCATATGCTTGTCTCAAAGATTAAGCCTTGCGTGTCTAAGTTCAAACTGTCTCACGGTGAAACTGCGAATGGCTCATTAAATGAGTCGAGGTTCCTTAGATGATCAATCCTACTTGGATAACTGGCAATTCTAGAGCTAATACCGCTGCTGGCGAGATTCTTCAGCTGCCATGCATGGAGTGGGGCTCCTCCCGGCCAGTGAAGAAAGGTGCGAATTGGGTTGCTGTGTGATGCCACTGTGGAAAAGGAAAAAGAAAGTGTAAAAGAGAAGAAATCTGTAGTCTCGAGATCAAGACTGCTCAGATCACAGCACCTCTGCTCTGGAGGTTGGCCACATCCCATGTGCACTCATACCGGGCGAATTGCCTGAACCGGCTTAACCCAGGGGTTAAAACACGGCTGCCGAGATTCTTCGGATGCCACTTGTGGAGTGAAACTCCTCCTGGCCAGGGAAGAAAATGCGGAAAAGCAATTTCTTACTTGTGTTAGTATAGGAGATCTAATGAGGTTCTTACACTTTCTTACATGTGTTAGTATAGGAGATCTAATGAGGTTCTTACACTTTCTTACATGTGTTAGTATAGGAGATCTAATGAGGTTCTTACACTTTCTTACATGTGTTAGTATAGGAGATCTAATGAGGTTCTTACACTTTCTTACATGTGTTAGTATAGGAGATCTAATGAGGGTTCTTATACTTTCTTACATGTGTTAGTATAGGAGATCTAATGAGGTTTCTTATACTTTCTTACTTGTGTTAATAAAGTGAGAGCTCTTATACAAGAGGAGTATAGATCTAGTGAGAGCTCATAGAATAGTATAGATCTTATGGTAGTTGATATGCTGTCTTGTATACTGTATGTTTTTTAAGAATCTAAGAGTTGAAGAATTAATGAATAACGTTAGAGCAACCATCATGCGCTTTTAAGCTTTTGTATGTTACTGTATCAGTTTGTTTGTGTGTTCTGTTTCTGTGATGGAGGGTCACATATATGAAGTGTGAGAATTAATAATAATAGTGTAAGTAATACATTCCACAACACTTTACTTAGTTCAAGATGGTTCCTAACTTATGTAGGTAATACATTTAACACTTTACTTAGTTCAGTTTTTACATATATTAGATTTACACCCCATAATCACAAACACATTCAACAGAAATTTGTCAGACACACAGGATTGTACCAAAGAATAGCAGTCTTACAGGACTGTACCAAAGAATAGCAGGCGTACTGGGCTGTACCAAAGAATAGCAGGCATACCGGGCTGTACCAAAGAATAGCAGGCATATAGGACTGTACCAAAGAACAGTTTGAATAATCTTTTCATCTCACTTTTTGCACTTGACTGGGCTTCATTGTCTGCAGTTATTTTCACAGCCTCTTCATGCCCACAGTATCCTTCATTATAGTGTTGACAGTAAATGCTGCGAACCCTAGTTCATGTTTGATTGTCCATATTTTTATTTTAAATGAACTTTATTGTCAAAATATATTACATGACAGAGTTTTAAATTTGAATATATACATACAAGTGTGATCAGAAACTTGTCATGAGGATGAATGTGAGCAGCAGTGAGGTCTACAGTGCTGTGATGGGAGTCTGAAATTTTAGTTCATGCAGGACATCATTTCTGTTAATCAGTACAGAGTCTAATAAGATTTATCTTCCAGCTGTAAAACAGTTTCAAAGATGGTCACCACAGAGTCTAATAAGGTTTATCTCTCAGCCATAAAACAGTTCTTTTGGCGAAAAAGCGCTCTCTAGTTCCATGCATGGGGAGAAAGGCTTTCGCTCCCTACCCAAACGGCAAGAGTTAGGCGTTTTGATGCAGAAGCTAGTGATTTGTCCGTCGAGCGAAGCCTATAAATAGCTAGCCAGCCAGGTTAGTGCTCAACGTGTCTGTAGTGTACTACGATTTTGTTGACCGATGGTCTTGAAATTAGCCCATCTCTCGCAAAAAGTATCAGGTCTGCAGTATGTAATGTGTGTTGATGTCGGTGCCGGGCTTTCTTCTCGTCCATTAGAGCAGAGAGAGCTGGCTGCTGCCGGTGGTTAAAGGAAATGAAACACCGCCGGGGTCGAAAGGGATCCGATCTGAACAGAGCGCTGTCTCCCTTGGCCCGCGTCGGTCTGTGGCAGATATCTGACTAAGGTTCAGTGAAGAAAGCTATCTGGTTGATCCTGCCAGTAGTCATATGCTTGTCTCAAAGATTAAGCCTTGCGTGTCTAAGTTCAAACTGTCTCACGGTGAAACTGCGAATGGCTCATTAAATGAGTCGAGGTTCCTTAGATGATCAATCCTACTTGGATAACTGGCAATTCTAGAGCTAATACCGCTGCTGGCGAGATTCTTCAGCTGCCATGCATGGAGTGGGGCTCCTCCCGGCCAGTGAAGAAAGGTGCGAATTGGGTTGCTGTGTGATGCCACTGTGGAAAAGGAAAAAGAAAGTGTAAAAGAGAAGAAATCTGTAGTCTCGAGATCAAGACTGCTCAGATCACAGCACCTCTGCTCTGGAGGTTGGCCACATCCCATGTGCACTCATACCGGGCGAATTGCCTGAACCGGCTTAACCCAGGGGTTAAAACACGGCTGCCGAGATTCTTCGGATGCCACTTGTGGAGTGAAACTCCTCCTGGCCAGGGAAGAAAATGCGGAAAAGCAATTAGGGTTGCTGTGTGGCACCGATGTGAAAAGGTGATGGAAAGGATAAAGTGAAGCTTAATCAGTATGTCCAGTAGTATCGCGGCGAGAGCTACTCATACCACGGCACCTCTGCTCTAGAGGCAGGCCACATCCGAAATACACCCATGCTGGTGAAATCTGCCTAAACCGGCTTACACCAGGGATGACACTTGATGGCTACGCATGTCACGGTACCTCCGCTCTAAAGGTAGGTCATGTCCAATATACACCCATACTGGTGAAATATGCCTAAATCGGCTTACACCAGGGGTGAAACTTGATGGCTATGCATGTCACGGTACCTCCACTCTAGAGGTCGGTCACATCCTAAACACGCCCATACTGGGATAATATGCCTAAACCGGCTCAACCCAGGGGTGAAAGTCACTAGTGGCGAGGATTCGTCCTCCTGGACAAAAGCTCCGTCCTGATCACAACTAGGAAGGGTAGCGGCCACCAAGAATACAGGCTCAAACCCTGCGATACTCTGAACCACAGGCATAAATTCAGTAGGATCACAGGGCGATCTTGGTGATAGAAGCGAACGAAGAAGAAGATCTTCCAGCCTTAAAACAGTTACAAAAGTGGTCACCACAGATACTTTCTTACATGTGTTAGTATAGGAGATCTAATGAGGTTCTTACACTTTCTTACTTGTGTTAGTATAGGATCTAATGAGAGTTCTTACACTTTCTTACATGTTAGTATAGGAGATCTGTTGAGGTTCTTATACTTTCTTACATGTGTTAGTATAGGAGATCTGTTGAGGTTCTTATACTTTCTTACATGTGTTAGTATATGAGATCTAATGAGGGTTCTTACACTTTCTTACTTGTGTTAGTATAGGAGATCTAATGAGGTTCTTACACTTTCTTACATGTGTTAGTATAGGAGATCTAATGAGGTTCTTACACTTTCTTACATGTGTTAGTATAGGAGATCTGTTGAGGTTCTTATACTTTCTTACATGTGTTAGTATATGAGATCTAATGAGGGTTCTTACACTTTCTTACATGTGTTAGTATAGGAGATCTAATGAGAGTTCTTATACTTTCTTACATATGTTAGTATAGGAGATCTAATGAGAGTTCTTACACTTTCTTACATATGTTAGTATAGGAGATCTAATGAGGTTCTTATACTTTCTTACATATGTTAGTATAGGAGATCTAATGAGAGTTCTTACACTTTCTTACATGTGTTAGTATAGGAGATCTGTTGAGGTTCTTATACTTTCTTACATGTGTTAGTATAGGAGATCTAATGAGAGTTCTTACACTTTCTTACATGTGTTAGTATAGGAGATCTAATGAGAGTTCTTATACTTTCTTACATGTGTTAGTATAGGAGATCTGTTGAGGTTCTTATACTTTCTTACATATGTTAGTATAGGAGATCTAATGAGAGTTCTTACACTTTCTTACATGTGTTAGTATAGGAGATCTAATGAGAGTTCTTATACTTTCTTACATATGTTAGTATAGGAGATCTAATGAGAGTTCTTACACTTTCTTACATATGTTAGTATAGGAGATCTAATGAGGTTCTTATACTTTCTTACATATGTTAGTATAGGAGATCTAATGAGAGTTCTTACACTTTCTTACATGTGTTAGTATAGGAGATCTGTTGAGGTTCTTATACTTTCTTACATGTGTTAGTATATGAGATCTAATGAGGGTTCTTACACTTTCTTACTTGTGTTAGTATAGGAGATCTAATGAGGTTCTTACACTTTCTTACATGTGTTAGTATAGGAGATCTAATGAGGTTCTTACACTTTCTTACATGTGTTAGTATAGGAGATCTAATGAGGTTCTTACACTTTCTTACTTGTGTTAGTATAGGAGATCTAATGAGGTTCTTACACTTTCTTACTTGTGTTAGTATAGGAGATCTAATGAGGTTCTTACACTTTCTTACATGTGTTAGTATAGGAGATCTAATGAGGTTCTTATACTTTCTTACATGTGTTAGTATAGGAGATCTAATGAGGTTCTTACACTTTCTTACTTGTGTTAGTATAGGAGATCTAATGAGGTTCTTACACTTTCTTACATGTGTTAGTATAGGAGATCTAATGAGGTTCTTACACTTTCTTACATGTGTTAGTATAGGAGATCTAATGAGGTTCTTACACTTTCTTACATGTGTTAGTATAGGAGATCTAATGAGGTTCTTACACTTTCTTACATGTGTTAGTATAGGAGATCTAATGAGGGTTCTTATACTTTCTTACATGTGTTAGTATAGGAGATCTAATGAGGTTTCTTATACTTTCTTACTTGTGTTAATAAAGTGAGAGCTCTTATACAAGAGGAGTATAGATCTAGTGAGAGCTCATAGAATAGTATAGATCTTATGGTAGTTGATATGCTGTCTTGTATACTGTATGTTTTTTAAGAATCTAAGAGTTGAAGAATTAATGAATAACGTTAGAGCAACCATCATGCGCTTTTAAGCTTTTGTATGTTACTGTATCAGTTTGTTTGTGTGTTCTGTTTCTGTGATGGAGGGTCACATATATGAAGTGTGAGAATTAATAATAATAGTGTAAGTAATACATTCCACAACACTTTACTTAGTTCAAGATGGTTCCTAACTTATGTAGGTAATACATTTAACACTTTACTTAGTTCAGTTTTTACATATATTAGATTTACACCCCCATAATCACAAACACATTCAACAGAAATTTGTCAGACACACAGGATTGTACCAAAGAATAGCAGTCTTACAGGACTGTACCAAAGAATAGCAGGCGTACTGGGCTGTACCAAAGAATAGCAGGCATACCGGGCTGTACCAAAGAATAGCAGGCATATAGGACTGTACCAAAGAACAGTTTGAATAATCTTTTCATCTCACTTTTTGCACTTGACTGGGCTTCATTGTCTGCAGTTATTTTCACAGCCTCTTCATGCCCACAGTATCCTTCATTATAGTGTTGACAGTAAATGCTGCGAACCCTAGTTCATGTTTGATTGTCCATATTTTTATTTTTAAATGAACTTTATTGTCAAAATATATTACATGACAGAGTTTTAAATTTGAATATATACATACAAGTGTGATCAGAAACTTGTCATGAGGATGAATGTGAGCAGCAGTGAGGTCTACAGTGCTGTGATGGGAGTCTGAAATTTTAGTTCATGCAGGACATCATTTCTGTTAATCAGTACAGAGTCTAATAAGGTTTATCTCTCAGCTGTAAAACAGTTTCAAAGATGGTCACCACAGAGTCTAATAAGGTTTATCTCTCAGCCATAAAACAGTTCTTTTGGCGAAAAAGCGCTCTCTAGTTCCATGCATGGGGAGAAAGGCTTTCGCTCCCTACCCAAACGGCAAGAGTTAGGCGTTTTGATGCAGAAGCTAGTGATTTGTCCGTCGAGCGAAGCCTATAAATAGCTAGCCAGCCAGGTTAGTGCTCAACGTGTCTGTAGTGTACTACGATTTTGTTGACCGATGGTCTTGAAATTAGCCCATCTCTCGCAAAAAGTATCAGGTCTGCAGTATGTAATGTGTGTTGATGTCGGTGCCGGGCTTTCTTCTCGTCCATTAGAGCAGAGAGAGCTGGCTGCTGCCGGTGGTTAAAGGAAATGAAACACCGCCGGGGTCGAAAGGGATCCGATCTGAACAGAGCGCTGTCTCCCTTGGCCCGCGTCGGTCTGTGGCAGATATCTGACTAAGGTTCAGTGAAGAAAGCTATCTGGTTGATCCTGCCAGTAGTCATATGCTTGTCTCAAAGATTAAGCCTTGCGTGTCTAAGTTCAAACTGTCTCACGGTGAAACTGCGAATGGCTCATTAAATGAGTCGAGGTTCCTTAGATGATCAATCCTACTTGGATAACTGGCAATTCTAGAGCTAATACCGCTGCTGGCGAGATTCTTCAGCTGCCATGCATGGAGTGGGGCTCCTCCCGGCCAGTGAAGAAAGGTGCGACTTTCTTACATGTGTTAGTATAGGAGATCTAATGAGGTTCTTACACTTTCTTACTTGTGTTAGTATAGGAGATCTAATGAGGTTCTTACACTTTCTTACTTGTGTTAGTATAGGAGATCTAATGAGGTTCTTACACTTTCTTACATGTGTTAGTATAGGAGATCTAATGAGGTTCTTATACTTTCTTACATGTGTTAGTATAGGAGATCTAATGAGGTTCTTACACTTTCTTACTTGTGTTAGTATAGGAGATCTAATGAGGTTCTTACACTTTCTTACATGTGTTAGTATAGGAGATCTAATGAGGTTCTTACACTTTCTTACATGTGTTAGTATAGGAGATCTAATGAGGTTCTTACACTTTCTTACATGTGTTAGTATAGGAGATCTAATGAGGTTCTTACACTTTCTTACATGTGTTAGTATAGGAGATCTAATGAGGGTTCTTATACTTTCTTACATGTGTTAGTATAGGAGATCTAATGAGGTTTCTTATACTTTCTTACTTGTGTTAATAAAGTGAGAGCTCTTATACAAGAGGAGTATAGATCTAGTGAGAGCTCATAGAATAGTATAGATCTTATGGTAGTTGATATGCTGTCTTGTATACTGTATGTTTTTTAAGAATCTAAGAGTTGAAGAATTAATGAATAACGTTAGAGCAACCATCATGCGCTTTTAAGCTTTTGTATGTTACTGTATCAGTTTGTTTGTGTGTTCTGTTTCTGTGATGGAGGGTCACATATATGAAGTGTGAGAATTAATAATAATAGTGTAAGTAATACATTCCACAACACTTTACTTAGTTCAAGATGGTTCCTAACTTATGTAGGTAATACATTTAACACTTTACTTAGTTCAGTTTTTACATATATTAGATTTACACCCCCATAATCACAAACACATTCAACAGAAATTTGTCAGACACACAGGATTGTACCAAAGAATAGCAGTCTTACAGGACTGTACCAAAGAATAGCAGGCGTACTGGGCTGTACCAAAGAATAGCAGGCATACCGGGCTGTACCAAAGAATAGCAGGCATATAGGACTGTACCAAAGAACAGTTTGAATAATCTTTTCATCTCACTTTTTGCACTTGACTGGGCTTCATTGTCTGCAGTTATTTTCACAGCCTCTTCATGCCCACAGTATCCTTCATTATAGTGTTGACAGTAAATGCTGCGAACCCTAGTTCATGTTTGATTGTCCATATTTTTATTTTTAAATGAACTTTATTGTCAAAATATATTACATGACAGAGTTTTAAATTTGAATATATACATACAAGTGTGATCAGAAACTTGTCATGAGGATGAATGTGAGCAGCAGTGAGGTCTACAGTGCTGTGATGGGAGTCTGAAATTTTAGTTCATGCAGGACATCATTTCTGTTAATCAGTACAGAGTCTAATAAGATTTATCTTCCAGCTGTAAAACAGTTTCAAAGATGGTCACCACAGAGTCTAATAAGGTTTATCTCTCAGCCATAAAACAGTTCTTTTGGCGAAAAAGCGCTCTCTAGTTCCATGCATGGGGAGAAAGGCTTTCGCTCCCTACCCAAACGGCAAGAGTTAGGCGTTTTGATGCAGAAGCTAGTGATTTGTCCGTCGAGCGAAGCCTATAAATAGCTAGCCAGCCAGGTTAGTGCTCAACGTGTCTGTAGTGTACTACGATTTTGTTGACCGATGGTCTTGAAATTAGCCCATCTCTCGCAAAAAGTATCAGGTCTGCAGTATGTAATGTGTGTTGATGTCGGTGCCGGGCTTTCTTCTCGTCCATTAGAGCAGAGAGAGCTGGCTGCTGCCGGTGGTTAAAGGAAATGAAACACCGCCGGGGTCGAAAGGGATCCGATCTGAACAGAGCGCTGTCTCCCTTGGCCCGCGTCGGTCTGTGGCAGATATCTGACTAAGGTTCAGTGAAGAAAGCTATCTGGTTGATCCTGCCAGTAGTCATATGCTTGTCTCAAAGATTAAGCCTTGCGTGTCTAAGTTCAAACTGTCTCACGGTGAAACTGCGAATGGCTCATTAAATGAGTCGAGGTTCCTTAGATGATCAATCCTACTTGGATAACTGGCAATTCTAGAGCTAATACCGCTGCTGGCGAGATTCTTCAGCTGCCATGCATGGAGTGGGGCTCCTCCCGGCCAGTGAAGAAAGGTGCGAATTGGGTTGCTGTGTGATGCCACTGTGGAAAAGGAAAAAGAAAGTGTAAAAGAGAAGAAATCTGTAGTCTCGAGATCAAGACTGCTCAGATCACAGCACCTCTGCTCTGGAGGTTGGCCACATCCCATGTGCACTCATACCGGGCGAATTGCCTGAACCGGCTTAACCCAGGGGTTAAAACACGGCTGCCGAGATTCTTCGGATGCCACTTGTGGAGTGAAACTCCTCCTGGCCAGGGAAGAAAATGCGGAAAAGCAATTAGGGTTGCTGTGTGGCACCGATGTGAAAAGGTGATGGAAAGGATAAAGTGAAGCTTAATCAGTATGTCCAGTAGTATCGCGGCGAGAGCTACTCATACCACGGCACCTCTGCTCTAGAGGCAGGCCACATCCGAAATACACCCATGCTGGTGAAATCTGCCTAAACCGGCTTACACCAGGGATGACACTTGATGGCTACGCATGTCACGGTACCTCCGCTCTAAAGGTAGGTCATGTCCAATATACACCCATACTGGTGAAATATGCCTAAATCGGCTTACACCAGGGGTGAAACTTGATGGCTATGCATGTCACGGTACCTCCACTCTAGAGGTCGGTCACATCCTAAACACGCCCATACTGGGATAATATGCCTAAACCGGCTCAACCCAGGGGTGAAAGTCACTAGTGGCGAGGATTCGTCCTCCTGGACAAAAGCTCCGTCCTGATCACAACTAGGAAGGGTAGCGGCCACCAAGAATACAGGCTCAAACCCTGCGATACTCTGAACCACAGGCATAAATTCAGTAGGATCACAGGGCGATCTTGGTGATAGAAGCGAACGAAGAAGAAGATCTTCCAGCCTTAAAACAGTTACAAAAGTGGTCACCACAGAATCTAATAAGGTTTATCTCTCAGCTGTAAAACAGTTTCAAAGATGGTCACCACAGAGTCTAATAAGGTTTATCTCTCAGCCATAAAACAGTTACAAAGATGGTCACCATCATTCATTTGCATGTCCCTTGCGGAACTTTGCCTCTCTAACAGCACTCCTGTATGCCTCTCGGTTGTGAGCAAGATGGTCTGCTGCTGATGCATCCATTTGCAGATCATCAATGATTTCTTGCAGCCATCTTCGCCTTGGTCTTCCTTTCTTTCTTTTTCCCATTATGTACCCTTCCAAGATGGCTTTCTCTAGACCATCATGACGCTTAATGTGTCCAAAATATTTAAGTTTTCTTTGTTTAATCTTCTTTACTAGCTGGTCTTCTTCAATATTAAGTTCTTGTAGTATGGATATATTTGTTCTTTTTTGCATCCATGATATTTGAAGAACTCTTCTGTAGCATTTACATTCAAAGGCATTTATGTGTTTCTCAGCTGTTTTGTTAAGTGTCCAGGTCTCACAAAAGACTAATAAGGTTTATCTCCCAACCATAAAATGGATACGAAAGCGGTCACCACAGAGTCTCTGCATTTGAGGGCATTGACTTGATTGTCACATATTTTTCCAGTGTTTTGCAATGACACTTTCTGCAAACTTAGTCTGTTGGAAATTTCTCACACAAATACAGATTTATGTATGTCAGTGTTACTTATGTTGAGAACCGTCTGTGATATGTGTATACACTTATTTATACCCAAGTGATAAAAATATCTGTTCCGTGTATCTACATTGACCTATATCCCTGCTGTATCAATATTTATTGAATGTCTGGCCAAAATCTCATGTATAAAAATACCTGTGTGCTGGCCCTTATCCCAGCTACGACACCTGTTGAATGTCTGCCAGTGCATCAGGTATAAAAATATCTGTTGAATGTCTACCAGTGCATCAGGTATAATCTGTTGAATGTAAATATACTGGCCCATATCCTTATTATAATAATATCTGTTGAATGTCTGGCCAGTGCTCCAGGTATGATAATACATGTATATGTTGTACACTGGCCCATACTTCAGTGGTAAATATCTACTGATTGTCTGTAATAGGGATGGTGAACCTGTGGCATATATACTAAAAGTGGCATGGAAACCCCACCCCCTCTTTTTTTTCTTTTTGTACATACAAGGAGATAAAAATTTTCATACTTGAAAATTCATAGTCAGATTATTAGTGGAGCACAAAGTTTTTGTTTAAAACACTTGTTCTTTGGGCATACACCCTCAGGAAGGATGGGCATACACCCTCAGGAAGGATGAGCATACACCCTCAGGAAGGATGGGCATACACCCTCAGGAAGGATGGGCATACACCCTCAGGAAGGATGTTCATACACCCTCAGGAAGGATGGGCATACACCCTCAGGAAAGATGGGCATACACCCTCAGGAAAGATGGGCATACACCCTCAGGAAGGATGGGCACACTTGGTCTGTACACTCATCTAAAGCTCATTGGTTTTGGATATTTGTACACAAGCCCATATTACCTCAGCGTCTAGAGTATCCATTGCTTGCATTTACATTGGTCCTTATGTCATTCATTTGAATGTCTGTACACTGATTCACATTCTAACTGTTGAAAATGTCTACTGAGTATCTGCACATTATCCCATAGCCCAGTGATAAATTTCCATGCCAGCTGAAGGCCCAGTTTCAAGAATTTCTATTTAATTGATTGATTATCTGTTGAAACAAAAGATGCATCTAGAGTGTTTGTTAAGTTGTACTGTGGTATTTGGGGGAAATACATTGATTATCTACAAATGTCTGTGCAGCATCTTGTATCTCATTCAGATGGGTGTCTGTTCATCTGTACATTGGAAGAGCAATGTTCAAAGATTATCTTTTAAAACATCAGTGACTTATAATCATACCTGTCATTTTCCTGCAACAAAATATTGAGGAAATATATTTATTGTTGAGTAATACTGCATGAGAAAGTGATTGTGTAAATGTATCTGGCATGCTGTGGTGTCTGAGATGTCTGTGTGTTAACTGTGAGATGTCTGTGTGTTAACTGTGAGATGTCTGTGTGTTAACTGTGAGATGTCTGTGTGTTAACTGTGAGATGTCTGTGTGTTAACTGTGAGATGTCTGTGTGTTAACTGTGAGATGTCTGAGTGTTAACTGTGAGATGTCTGTGTGTTAACTGTGAGATGTCTGTGTGTTAACTGTGAGATGTCTGTGTGTTAACTGTGAGATGTCTGAGTGTTAACTGTGAGATGTCTGTGTGTTACTGTGTGTGTACGGACTCAGATGTCTGTGTGTTAACTAACATATGGTTGCATTGACTCATGGTTTATTTGTTTATGTTGGCATGTGTATGAGCTGTTTTTTTTTGTTACAATTTATAACCCTTAAACTATTTACCATCATTTTACACAACAGTAGATGATGTTTAAGTAGGTAGTGACAGCAGCATCAGTATCATAAAACAACTTAGTGTATTCATTTTAACTCTTTGCTTATGATGAAGTTTACCTGGCATCTACTTTTCTTGGCAGTTAACTCTTGAAATCCTTGTTAAGTTCATTATTTTTATTGGGATTATTATTTCTTTTATTTTATTTAATCTAGTTGTAAAAAACATTTAGAATTTCATACAGTGCTGAGAGTACTCTAAATTTTCCTGACGACTATACCATCTGTAATCTTTTTTTTTTTTTTTGAAGGAACTTCCCCGTAGATGGGTACGCATAATCATTTATTAACATTTAATTTTGTTATCTGGTTTTTTAATTTTTTTTTTTTTTTTTTAAATAAAACATATTTTCAATTTCCCCTTAAGTTGCATGCAAACCCCATCCTTGTTTAAGATTCTGTGCCAAATGCTTTATGCTTTTTGTCATTTTGAAAATTTAAAAAATAATTAGTTTTAAAACATTGGTTACATTTTTTTTTAAAAATTCACATTTCATGGGGAGCCATGTAAGTGTGTCAGTTTTATGGGAAACCCTGTAGTTGTGATGACTCACCTGAAGGTTTTTCTCCTTTCTTCAGAACTGATGGATGTTTCTAGCTAAACAAAAAGAAGAAATCACAGTTTGTTGTGAAATTCACAGAATTGTTTTGCTTGAGTTTCTTAGTTTTACTGAATAAGGTTTCCACTTTTTCTTTTCCCCCCAAAATGTTGCAGAGTTAGGTTGTGTTATATGAAATCTTGTTAGATTAGGTTGTTTTGTTGAAAGATTTGAGCTTTTCTTTTTTCAGCCTATACTCTTCATGATTTAGTTCCCTGTAAATGATGCATTTCCATGATTGTTAAGGGTTGTAGGATACCTTTCGGTTTGGTTCTCAAGTTTACCCCTCAGTTGTATTAGTTCATTTGAGAACTATATGTCCTTTTCAGATATGCCATAAATTTTGCTTATTATCTGAATTTTTCTTTCACCATTCATTTTTGCACACTTTTTGTCTTTTTTTGCTGTTGTTTTGCAAAATCTTGCACATTTTAAAAATTATGTTAAAAACTGTGCACATTCTGTTTGAAAGCTTTGTTTTCTTTATTTGTTTCGGTGACAGTGAAGATTAAAACTGTACTTTATCTTTTCGATTGGTCTTAAATGAGAAATGCTTAAAAGTTGTTTCTCCTGTATCTCTTCTGTGTATTTGAAACTGAAGGCATGTGTTGTCTGTAGTATATGCTGGGCTGATGTTGAAGCTCAGGCATTGTGTTAGGGAATGAGTATTTTTCTTAAGACCCTAGAGCTAAACAATGTTGACCATGTTAATCAAGATAATCGGGCACATTAGCTTGGTAGTAAAAGCAGAATGAAGTGACACAACAGGGGATCTGGACTTCGAAAAGTCTACTGTCTGGAAGGACTGGTCTTGAAAAGGTCTAGGCTTGGGAGGGTCAGGTATTGGGAAGGACTGGTCTTGAGAAGATTTTGTCTTGGGAGGGTCTAGTTTTGGGAAAAATTTAGCCTTGAGAAGGTCTAGTCTTGGGAAAGTTTGATATTGAAAAAGTCTAGTCTTGGGAAGATTTAGTTTACAAGTCCCACCACTAATGCTATCCATCAGGCTTATTTATATATGCTATTCTACCATTTCATTTTTGTGTGTATTTGTTGTGTGCTTCCATTATTTAATTATGAGCTTGTGTTATTTATATATATGGTTTATTTGTCTGTTTGTTAATATTATTTATGTAATCTGTGTAATGAGAGATTTTGAAATGCTTTAAATTTGTTAAAATTTGATCATGTCTGATGTATATGAGTTGTTCTGAACTTGTAGACACCAACATTAAGGTCCCATCAGGTTAGCTTTATTAAAATGTAATGCTTGCGTCAGATATAGAATCAGTGGGTAATACATCAAATGGGACAGAAGATTTTGACTTTGATGTAGAGCAGCATTGAGGAGAGTGTAAGATGTTTGTGGGAGGTAGCAACAAAACAAATTTCCATTTGTAATTTGATGTGCCCGTCATTTGAGTGCTTTTTTTTTTTTTTTGGTTCTGATTTCATTAGTGAATGTTACAGTTTTTTGTTGTTTCTGGCTTGTTATTATTCAAGTTTGTTCTTATTAGCGTATAATGTGCATTCGAAATGAACGCTACAGTTCTAGTAACTTTTGCAGTTATGATTAACATGTTTTTAGTTGGTTTTAAGTGTAATAGACTGTGCGTTTGTTTTGTTGCTTCTTGGTCTGTTTACATCTTTATGGTTGCTGTTGAGGCGTTTAGTTGCTGCTTTTTTTTCTCACATCCATTATCTGCTTCCTTGCATTCTTAGCTTTTCTTTTTGTGATTCTCTGTTCTTTTATTTTAATTGCAGTCATTTCACACATGATATCAGATAGTGTCTGTAGGTGATACAAGATATTACAGCCATTGTCTCTGTTGGACATTACTTGGTAAAATGGGTGTTCATTCCACAGTTATGAGTGGTTGTGAAGTTTCTAGACAATAGTAAACATTAGATATAAGAAAAAGCGTGGTTTAAATGGTTGTTTTTTTTATAAATCAGTTACGACTCTCGATTTTTCTAAACTTTAAAGGCCATGATTAAATTGATTTTCAATCTTGTTTAAAACTTGATTTTAAATCTTGTTTAAAACTTGATTTTCAATCTTGTTTAAAACTTGATTTTCAATCTTGTTTAAAACTTTCATTGGGCGGGAGCATGAGTAGTGTCACATAGGAGTGATGCAGCAGACGAGCTGAAATATTGGAGATGGGTTTCATTGATATATTTTTTTGTAATGAAGGAATGACCTGTCTTGTGTTAATCTTCACATTAGATAATTATAGGCATCATTCACTTAATCTGTTTGAATATATGAAAGAAAACAATGCATAATCAGTGGGTTAGAGTTAGGGTATGAGTTTAGGGTTTAGAGTGAGTATATTAATGATAAACAAATCCAGCACATAGTCAAGAGATAGAACAGTTTCTTTCGTTTTTTTTTTACTTTAAATTATTTTTAATAAGCACATCTGCCACTCCTTTATTATGTCACTATTTTAATACTTTCTTCTAAAATGGTCTTAATGTCACTTCTTGATTATGTCACACCTAAAATACAGTCTTAATGTCACTCCTTTAATATGGTGTTAATGTCACTTCTTTAGTACGCACCCTGACTGGGTAGTGCAGTGGTGGATGCACTTATTTTTCATGATGTCGGGTGGAGTCTGCCTGCAGCAGTTAGTCCAGGTATAGAAGTGGGTATCTCCAGTTCTCAGAAGCAGCTAGGTATGGTGTGGACCACATCACCCTCTAGTATGCAGACATCTCACAGTAGATACGGCCACTGATACCACACTCTCCCAGATTCTTCTGAAGCATAGGAATTGAAAGATGCTGGAAGTTTAAGATCTCATGAAGACTTTATTACACTGCCTGTTTTGTAATGTGTGACAATGCAGCATCAGTTATTGCCAGATTGAACAAAACTGCAACTAAGTTTTTTTTTTATACTACACAATCATCATCATCATCAGGTGCCGTGCCGACTAGCGTTGGCTATTATGCTTCTCCAGAGTACCCGATCCTTCATGCAGGCCATCAGTTCAGTTGGTGATCTCCTCTCACACCATCCCGTCAGACTGTCCAGTATCATTTCTCTTGGTCTTCCTCTTGATCTGCTTCCTTCTATTTTTCCTGTTGTTATAATATTTTCTATGCCCCCTCTTCTCATTGCATGTCCTATGAAAGTACATTGTCTCTCTCTTATCTTTTTGACAAGATTTTTTTGTCTCTCCAGCTCTTCTCATACATTCTTCATTAGTTATTTTTGCTGTCCAAGGAATTCGCAACATTCTTCTAATAAAGCACATTTCTGCTGCTTCCAATGATTTTTGTGCAGACCTGCTAATAGTTTTGTATATAAATATATATATTTTTTTATTATTGTTCATTTTTAGAATTCTAATAATTAGTGAATAGTCTGTACAGGAAACCTAACTTAAAATTTTAATATAATATTTCTTTTATGAAATTTTCATTAACATTAATCGGTTTTGACAGAATGTCATGTTTAATACATTTCTAGTTTGTTTGTTTTGTTTTTTTTTAACTAATCAACAGGTTCTGAGTAGAAAGCAAAAATGAATATTCTAGAATTATGGGCAGTTGTTTCATACAAGGAACTTTTACAAGACTTGAGGGTGTCAGGTTGTACCAAAAATAGGAGATGTTTTAGAACTTGAAGTGAATTGCTTCTCTGTTTTAAATTGTATAGAAGTGTAATAGCTTGCTACATGTCAGCTGTGTACAGAAGTCATGAGCAATTCAGCAGGCTCTCTGCATGATGCAACAGATTATTGAGACATTGGGTAGAAGAATGAGAAATGACAGTTTTAGCACATCTTATATAGTATTCTAACAGTAAAGTTCAACTTTGTTTGTGGTACTTTCTACTTATGTACACAGATTTACTTCTTATGTTCAGGTAGAATTTACTCACACAAATACTTTTGGCAGGTGAAAATGTTTGAAATGCTGAAGAGTGCAGTTTTTATGAAATTTTAGTTGAAAGTAGCATTTATCTGGATTAAAATACCAAAATTTGTCTAGTTTTTTTTTATGTCCTAACTTTTTAGATGTTAGCCCATTTTTCTGATTAATTTTATTAATTATGTTATTGTTAATATGAACTTTGGTTATAGTAAGATTGTCTGTCATATGGTACTTCTTACATCTTTCACAGAAATACAAACCATTCAAGGGAGTTAAGTACATCACCAGAGCTGGAAAGTTCCAGGTCCGGACATAGTTATTCCTGCTCATGAGGGGCCTGTTTTCAGCAATGCTGGTTTCTGCATGCTTGTCCAATAAAACAACTTTCCTTAATTGACACAGCAAAGTCTGGACTTGCACATGCTGATGATTAGAGAGCATGATTGGTGGTGGTATTTGGTTGGTCCATGATACTCAGAGATGAAGCCGTAAAGAGTAATTGATAATTCTAAGCTGTTTTATACTGTTCGTTGCTTATGTTTTGTGAGTTGTATGTGGTCTGCTTGTGAGAGTGTTTAAGATTTGAAATCTTTAGTCACTTTTATGTCAGTTTATTGGCTTGAAATATGAGTTTTAATATAAAAAAAAACCAGATTTCCAAATAATATTATATGATAATATTCTTTATAACTTTGATTAGATTTATATTCAGTGAATACTTTATCTCCCACGTGGACACCTGCCTCTCTGGGGATGGAGTAGAAACCCCCCCAGAGCATGTGCCCCAAAGAGCGTCCAGCTTTTACTGACCTATCGAGCCAGACGTGGCACAGAGGATGGACCTGAGGCAGAAGCTGTGCAGGCTGCCACGAGGACCTGGAGAGAATTGTGGGCTTCATCCTGGTGACCCGACTTCTGATTTAGCATGACCCAGCACTCCAACACACAAGAAGAAGAAGAAGTAGTAATACTTTTTTTCAGAAGTTTTTTTTTTTTTAATTCCGGTAATTGTGCTGCAAAAAAGTTCTATAATAACTTGCTATAGTTTGGTGGAATTGAAAGATATATTTAGAAATAACCTCTCTGTGCAATTTTGCTACAAATAAAATGGTATTAGGGGAAAGTTTCTGTAGATTTGTCAGGGCTGAACATGTGAGATAAAGAACATGACAGTTCTATAGAACAGATGGAAAGCTCTTCAATTTAAGGCGATTAAAAGCTGCCTCGAAAGTTAAGAATGCGAAAATCAAAGACTTTGCCAATGATTGTGCACTAAATGCTAACTCTATATCTAACGTGCAAACTATTACTGATAACTTCTCAGTGGCATGTGATAACTTTGGCCTTACATTAAACATGGGAAAAACAGAAGTTATATAGCAACCCGTCTCCAACAAAGAATATCTCTCTCTCTGAACCATAAGTGCCCAGGGCACATGGGGCTTCCGCAAGGGTTTTCCACAGATGCCTGTCCTTTGCCTTTTTTTCTGCTCTTGCCCAGGTGAGCCCTCTATTGCTCAACATCCTCTCTGTTCTTCTCCATGTCTCTTTTGGTCTACCCTTACTTCTGTTCCCCTGTGGTGTCCATCTTAGTGTTGTTTTTGGTAGTGAGTTATCAGTCATTCGGAGCACATGTCCCAGCTATCGCCAGCGTCTTTCCTCAATAACTGCTGTCAGTGGCTTCATCTGCATCTCTGCCAACAAGATGTTATTTCTTAAGGTGTTTATACAAAGAATATACTGACCCAGAAATCGTGATAAAGGGACGGAAGCTAAAATCCATAGAAAGTTTCACTTATCTTGGCAGTACCCTTTCTAGGGCAGTCAGTCTTGATGCTGAAATTAGCAACAGAATAGCTAGAGCCAGCGCAGCATTTGGGAGGCTAGGAAAAAATGTATGGGAAAGAAGAAGACTCAGCGTTACCACCAAGTTAAAGGTCTATAATGCTGTCGTTCTGACCGCACTAATGTATGCAGCCAAAACATGGACAGTCTGCAGTAAGCATGCAAGACAACTAAATCAATTCCATCTAGGCTGTCTCAGGAAAATACTGAACATCAAATGGCAGCAACTGATTCCTGATACTGAAGTCCTCACAAGAGCTAACATTCCAAGCATCTACACAATGCATCAAAAGTTCAAAATCTGTTGGACAGGGCATGTGGTCAGAATGAGTAACACTCGGCTCCCCAAACAAATCCTTTATGGGGAACTTCTGAACGGAAAATGGAAAGCAGGAGGGCAAAAAAAGCGGTAAAAGGATATGGTAAAAACCTCACTCAAGGCCTTCAGGATAGACATAAACTCTTTGGAGTCCAAAGCACAAGTCCGCCCATCATGGAGGGCTTTAACCACTCTGGGTGCCCATAGAACTGAGCGCTCAAGAGCTGAAAGTGCCCAGCACAAACATGCAATGCTAAAAGCCAAGGCTGCACAGGCACCCTCAACTGAATCTGGACATGCATGTTCCGTGTGTGACAAAACTTTTAGAGCTCGTATAGGGCTAGTTGATCACGCACGGACACACCACACCCTATTTAGACCAAGATGAAGCTGTGGTCATCATTAAAGACAATGGACGAACAACAACACTGTCAGTGCATCAAAACTTACATGACAATCTTTTTTTTTTGTTAAACAGTAGAAGTGATTGAAAAGGTGAGTGATAGGTGATTGTGGCTTGTCATGATTGTGTGATTGAAGACAAGAGCAGGTGTCTGTCATGGCTGTGAGATTTCATGATGGAATAGGAGGTCTGTCATGATTGTGTGATTGAAGAAAAAGAACATCTGTTATGATTGTATGAGTGAGGAAGAGAGCATCTGTCATGATTGTATGAATGAGGGAAATAGCAGGTGTCTGTCATGATTGTGTGACTGACAACAGGAGAAGGGGTATATCATGACTGTGAATAATTTGGGCACATCTCCGAGAAGAGGTCCAGAGGTTTAGAGAAAGGTTTCAAGATATCTCAGAACAAACTGTGGTTTAGAGAAAGGTTTCAAGATATCTTAGAACAAACTGTGGTAAAGTGTAATGATTTTTTTTTAGCTTGATGCTCCAATCATCTTAGTTCTTAAAATGATTAGGTAAGACTGCAAGGTGTTAAAATGACCACATCACTGGCTGATACACCAACGTTTCAAGGAAGACGAGACATTATGTACAATATTTCATGTAAGCTTCAATAACATTTAGCCAGTTCTCTCTTTTTAAGATAAGGAACTCTGTGGTCATTGTGTATGTGCAAATAAGAGGAAGAAATGTCACATAGTGATGATGAGTACAGGATTTAAATTTAGTTAAAGAAGAGTTTGAGAAATTAGGTCACATGAGCTAATGTTTCTGTCAAATGGTGTCTGTTTCTTGCATTCCACTAAGATTTGTTTATATAAATTGTGGTAAGCTTTTTTGTGAAAACAACATATAAAAATATCTTATGTGCAATATTTGCTATTTGTGGTTGTTTAAATTGTAACAGAAATGTTCAAGTGTTTGCTGTTTTTGATTTGAGCTGATCACTGTTTTGGGAAATGTGTAAGATGAGTGTGTTGAGACAGGTTGGTAGGTGATCAGGTGGTTGTATAGACGTGGTTAGACAGGCAGATAGTTGGGCTGAGAGGTATATAGAAATATATGGCCAAGTGGCCAGATAGTTGCACTGGTAGATATATATGAGGGGAAGTCACTAAGTAACTCGCAAATGCCTGTTAAAAAAAAAAAAACTAAATGCAACGGTAACTTTTAAGTTTTGAACCTACATTATTCCCCTATTTTTCAACGTAATCGCCACCAACATTGATACATTTGTCCCATCATGTGATCGGTGATGCAATACCCATGGCGCAAAAATCAGGAGTCCGATTTCTGAACCATTATCTTACTTCTGTTTCCACCTCTTCATCACTCGAGAATCTTCTCCCACCAAGGTGGCTTTTCAATGGACCAAACAGGTGAAAATCACTTGAAGCTAAGTCAGGACTATAGGGTGGATGTTCAAGAACTTCCAAAACCAACTGGGTAATTTTCTCTTGGGTTAACCGAGCCGTATGTGGTCTGGCATTGTCATGAAGGAGAAGCACACCTCTAGTCAGCAGACCAGGACGTTTTCTTTGAATTGCATCCAGTAGCATCGACAGAACTTCACAGTACGATACAGAATTCACACTGTCACCATACTTCTGGAACTTGGTTAACAACACTCCTTGATAATCCCAGAACACTGTCAGCATAACCTTCCCCAGAGAAGGCGTAATCTTGGATTTTTTGCGCATGGCGATAACAGGTGTTTCCATTGCATTGAGGCACGTTTTGATTCGGGTTAGTAGTGGTGCACCCAAGATTTGTCTCCAGTAATAATCCTTTGGAGCATGTCTTCACCTTCATATGTGTAATGACAGAGACACTGCAATGACAAACCAGATCAGTTCATTTTGTGTTCGTCATTCAGATCTCTTGGTACCCAACATGAGCAAACTTTCCAAAAATTGCTCATGCCTTATTCTGTAGGCTAAGCCATGTGAACATCCAATTGCACTTGCTACACTGTCTATCGTTACTCGTCTATCAGCTCTGATAATCTCATTAACACTTTGCACAGTCGGTTCTGTTGCAGTCTGAACAGGATGGCCAAGTCAGACTTCGTCAACAATTTTGGTGCGTCCCTGAGAAAATTCTTTTACCCAGTTATAGACTGCTTTACGTGACAAACACTTTTCAGCATAAACTAATTATTTCCTTATGAATGTCTTCAATTGAATGTCATTTAGCCTACAAAAATCGCACTACACTTCTCTGTTCTTCTTTGGTACACACTAACAGTTGGGTAGCCATTTTGTTATTGCTTTGCACATGCGCACGTAACTCCCAACGCCCCTTACATACATCTATTATAAAGTTGGATGATGGTAATAATTAAGGATATATTTAAATACTACCTGATAACTTCCACTGATAAAATATTTCAATTTGTGAGTTACTTAGTGACTTACCCTTGTAGAAATATATGGGCAAGTGGGAAGATAGTTGGGCTGAGAGGTATATAGACATATATAAGCAAGTGGACAGATAGTTGGGCTGGTAGGTGTATAGAAATATATGGGCAAGTGGGATGATAAGTTGGGCTGGGAGGTGTATAGAAATATATGGGCAAGTGGGCAGATAGTTGAGCTGGGAGGTATATAGAAATATATGGGTAAACAAACAGGTAGATAGTTGAGTCAACATATATAAATGGAATTGAGTCAACGTATACAGGGTCCGGCATAAAGCACAGTTGGATTTTAAAAATGGAAAATAAATAAGCGCTATACATGTTTTTGGTAAAAAGAAAGTGAAGTGAAACTCATGAAATGGGTATTTTTATTATTACTGACATTCAGGTTTTGAAAATTACGCCGGTTAGATGACGGCCATTACATTTGATACATTCAGCCAGTCGTCTGGAAAATTCCTACATACAACAGTATCGGATTCGATCTTTTAGGTCTGCAACTGACTGTGGTCGACTAGCATACACCATGTTCTTGAGATACCCCCACAAAAAGAAGTCTAGGGCCGATAAATCCGGTGACCTTGCCGGCCAATGAATAAACCCAAATCTAGAAATAAGACGACTGGGAAATGCTTGTCGCAGAATGGCCATGGACTGACGGGCTGTGTGGGCAGTTGCTCCATCTTGTTGAAACCTTATTAGTCTCTTATTTCTATTGGCCAAGTCTGGAACGAAGTATTCAGTTAGCATCTGCACATAAAGATCACTATTAACAGTAAGAAGATGCCAGATGCCAAAGCGTTCCCAACAGCTGATCGCCGATGGCTACTCAGCAATGCATTGCAGACTTCTTGAATTGGTTCAGGTGTCTGTCGAGTTCTTGGACGACCAGTAGACTTGTTATTAAGGCAATTAGCGGTTTCCTTACATATTTTACCCATCTTAAAAGTGTTTTGTCCTCCAATCGGGAACATTATCAAGGGGATGCAACTCAAAATGGCGACGAAACTTTCGTTGTACAGTAATAGACGATTCTCCTCTTTTAAAATACGTTTCAACGGCGAATGCGCGATGTTGTGTTTGTCAAGAAGTCATTGTTAGAAATGACCGTTTGTCTGCTTCATCTCTGACGTCATGTTTTTTTCACACGTATTCAGTTTTTGCGTAATACGTCAGTTAAATCTAGCCATGCTTTATGCCGGACCCAGTATAAGTGGAGCTGAGAAGAAAAGTGACAAATATCTCTGTAATGTAGAACATGTAATAAACGCATCATATTTGATGATGACTGGACAATACAGCTCGTATCAGAGACCCAGACTTCAGGTATCTGTCCATCAAAGATTTCAAACCACACGCGCTGTTACCTGGGGTGAAGTATGACAGCAGAACCAACGTAGAATAGGGCCTTGATCAGATGTGCTTTGATCACCATGGTGACAGAGTCGCTTCTGTTGTAGTCAATAGAGTCAGTAATATTTGACTGGATGTACTTGAGTACAGGCAGCTGTCTTGGTGGCGGCACACAGTGAGTCCTCATACATGGGAGCTATAGAACTGGTAAGGTTTTCATTGCTGTCAGTAATAACAAAATGGGAAAACTTGATGGTTTTTTGTTGAGTGTTTTAGTTTAGGTAACTTGATGACTGAGGGGTTTCATGCTGGCTTTCAGGGACTTGTGAAAGGATGAGATCATTTAGTGTACGGGGGGGGGGGGGTTGTTTCTGTCTCTCTCGCTCTCTCTCTCTCTCTCTTCCTGTCTCTCACGCTCTGTTTCTCTCTCTCTTCCTCTGTCTGTCTCTCTCACGCTCTATTTCTCTTTCTCTTTTGCTGTCTCCCATTTTCATCATCTTAACATTTCTTTCTTACCCACCCACCTCCCCCAGACGCCCTGCCTCTCAGTCCCACCATTTATCTGTCTCTCACTCTTTTTCTCTCCCTAAGCACCTCTACTAGAACTCCTCTCATCCGGACAGGATCCCAGACTTAGCAGCGTCTATCTGTCTTCCGCCCAACAAAGACACAAAACCCGCCACGGCTGCACCCAATCCTCTTACCTCTTCATCATAAAATACAGCACAGTCCTCTCACAGCATCACATTCATGTATAAATCCATCCTAATTGAGATACAACATACTCGTACATCCAACACTTGTGTGTCCGCGACAAGTGTTCATTACAGGCACACGAAGAATGGATGCCTGATTGTAAGTGAGACATGGCGAGCAATTATCTTGGATTATTCTATTTTCTGTGGCACAAGCGGCGGCGAATTAGCCATTATCATGGGACAAGCGGCGGCGAATTAGCCATTATCATGGGACAAGCGGCGGCGAATTAGCCATTATCATGGGACAAGCGGCGGCGAATTAGCCATTATCATGGGACAAGCGGCGGCGAATTAGCCATTATCATGGGACAAGCGGCGGCGAATTAGCCATTATCATGGGACAAGCGGCGGCGAATTAGCCATTATCATGGGACAAGCGGCGGCGAATTAGCCATTATCATGGGACAAGCGGCGGCGAATTAGCCATTATCATGGGACAAGCGGCGGCGAATTAGCCATTATCATGGGACAAGCGGCGGTGAATTAGCCATTATCATGAGACAAGCATTACGTGGTCTTCCGCCATCTCTTCCCCCCTCGAGAATAAACTTGAAACCACAAAAACTATCTTGTTTATACTCGGAGCCCATCACTAAATTATTGTCACGCATTTCTGAAACACGTGTCTTTTTTCAAAAAGAATGTTTTATTTGTAATTATATACATTATCATCATCTGGACAGAGATGTACAAAACAAGATCTTCATACTCCATACAAACCACAGCAGACTGGGAAATCATACGTATAACAAGCTGAAGATATATTCAGATCAGTTTGTATACAAAATTATCGTTTACAAATGCCAGTTAATCAGAATACAAGGATTTATGGTAAATCAGCGAAAAATCATTTAGTTACCTCCCTTCACCGTTTTCTTTGAACTCTCATTATCGTGTGAATTACTCGTATATCGTACAATAACTTCAAATATAAACTTCAGTAGTGTTTGCTATGTGGAAAATATTCCACAATGATGAAAATAAACTCATAGTTAACATCCCTCTCTCTCTCTCTCTCCCCCTCTCTCTCTCTCTCTCTTTCTCTCTCTCTCTCTCTCTCTCTCTCTCTCTCTCTCTCTCTCTCAAGGTTATTCTAAGTCGGCGGAAATTTCAAAACTTCGCAACAAAGAAAGCACGTAACGAATCATGATTATTCTTACGCCAAGAGAGAGAGAGAAAGAGAGAGAGGGAGATAAACTCTTCAAGTTTTTTTTTTTTTTTAGTCAGCCTGCACGCAGAGCTGACGTGGTTTGCCGCTATGAGGCAGCAGTAGCAAATTTGGCGTTCAGTAAACGTGAGCAGTCATTTTGTGTTTTGGAATACGCAAGAATCTCATCCGTTGTGAATGTGTAGCGATGATTTCGAGCGGAATTCCTGAAGGCGGGGGCTCCGCTGGTAAGCTTCTCTGACACGATTCACAGTTTCTTCACTTGGTCCTGGACGTCCCTGCCGAGGAGCTGTGCACAGACAACCTTCATCCCGGAATTTCGCATACCACTTCTTGATGCTGTTGAAAACAGGTGCTGCTTTCTGGAATTCCGCTCGAAATCATCGCTGCACATTCACAACGGATGAGATTCTTGCTTATTCCAAACCACAAAATGACTGCTCACGTTTACTGAATGCCATACTTGCTACTGCTGCCTCCTAGCGGCAAACTAAGGAAGTTCTGCGTGCAGGCTTTATTTTAAAAAAAAACTTCAAGAGTTTCTTTCTCTCTCACTTGGCGTAAGAATAATCATGATCTGTTATATAGTTTATTTGTTGCAAATGTGTTAAATGCTTCACTGCCTTATGAATAACTCTGGTATATATAATAAACAACATATCCCTAAGCGCGCTTCATTTTGAAGGCACAAATTGTTTTATCTAATTAACCTTTCGTACAGACAAGACTCAAAAACGTTTTTATTGTGAACTCTGATTCTCATTGATCACAGAAAGTGTGAATATGACTGGACAGATGTGATCTATCTCAGGAACTATTCCACATGTTATTTAAATGTCAAGAAATGACTGTCTAAATCCACCCAGCGTCTGCATAGACAACTCCCGGGTCTCAGAACACGTTCTGCAAGCACTGGACTGTCTAGTCTCTACACAGACCGAGTCCAAACCTGACCTCCATCTGCGGGACGATTAGAAATAACTCATGCCGACGGCGAGATGCAACGAGACATTCAGTCTTCTTCTCTCGAAGGCTAAGAAGATACAACTGTAATGCAGAAGAAGGAACTGCAGAGATTTAACAACAGCAACAAAAAAAAAAAGCCTTTGTAGCAGTCTAGTCGTTGATTACAACAGGAGTTGATGCAACAAGGAACAATGCTACCTGCCGCCAGATCGCATGCAGCTCCGAAACTGACCTCTTATGAGGTCTCATCAAAGAGTATCGTGAGCTTCACCTGAACTTCTCTGCCCTGAAGCCCTGATACGCGACCTTTTCACTTGACCTTCAACAACCCGATATCGACCTTGATAGTGTCCAGCAGCTGGTCGGACCACTCTGTGACAAGGAGCTCCATCCTGTCAGTGTTCCTGTTCTTGAAGGCCTCGGCGATGAGTCTTGCGGCGTCCATGTGTGACAGACCAACCACGGGCTTGTCGTTGACCTCCAGGATCACGTGACCCACTTTCAGCCCGCCGGACTCGAAAGCTGATCCTCCGGGCTGAAGATGAACATTGAAATAATAATAATAATAATAAATTTGTGCTGAGTATTTGGGTAAAGGTTTTGTTTAACATATGAAAAGTAAATATAAAAGACACGGAGAACAGCAGTTATAAAAGTAAAAAACAGGTAATCCTACCATGCCTTAGAGGCACATAGGGATATGGTGTCAGTGCTCATATTTTCCTTAGAGGCACATAGGGATATGGTGTCAGTGCTCATATTTTCCTTAGAGGCACATAGGTATATGGTGTCAGTGCTCATATTTTCCTTAGAGGCACATAGGGATATGGTGTCAGTGCTCATATTTTCCTTAGAGGCACATAGGGATATGGTGTCAGTGCTCATATTTTCCTTAGAGGCACATAGGGATATGGTGTCAGTGCTCATATTTTCCTTAGAGGCACATAGGGATATGGTGTCAGTGCTCATATTTTCCTTAGAGGCACATAGGGATATGGTGCTAGTGCTCATATTTTCCTTAGAGGCGCATAGGGATATGGTGTCAGTCTCATATTTTCCTTAGAGGCACATAGGGATATGGTGTCAGTGCTCATATTTTCCTTAGAGGCACATAGGGATATGGTGTTAGTGCTCATATTTTCCTTAGAGGCACATAGGGATATGGTGTTAGTGCTCATATTTTCCTTGACCTGTCAGCACACTAGAGGGTGATATGTTGGTATCACGCCTGGCCGCCTTTCCTTCCTCAACTACAGAAGAAGTCGGGTACCCATTTCTACAGCTGGGTGACTGGGGTGTCCCCGGCCGGATTCGAACCCCCTACCTTCGGCATGAGAGACCAGTACACTAACCACTTTGCCACCAAACACTTAAAAGTTCGAGACAAAAACAAGGGAAGGGAGAGCTAACGAAAAGAAAAAAAAATCTAAGACAAAATGTTGAAGAGTTGGGGGAAAAAACAAATACGAGATAGCAATCATGTCGGGTAGTGATTTCCCACGAAGTTTCTTGAGAACTAATAATGAACTGCCATGTTTGGGTGTAATTTGTTTCACTGGATGTTGTTTAAGTGTCGCTGTTTGTCAGAGATTCTAGACTACATGGGAGCAATGACCTTTACTTTGAATGCAGAAAAGAGAAAATGACCCGCTAAAGGTCATGGAACATGTCCAGAACTGTGGTGTCAGTTAGCGCCGTCTTTTGCTTTCAATATCTGGTCTAATCATTATCTTGTGGCGTCTCCACACAAAAGATTGACTGCGAATAATATCCAGATTTCTCTAAATCTTGTTTTAAGAACTTACCAGGCCAAATTGATTCCTTGACGTGCAGTCTTGCACATCGGTGTCATCCCATTGTTCAGTCTTGCACATCGGTGTCATTCCATTGTTCAGTCTTGCACATCGGTGTCATCCCATTGTTCAGTCTTGTACATCGTTGTCATCCCATTGTTCAGTCTTGCACATCGTTGTCATCCCATTGTTCAGTCTTGCACATCGGTGTCATCCCATTGTTCAGTCTTGTACATCGTTGTCATCCCATTGTTCAGTCTTGTACATCGGTGTCATCCCATTGTTCAGTCTTGCACATCGGTATCATCCCATTGTTCAGTCTTGTACATCGGTGTCATCCCATTGTTCAGTCTTGTACATCGTTGTCGTCCCATTGTTCAGTCTTGCACATCGTTGTCATCCCATTGTTCAGTCTTGCACATCGGTGTCATCCCATTGTTCAGTCTTGCACATCGGTGTCATCCCATTGTTCAGTCTTGTACATCGTTGTCATCCCATTGTTCAGTCTTGCACATCGGTGTCATCCCATTGTTCAGTCTTGCACATCGGTGTCATCCCATTGTTCAGTCTTGTACATCGGTGTCATCCCATTGTTCAGTCTTGTACATCGTTGTCGTCCCATTGTTCAGTCTTGCACATCGTTGTCATCCCATTGTTCAGTCTTGTACATCGGTGTCATCCCATTGTTCAGTCTTGTACATCGTTGTCATCCCATTGTTCAGTCTTGTACATGGTTGTCATCCCATTGTTCAGTCTTGTACATCGGTGTCATCCCATTGTTCAATCTTGTACATCGTTGTCGTCCCATTGTTCAGTCTTGCACATCGTTGTCGTCCCATTGTTCAGTCTTGTACATCGTTGTCATCCCATTGTTCAGTCTTGTACATCGTTGTCATCCCATTGTTCAGTCTTGCACATCGTTGTCATCCCATTGTTCAGTCTTGTACATCGTTGTCATCCCATTGTTCAGTCTTGTACATCGTTGTCATCCCATTGTTCAGTCTTGTACATCGTTGTCATCCCATTGTTCAGTCTTGTACATCGTTGTCATCCCATTGTTCAGTCTTGTACATCGTTGTCATCCCATTGTTCAGTCTTGCACATCGTTGTCATCCCATTGTTCAGTCTTGTACATGGTTGTTGTCCTATTGTTCAGTCTTGTACATCGTTGTCATCCCATTGTTCAGTCTTGCACATCGTTGTCGTCCCATTGTTCAGTCTTGTACATGGTTGTCATCCCATTGTTCAGTCTTGCACATCGTTGTCATCCCATTGTTCAGTCTTGTACATCGTTGTCATCCCATTGTTCAGTCTCGTACATCGTTGTCATCCCATTGTTCAGTCTTGTACATCGTTGTCATCCCATTGTTCAGTCTTGTACATCGTTGTCGTCCCATTGTTCAGTCTTGTACATGGTTGTTGTCCTATTGTTCAGTCTTGTACATCGTTGTCATCCCATTGTTCAGTCTTGCACATCGTTGTCGTCCCACTGTTCAGTCTTGTACATCGTTGTCATCCCATTGTTCAGTCTTGTACATCGTTGTCATCCCATTGTTCAGTCTTGCACATCGTTGTCATCCCATTGTTCAGTCTTGTACATCGTTGTCATCCCACTGTTCAGTCTTGTACATCGTTGTCATCCCATTGTTCAGTCTTGTACATCGTTGTCATCCCATTGTTCAGTCTTGCACATCGTTGTCATCCCATTGTTCAGTCTTGTGCATCGTTGTCATCCACTCGTACTTTCGCCTTCAGCTGGTTTTTTCTCAAATCTGAACTTTTTCAATATTATCTCTCTACTCATAGCGATGTCCAGACACATATACCTGTCGCCTTGTATTTAGAATTCAATTCTGTATGTCAGTCTGTCATGTGTCACTTCAACTCCGTCGCTTCCTATATTCTGAATACATTATGTACCAGTTCGCTGTGTGAAGGTCCACCTTTAGTCCAGCATGTGCCAGTTCGTCATGTAGTGGTCCACCTTTAGTCCAGCATGTGTCAGTCCACCACGTGTTGGTCAACCTTAGTCCATCATGTGTCATTCTACCACGTCCTAATTCCCCATGTGATAGTCCATCATGTGCCAGTTCCCCACGTGATAGTCTCCCATGTGATAGTCCACCATGTGATAGTCTCCCATGTAATTGTGTTAGTCCACTGTATTTCCGTACATCATGTATTAGTCTGTCAAGTATTCGATCACGATATGTTTAGTCCACCAAATGTTAATCCACTATGTGTTAGTCCACCAACTGTTAGTTCATCAAATGTTACCCCACCATGTGTTAATCAATCAAATGTTAACCCAACATGTGTTAGTCCACCTAATGTTAGTCCACCATATGTTACTCCACCAAATGTTAATCCACCATGTGTTAGTCCACAAAATGTTAGTCCACAACCAAAAGTTAGCCCACCATATGTTAGTGCACCAAATGTTAGCCCACCATGTGTTAGTCCACCAAATGTTAGCCCATCATGTGTTAGTCCACCAAATGTTAGCCCACCATGTGTTAGTCCACCACGGCAGAATGATATGGTCCACCAAGACATAAAATTTGTCGAGATAGAAGTGCTCTCAGATCTGAGAAATAAATAAAGCTACAATATCCTACTCCCAGTCCAACGCAATGCCACATCTAGCTGGCATGTAAAGTTCATTTGTCATTTGCTCATTTAGACCGTGTGTCAGCGAAATAGCCAAAAATCACACCTACCTGAACACTAATAACTTTCGGGAATGGTTGCCTTGTATTAGCTCCACCCTCTATAGCCACACCCAGTGTAGGTTTACTTCGGTAGATATACACGACTTCCAATGGGATTTCACCATACTTCTCTGCCGCCTTCTTCTTTATAAAATCGATCTGATTGGACAAGAGGAAAAGAAAGGCATCCAATTATTTGTCAGAAACTTATAACAATCAATGAATGTATCTCGTCATCTGTTCAACGTAACAAATAAAAGATTTACTAAATAATGCAGCACGAACTAATGGAAAGCTTTATGTCTTCAGTTATTTGGTAATTCAGATGAAAGGGAGATGTGTCCTCTCTCAGATTCTGTTTGTTACAACTAGCGTCACGTAACCATTTTATCTAACGGGTTGACTGGAGTTGCCAGGAGTAGGTATACAATCCTGTTTTACCGGCGCTTTGCAGATTTCATTTGTTATTAGCAATATTGACTATTATGGTGGTATATGGCATGGTTGGAATTAGAGGGTCGAGTCAGTCAGTCAGTCATTTGCATGTCCCTTGCGAAACTCTGCCTCCCTAACGGCTCTCTTGTAGGCCTCTCGGTTGTGAGCAAGATGGCCTGCTACTGACGCGTCCATTCGCAAAATCATCAACGATGTCTTGCAGCCATCTTCGCTTTGGTCTTCCTTTCTTTCTTTTTCCTCATTATGTACCACCCCAAGACTGCCGTCTCTAACGTCTCATGACGTTTAATATGTCGAAATGACAATATATTTATACAAATAAATATTTGTATTAAATAAAGTGTCATAAATGCGCTCTCAAAAGTGAAGTAACACGTGAAGAAAGTGTCACATACTTGTATGTTCCCGAAAGTGAAAGAACACGTGAAGGAAGGGCCATATTTGTTCCCCCAAAGTGAAGGAACACGCAAAGAAAGAGTCATAGTTGTTCCCCAAGCTGTCACTCAACGGAGGGAAGATACGAAAGTGAACGAACAGAGCAGAAATGGATGTAAAAACATTTCTCCTGACGTTTCCAAGGAACGTCATCTCCACAAGCCACTGACACGTCAGCAGAAAGGTATCCAGACTGGGGGAACAATAGGTCTTCTCTCTTTCTTCTTCTCTCTGTCTGTCTCTTTCTTCTTCTCTCTGTCTGTCTCTTTCTTTTTCTCTCTTATTTCTCTCCATTAATCTCTCTCTCTCTCTTTTTCTTTCTGCCCGTCTCTCTTTATTCTTCTCTCATATTCTTCTCTCATATTCTCCATTAACCTTTCTTTCTTTCTCTACATTAGTCTTTCGGTCTTTCTTTCTCTATTTTCCCTCCCTCCCTCCCTCTCTCTCTCTCTCTCTCTCTCTCTCTGTTTTTTTCCTATCTCTGTTTCTTTCACTCTCTCTCTCTCTGTTCCTCTCTCTCTCTCTCTCTCTCTTGTCTCTGTCTCTCCCTCCCTCCCTCCCCCTCTCTCTCTCTCACTTTCTTTCTGCCCATCTCTCTTTATTCTTCTCTCATATTCTCCATTAACCTTTCTTTCTTTCTCTACATTAGTCTTTCGGTCTTTCTTTCTCTAGTTTCCCTCCCTCCCTCTCTCTCTGTTTTTCCCTCTCTCTGTTTCTTTCACTCTCTCTCTTCCTCTCTCTCTCTCTCTCTCTCTCTCTCTTGGCTACAATAGAAAAGATTCATTCATAAAGTCTTGGTCATCATTTTGACAGAACTCCATGAAGCTGCTACTCTATGCATGAGTTCTTCTGAAACATCCCCCCCCCTCTTCCACCCTCAATCCCTCGGACTCCAGAAGCCATCTGTAATTCATTATCTCATTTATCTTTCATGACTTGCTTTTGTCGCTTAATGAAATCTCACAAATCAATTTCTCCGCTCTCTCCGCTCATTGTTCTCTCCTCATTCCATCTAGTCTCTCACTCTCTCTCTCTCTCTCTCTCTCTCTCTCTCTCTCTCTCTCTCCTTATATTCAGACCCCCCGTCTCTAGTGTACTCTCCCATTCGGGTCAAAGCCAACACGAACGTCCTGGAAGACTGTTTCCTACAGTGCATTCATGGCTTCTAACGAGGGGAGACCTTGTGTAACAGCGTGCCATTTAGGCGTGCACCGTCAGCTTCATAAAAGAACTGTATACATTGAAAGTGATGTGTCTACAGGCTACAAATATTAGTTTCTGTTAACTTCTACTCTTGTTGCTACTTTACAAAGGCTTCAGTGTGAGCCAATGTTGTAAGAAATATGTTGCTTGACTATTCATACCACAACACAACAAGAACACCAGGCTCTCCACACAACCACAGCAACACACCAGATAATAACTATACTACACTGAGACCTGCAGTCATCCATGTCCACATCATGTAACCTTTCACAAGGAAGGTAACCAAAACTACAACTTCAAGAAAATACCAAGTACACATATTTATTGATGGGGAAAATGGCAGATGATGTGATGAGGGTGGAAACGTAGCCTATCAGGCTGGTAAGAAGAATGCAATGTCAGTTACAATGTCAAGTCCCGGGATGAGGGTGGAAACGTAGCCCATCAGGCTGGTAAGAAGAATACAATGTCAGCTACAATGTCAAGTCCCGGGATGAGGGTGGAAACGTAGCCCATCAGGCTGGTAAGAAGAATACAATGTCAGTTACAATGTCAAGTCCCGGCGTGAGAAACTCTACGCCATATGAGAGAAAACCTTACATTTTTACTTGTACAAAAAAAAGCATACTTACAATGTTTCCAACTGAGAAAAGAAAAACTCCTCTACAACAACTTCAACTATCTCAAAAACTAATCCTACATCTTAACTTAAACTGTCTCTACCAAAAACTGCTATTACTGAAAACTCTGTCTTATCAAAACATAACGAGACTCTCTAACACATCGTAGGGCTCTGTCTGCATCAAAACAAGTAAGACTTCCTCCCTAACCTAATCTTACGTGGTATTTATACCATGACAGCACCCACTCAAATGTTCATGCTGATCGCTTCTCTCAAGACCATTGCCTACTTTCTTAACTAAGATACATTTTAGCCAAGGGCAGTCACTCTATTAATAGTTTCTAGAGTACCAATACTGCTTATGTCCCATGAATAAGAGAATACTATCATACCATCATACATTAGCAAGTGGTTCATAATGGGATTTTCAAAAATTTGATGTTTTCATATATATTAATAGAACATCTGTGGAGAAGACATAAAGACGAATTCTACATTATGTTTGGAATCATCATCATCAGGTGCCGTGCCGACTGGTATTGGATGTTATGCTTCTCCAGAGTACCCTATTCTTCATGCAGGCCATCAGCTCAGTTGGTGATCTCCTCTCACACCATCCCGTCAGATTGTCCAGTATCGTTTCTCTTGGTCTTCCCCTGGTTCTTCTTCCCTCTATTTTTCCTGTTGTTATAATATTTTCAATGCCCCCTCTTCTCATTGCATGTCCTATGAAAGTACATTGTCTCTCTCTTATATAGAGTAAAAAAGATGATTATTTTAATGATTATATTCCAGATGTAATCTATAGGTGGTGTTCGAACAATATTCATTATCTGCTTGAAAACTGAGGCAAGTATCAGAAAGATGATAAATTTACCACAGTATTAATGCTGATCGTTTGTGATTTACTTCGGATAATGATTTATTATTCATTTTGAACATGCTAACAACAATGAGGAAAATCATGACAACAGAAAAAAGGATGTTTAAGGAGAATACTAAATATGACAAAAAGAAACCAAATGAGAAATGATAGTATCAGGACAAAGGTTGGAGTAACACCAGTATTACACTATATCCAGAAACAGCAAGCCAAATGATCTGACCATGTTACACGGTTACCACCAGACAGTATATCACAGAAAACATTCACATTGAGATTTGTATGTAACAGAGGAAGAGGCCGCCCACGCGGGAGATGGAGAGAGGAGATTACAGAAGCATTAAATATCCCACTTTATGAAGCAATTCGCCGAGCCCTTGGCAAGACGTCTATTTGTCCCCTCAACATTTAAAGATGCATGAGACAAGACAAGGCAAGACAAGACAGGACAAGACAAAACAAGATAAGACACTTATCAGTAGAGAATATTGCTGTGTCGTGGAGACTGTTCATGCATATATATATATATATATATATATATATATATATATATATATCTATGGAACGCCTGGAGCAATTTCAACTAAACTTGGCACACAACTGGCTTACAGTCTAGAAACTGCACTGTGTGCTTTAGATCATCCCTATGACACATAAGAGGCCTGGGTGGTTGGGGTGAGATCGAAACAGAACGATGCAAACAATACCCACCACTGAACGACGGGAAGTAACTCCCGTGATATTTATGCCTGCTGTGGATTGTCGGTCGTGACGGACAAAGGTCAGCGCACACAAATCGATGACGTTATATCTGCTGAGATGCGTAACCGTTGGCCCTGATAACGAAAAACATTATACACGGAGCAGATTTCTGATTCACAAAAGATACCCTACTGTTGTTCACCTCAGCGTCCGTTTAGAAAATGGTCAGAGTGTTTATCTCATAAAATAGAGCGCCCATACAGTGGCTGATCAGCTACCAACAACAGGGGGTGGGGGACTAGGGATGAGAGTGGGATCTTCTAGAAGTTGTGGATATGACTGCAGTCTTGGACTCATGATGTTCGAGAAACTTCCAGCACCGACCCGAATCTTAGGTGGTCGTATATAAGGTAAGCTAATTCGGCAAGTCTTCCAGTTTATCATCTGTCAGGGAATGTGACAGTGTCATGTCGCTCTTTTAGTTGATGGTCTTTTTTTGTTTTAATTATATTTGTAAAAATAAATTTTAACTTTGTTTTCTCCTTATCTTTATATTAGTTTTTTGTTGTTTTCTATAGTAGAGTTCGTTGCTCCGTGACAGCGTGCCGTTTTCTTATTTTTTCAAATTAGCTTTTCAAATTAG